>JAHBCN010000149.1:263191-378604 GCA_019359885.1 Listronotus oregonensis
TTAATATAGCTGCGCAAACGTGTTTCGACAATTTTCCTGAAAGGCAGCCCCCTAAACTAACATACTTTCAAAAACTGGTTACAAATTTGCCTAAATTCGGAAGTTTTAAAAAACCACGACCTAAGAAGTACGTTGAAAAAAAACAACGGATGCTACAGTTAACCAACTTTTTAAAAAAAAAACCCAACTTTTTTAAAGGGATGTTTGAAAAAAATTCCACATACCTAAGAAAACCATTTATTCATGGGTTAGTTAGGACCTTTAAAAAAAAATATCGTTAATATTTTGGGGAAATATAAAAAATTTTTTTTTTTTTTAGGTCGTTTTTTACATCTTTTTTTTAGTGGGAAAAAATTATTTAAAAGCCTTTTTTTAATTTTTTTTTTTTTTTACTTGTTTCAATTAACTAGTTACGTGTAGTTTTGTTGTAACACTTATTAACGTTATAGCTATTTCCCCAAACCCATTCCTGTAAAATATCTTTTAAAACATTTTTTTTCCCCAATTACTAATTTTTTTTTTTAAAAAAAAAAAATGACGTTCACCGGAACGGGGGAAAATATTTTTTTTTTGAAATAAATGGGTTTTTTAAAATAAAAAATTAAAAACATGTTATACATCGTTAAAATCAAAAAAAAAAGCACTATTTGGCTGCGTAAAAATAATTGACTTCCAAAAAAAATAAAGTTGATGATTTTAAAAACCCGAAACTAAAAAAAAAATTGACTCTCGGTCATATTCAAAAAAAAAATTTTTAAAAATTTTTTTACAATTTAAAAATTTTTCCCCTTTAAAAAAAATTGGGGTTTTAAAAAAAACCCTTTTTTGGTTTTTAAAATTTCTCAAAAACCTAAATAGATAAAACCATGTATTTAAAGGCATTAGCTTACTAACAAAATTTTAAAATTTTCCCCCCTTTTCCGATTTTCTATCTATCGGGTTAAAACCCCTACATTCCCCCCCAATTTGGGACACACAAAATATATATATATATATATATATATATATATATATATATATATATATATATATATATATATATTTTGAATTTTCTTTTCGACCGTCTAATAAATTACAGCAACAAATAGCGGGAATGCGGTCTGTTAGGGGGTTAAAGATCAGGAAAACATTTAATTCTTTAATCCTCTATTTTTCCCAAATTTTTTGTCTTTTTAAAGGGAAAATGGCTAAAACTACACAAAAAAAAATTTTTCTTACAATTATTGTTTTTTAAAATACCGACAACATCACAAAACAAGAATTTCAGACCACGTTCGATTTGGGGTTTTTAAAAGGGCCCCTTTCATTTCAAGATTAAAATGGCCCCAGAGCTAAATTCTGAAAAAATAAAAACAATCTTTACTATTTTTTTTTTCCCCAAAAAAATATCGGTAAAAAAAAAAATTTCAAAACACTTAAAATCCCATAAAAACTATATAAAAACATCTATACATACAGAAATATTTAAGACACAGTTCTTTCAAAAAAAAAAAAGGTTGAGAAAAAAAAAAAACCAAAATGGCGGACACATAATAATACTATTTAAAATTTGAAATAAATAACTTAACTGGTCAATATCGGATCAAATTGATCTGTTGGTTTTTTTTACTGATTTTTATTCTAAAAACATTCTTTTAAAAAAATTTCCCCCGGCCCCAAAAATTTTTGTATTTTGATAATAAAATTTGATCAAGACCCCGAAATGACAAGCCAAAGCACATGAACTTTTTTAAAATTTAAAAACTTTTATGTTGCGTTTGTTTTTAAATTTTTGGGAAATCTGGCCCCATAAAAATTTTTACATCCCAAACGGGGAATTTTTTAAACAATATTCGAATTATCCCAAAATGGGATCTTGTCTTTCTTTTTTTTAAAAAAATTCCCAATTTTAATAAGTTATACTTCGAATTTTTAATTTTTTTAAAATTAGAAAATTTTTTTTACTTTTTAGCCCGGAAAGGATTTTTTTTTTTTTGGGTGGTTTGAGGGGGGTTATCGTCTGTTGGGCCGTCAAAAGGATTGGGGGTTATATTTAATTTGGATAATATGTTTCGGGATATCCGTTGTTAAAAATTTTTTTAAAATTTATCAAGATTTTTTTAAAAAAACTGTTGAAAATGAGTAACTCTGTTCTTCATGGCGATGACAGTATTATTTTTTGTTTTTTTGGGGGTGGGTTTGAATAAAATTTAAAAGAACCCCCGATGGGGTTTTTTTATCCAATTTAAAATCAAACTACCATTTGCTTCTCTTATCAATAAAGTGTCTAAAAAGGAAACTTTTTTTTTTTTTTCAATCGTAAACTGAATATCTGATTGATAGAGTTAAAATTGTGGCGTACTGTCAATCTTTCCTCGGAACTGCGGTCACAAGATCATCAACAAACTTATAAAGAATGGCAGCCGGTAAGAGAGTTTGGCTAAAATTTTGTCCAAATTTTAATCCAACTTTTTTGTGCCAGAATAGGACTAATCGGGAACCCCATAGGTGTCCCGAATATTTGGTGGTAATTTTTTTTTTAAAAAAGAAAATAGCAATTTTGGCAGATAAACTTTGGGGAGTAAAAAAAATTTTGTCTTTTTAAAGGCGAGAAAGATAAATATCCCAGTGTCCCCAAGATTCCCCAAAAGTTGATACGGTATATTGGTGAATAGTGACACAACATCAAGAAAACTAGTACATAGTCTTGGGTAAGGTTCCTTGGTTAATTTACAAGGGAAAAAAAAGTGTAATCTTGTACCCCAGTTCTGTCAGCAAGAGCATTTTTTAAAAAAAATGGACAAGAATTTAAAATTTTGGAATTAGCAGAACCTACAAAATTTCGGGACCCTTTGGGGGACCCCCATTAGTCCTATTCGGCACAAGTAGTCATGGATTACATTCGGAAAAAAAATTTTGAAACTCTTTCCCTTTTGCCATTCTTATATAAGTTTGTTGATGATCTTGTGACCGCATTCCCCAGGAATGAGATTAAATTTTGCTACACATTTTCAACTCTATCAAAAAACTTTCATTTACAAAAAAGCAACAGTGTTTTTTGGGTTTTTAAAAAAAAGAAAAGGGGTGGTTTTTTGGTATAAAAAAAAAATTTAAATTTCGCCCCCGGAGGTTTAAAAGTTTGTTTATTTTGAGCTCCCGAAATTGTTATTTTGCGTGTAAAGTAGTGCGAAATTTTTTTAAAAAACTATAATGAATGAAGATAGTGGTGGTAATAAAAGTAAATACAAAAAAAAAAACCCCCAAAAATAAGATTTCGCCAAATAACAAGAATTTTTTTTTTAAAAACTCTAAGGATTTAAACATGGACGATATAAATAAAAATTATCGGCATTGAAGGTAAACAAAAAGACCCCCGAAAACATATGTTGATATAAAAAAAAAAAAAGTATTGCTGATAAAAAAGGATACTAACAAAATACCAGGGATTTCAATAAATTAGACAACAGTGAAAATTTAGACAATGTATTTAATGATGGAACTACGTTTAAACCCAAAAAGGATCGGTTGTGCGAACACCTCCTTCAACCCCTAAGGGTTGTGAAACAAAGGGACAGAATAGTTGAACCGGCAGAGGATTGCGGTAATAAACGAACTGTTTTAGAACAAAGCCCTGACCTTAATAGCAATAAAAAACTTTTGTGGTCCTATCGATAACAATAGAAAAAAGGGGAAATTTTAAATTTTGCTCATACCCCCAATTTTAGCTCAAAAGTACAAACCCCTTATGGCTCCCCATAATATAATCTTTGAAGTTTTTTCTTGGAAAAAAAGATAAATGTGCAAACCAAGAGAATGAGGACAAAGTAATTCTTTCGAAAAATAAAAATAAAATTTTAAAAGCTAGAAATGGGATTCTAAATATTTACATTTTTAAAATTTACAAAAGCAATTGGAAACGATAAATTTCCTTGAAAAAAACCCAAAAAAAACGCTACAGCAGCCAAAAAAAGATTTGGAGAAAAAAGAAGAGCACCAAAACGAAATAAAAAAACTTTTCCACAAGGAGCCACAAATAATAACCAAACTAGCCATTATTCAGAAAGAAAAGATTCTAATCAAAAAAGAAATTTGGCATCCCAAAAACCAGTAAAAGCGAAACTGTTATTAGAATAGACAACATAACTAATCCCAAAAACAGCACAAAAAAAAAGACTTAAAACCAAAAAAACGTTATGGGGTTTTAAAAAATTTATACACTTATCAAAGGAAACAATAATTGTTGAAATCATAATAAGGTGCAACAGGAAAACTTAAGCTACCCCCAAAAAACAAAGGAAACTTTCAAGTAAAAAAAACCTTTTAAATCAATCCCATGTTTTCAGTTATTTTGGAAAATTGAAAAAAAGGGTTCTCTGATGGGAAATTTTCCCCAAGAGTTAAAAAAATTAAACAACGAAATTGAACTTGAACTTGGCTGAAAGTAGCGGATAAAATTAAAGTTATTACAAAACGAAATGCCGAACCCCCAAACAAAGAAAAGGTTTTTTACAACCCCACCCAACATTGCAAAATGGTTTTTTAAAAAAAAAAAAATTAACTTTGTTTGGTAAAAGTATATGTACAAGAACTTTAAATTTAAATATGCTTCCGTTGCTGTAATTTGGACATGTCCCCAAGTATTGTAAAGATAAACAGTGTTGTCATAAATGTGGGGGGAAACATCCAAAGACTGCAAAAATGGGGGTTTAGATGCCCAAATTGTACAAAAATGCAATATAAAGAAGAAAACTGCCAACATTCTGCAAGGGATAACAATTGTCCTGTAAAAAAGAAAATTGGAAAGATACAGAACTCAAGTCCTTTGAAATTTTTTACAACAAGCTCACTAGATACAACTTTTAAAAAAAAAAATTACTAAAAAAAAAGGCAAAAGTTAGTATAATTCATCAAAACGTACAATAATTTGGGGAAATTCCATAGATAAACTTAATGACATTTTCCCCAAGCCCCCCCAGAGTGAAAATAATGTGCATCACTGAACACGGAAGTCTGAAGAACATTTCCCCCTAGACTTGCGATAAGAAATTTAAAAATTGTGTTCTAAGTTCTGTGGGAAAAAATCAGCATGGTGGGTCAAATATACATCAAAAAGGGGGCCAAGTAAAAAGTACGATCAAAACTAAATAAGTTATCTGTTTGTGGAGTTTTGGGGGTGCCCGGGGTTTTGATTGTAAATTAGGTAATATAGATATTTTAGTTATAAGTGTATATAGGCCTCCTGGTAGTGATATAAAAATTTTTTTTAAAAAAACTGACGTTTTACTTAAATATTTAAGGAAAAAATTTTTGTTTTTATAGTGGGTGATTTAACATCGAAATGTTAAAAGAAAAATTAAAAAAAATTTTTTTGTCCTTAATGTCCTCTTTTTTTCATCCAAAAATATTGGAAGCCCCCAGGATAACTTCTAATACATCTAGTTGTATAACAATATATTTACAAACTTTGACCAGGTAGAAACTTTAGTATTTGAAAATTTTATATCTGACCCCCGAAAAAAAGTTTTTTAAATCTCGGTTTGAAAAAACCCATGATCAAATGTAAAAAGATTTTTACAGAAAAAAAAAAAGTGACTTTCTGTATTGTTTGGGACAACAAGATTGGGCTGATGTTTATAATTTTCGGAAATGATGTTGAAAAATGGTCTGTTTTTGAATTTTTTTATAAATTTTTTTTCCAGGAAAATTTTTCCCTTTAAAAGGTTGTGTTCTAAAAATGGGTCCTCCTTACAGAGATCCTAAATTATTGCTTGAAAAGGGGGAACTGGACATTCTTTTAATGCTATAAAGGGAAAAAATAAAATTTTTTTAAACCCCCAAGTATAAAAAAAAAAAAAGAATAGATAATTTTTATTCAACAATCTGAATAAAAAATTGAGAAACGAGTACGCAACTCGGAAAAAAAATAAATCATGTGGGCTTTTGAAGGGAAATCACAGGAAAAAAAAACCCCGATCAGGGATACAAATGGGAAATCCTGAAGACATAGTAAATGAAAAAAACAATCATTTAATATCTGTAGTACCAAACCTTTTAAAAGTTTTACTGCCATTCTTTTAAATGTTTTTTTGCTAAATGATCAATCAATGTTTTAAAACCCTTAAAAAACCAGATGAACTTTGTGAAATGGGAAACTTTTTAAAAAAAAACATAGTCATGGAATTGACGAAATCCCAACTAGTATAGAAAAATATCTGTAAATATATGAAAAAAATTTTATGTTATCTAATTAATAATTCTTTAACACGGAATATTTCCAAAAATCAAAAATTGCCCTTAAAAACCCTGTAAAAAAAAGGTGATCAAGAACTGATGGATAATTATAGGCCAATTAGTATATTAACCTTTTCAAAATTATTTGAAATGGCAATGTTTCCCGACTAATGAACTTTATGAAAAGTTGAAAACCTATTTAGTAAATGCCAGCATGGGTATTAAAGGAAAAACTCCCAAAAAAGAATTTTTTTAGTTTATGCAAGCATTTTTTGGGTCCCCTTGGGAAGTGGTGATGTACCTTGGGAATGTTTCTGGTTTTTCCAAAAAACGATGATTGTTAATGGGATTTACTTGCAAGGTTTTGAAATGTATGGAATAAGGGGGAACGCATATAAATGGTTAACATCATATCTTAATGAAAGGCAACAAAAAGAGCTTTAAAAAAAAGGGAAAATCTATGATTCTCAAACTTTAACAAGTAATTTAGGTATTGCTAGGGTAGTGTTTGGGCCCCCATCTTTTTATTATTTATATAAATGATTAAAACTATAATGGGGTTTGGCCATGGTAAACTACGCTGATGAATAATGTTTTTGGAAGTAATGTTTTACCCCCTATCATTAAAAAACTTTTTTTCCCATAAAATAACAAAATTTTAGGAAAACACTGATCTTAAATGAAGAAAAAAAAATGTTGTTCTCTTCAGAAAAAGCAATAAAAATAAAAAAGACCAGTAACGTTAAATAATGATAAATTGACTTTCCCAAAATACAAATTTTGGGTTAATCTTAATAATTTTTGGACGGTCGCATATTCAAAATCAATTAAAAAAATTAAAAATTTATCTGTTATGGTATTAGGGTCATGGCAAATATATGAATGAAAAAACTTAAAAAAAATGTACTTTGCTAATTTTGAAGCCACAGTCAAATATGGGAAAAATTTTTGGGGGTTTTGAGACAGCCTTTTTTCAGGATTTATTTGTAGTAAAAAACGATTGGTTGAAAATTAAAAAAAATGAAACGTGGTTTTTTTTTTAAAAAAATGGGTCTACTGACAATATACGCGTTATATATATGAGTGTCTTATGTTTTTTTTAAAAAAAATTCCCTTTAAAACCCAATTGATCATCAACATGAAAAAAGAACATGAATTTAATTATCCCATGAAATCGCCTAACCCTTACTGAAAAATCTCCCATTATAGTGTAAAAATTTTTTTTCAAACTGCCAAATAAATTAAAGGACAAGGCATTTAAAAAATTTTTTAAATAAAAAGATCAAAAAATTGTTACTAGAGTTGGAACCGTATGAAAAAAATAGTTTTCTGAGAGTTTTTTTTGGTTTTTTATGTATTTTATAACCATGTTTATTTTTTTTTGTTTGACGTCTTTTTTTTTTGTGTTTGTAATGTAATATTATATATCATAATTTGGAAATAAAGTAATTAAGTAAGGAAGTTACATAAATTATTATTCTAACCATCCCCAAAATAAAAATATAATACTGTATCGCCATGAAAACAGAGTTACTCATATTTCTGACAACATTTTTTTGAAAGAAAATCTTGATAAATTAGAAGATTTTTTTGAACAACGGATATCCCAGAAACATATTATCCAAATTAATATATAACACTAATCCTTATGACGGCCCAACAGACGATAACCCCCCTCAAACTATCAAATAAAAAAAAATTCCTTACATCCAGGGACTAACGCAAAAAAGTAATAAAAACTTTACTAATGTTAAAAATTTAAAAAAATTTCGAAATAACTTTTTAAAAAAATTTGGGGACTTTTTTTCCCCCAAAATGAAAGACAAGATCCCTATTTTTCAAAATTTTTGAATTTTTTACAAAATTCCCTGTTTTGGGATGTAACAAATGTTATTAGGCCAGACTTCGCAAAGTTTAAAATCACGATAACGCAACAAAAAAAATGATTGTCGAATTCAAAATTCATGTGCTTTGGCTTTTTTTTAGGATCTTGATCACAATTTTGATTATCAAAATACAAAAATTTTTGGGGCCGGGGGAGGGGTTTTTCGAAAACGAATTTTTTTTGAATGACCCCCCATCAGTAAAGACCCTTTTAAAACGATCAATTCTAGATCCGATATTGACCAGTTAAGTGTCATTTAAAAAATTTTTAAATAATATTTTTTTATGTGTCCGCCTTTTTGGGTTTTTTTACTTTTCTCAACCTGTTTATTTTTTTTTTAGAACTGTGTCTTAAATATTTCTGTATGTATGTTTTTTAAAATAGTTTTTATGGGTTTTTTAAATTTTTTTTTAATTTTTTTTTTTCCATTTTTTTAGGAAATAAAAAAAAAGTAAAATTTTTTTTAAAATTTTTTTAAAATTTTGCTCTCGTGTGTTCATTTTAATCTTGAAATGTAATGTATACTGGAAAAAAAATAAATCGAACGTGGTCTCGTAAAATTTTGTTTTGTGTTTTGTGGTATTTTAATAACAATAATTGTAAGTAAATTTTTTTTTTTTGTAGTTTTATATTTTTTTAGATTTTTTTTTAAAGTGGGGAAAAAATTTTTTTTGCCATGTCTTTGAAAAAAAAAACTGTGTCGAAATATAAGGGGGAAAAAAAATTTAAAAGTTTTCTGATCATTTAACCCATAACAGACCGCATTCCCGCTATTTGTTTTTTTTAATATATATATATATATATATATATATATATATATATATATATATATATATATATATATATATATATATATATATATATATATATATATATATATATATATATTTAATTTTTTTTTAAACCATTTTATAAAATTATTTTTTTTCAATTTTCTCGGGAAATGACAAAAAAAATTTGAAAAAGGGGTTTTGCACGACGTTTTTTCACATTATATTGAGATTTTTTTTGTTTTATTTTAAAAATTAAAAAAATTTTTAAATTAAAAAAGGTTTTTTAAAAAAATAGGGTTTGTGTTTTAAAAAAGTTCCAAAATAGAAAAATACAAATTAAATCGGGGTATCAAACACAGTATTGTGTTTTTTTTTCAAATCAGTTGGGGGTGTGCTACATTATTTTACATAAGTATAAAAAAAAAACTATAATTTATGAAAAAAAAAAACATTTATAAAAATATAAACAATGCCAAATAGTTCTGATTAGCAAAAAATTTTTTAAAAAAAATCGCAATTAAGATTAATAATGAGCACTGAAATAAGGAAAATCCAAAAAATGAATTTGTTCCTTTTTAAAAGATCTAATAATTGATTTGGATAATTAAAAAACTACTGATCTTAATACTTTTTATGGGGGAAAAAAAAAGTTATTTAAAAAAAAATAATAAAATTGACACAGTTTTTTAGAAAATATTTTATTTAAAAAAGTTTTTTAAAAAAAAAAATTCATTATTTGCTATAAAACACATTTTTTTTTTAAGCAAATTTTATATAATTATACAACCCCGGGGTTTTCCCCCAAAAAAATTTTCCATAGTTTTTTTTTTGGGGTTGGTTTATTAGGCATTATTTTTACGAAACCCTTAAAACCAAAATTTTTTTTTGTGTTTTTTTAAAGCATCCATTTTCTTAAATTTTACAGTTTTTTTAAAAATTTTTTTGAAATTAGCTAAAAAAGTAACCCCTTTTTCCCCCAAAAGTCAAAACACTTCTCGCGCAAATAATATTTATTTTAAATAAATACCTTGCTTATTTTTTAATCGCCCCCCCCTAAATAAAAAGGGGGAAAAAAAAATGTACTATATACATTTAAAATATTTTTAAATAAACTCCTGGGAAAATTTTTAAAAATACAATTTAAATGGTTTTTTGGCTTTTTAAAAAAATTACTAAATTTTTTGTTTTAAAAATTTTTTTTAAATTTTTTCCCCCGTCAAGTAAAAAAAAATTTAAAAAAAAGTCTGCAATTGAAAAAACAACCAATACAAATACAAAATAAAATATGTAGCATCTAAAAATTATCCAACTATAAATAGGTTAAAAGATGTGTATGTACCATTTTATCTTCATGTTATTTGAAAAAAAGTCTGGTTTCTTGCTTTTAAAGAAAAACCCCCTTTTTTTTTAAAAAAAATTTTCATTCGCAGTTACACCCCCCTTTTAATAATTAAAATTTAAAATTAAAAAATTTTTTTTCGTGAAAAAATTTTTACCAAAATTATAAGTATTGTGTAGGATGTTATGTCTCGAAAAAAAATTTTAACAGTTTCGCCTACCATTTTTCAAAGGGATTTATTGTAAAAAAAAGAACTAGAAAAAAACAATTTCCATTTTATCCCAAAAAAAAAAGTTTAAGTCTACAAAATAAACAAAAAAAGTGTTCAAAATGTACTTTTTTTTGATGGTGCCCCAAAAAAAACCCCAAAAAATTTATAACACAATATATTTTATATGTTCTTTTATGTATAGTTTAGCGAATTCATTTTTTAAAAAAATAAAAAAAAAAACAAAATTATATTTTTTTTAAAAAAAACTTTTTTTCTTGTGAAGGCGGCTTTCTAGGTAAAAAAATATAAAAAATTTCTTCTTATATTCCCCCGAACTACTTAGAAATCTCGGTTGTTCTTGAGTTTTTACGAGATTTATCTCAAAAAAAAATCGTATTGTAAAATAAACCAATTGCCTTTAAAAAAAAGGGGAAATCAAGAAGAAAGTTATTCAAAAGACCCTAAAAAAACTAAAGTTTAAAATAAATCCCCGGGAAATATTATTTAAGCAGCTTGTCTAAAAGTTTTTAAAGGGGGTTTGTGGACAAGACATTAGATTATTCACCTACTCGTTGTATAAAAATCCATGCACTATATTTCCATGAATTTAAAAAAAGAGAAAATTTCCCCAAAAAATTTTTTTTGGTAAGGGGGAAAAACGAAAAACATTACTTTTAATTCTAGAAAAAAAAATGCCCCATAACAGGCACGTGGTTTGGGGGGAAACAATTACCCCTTTCCCAAAAAAAAATTTCAATGACTGGTACTTTCGCCCCCCTGAAAATTTGGGTTTTGCAAAAAAACCCAAGCGAGGTAATTTGCACACTTAAGAAAAAAAAAGATTCCAGATTTTACAGACCTAGGGGCCTTCCAGGACCACGTTATTTTTTTTTTTTGAAAAAAGGCTCTTGGGTTTTTAAAAAAACCCTTTTTCCCTGATCAAAGGGTTTTACTTTCCTTTTTATTGGGGATTTAACCCAAAAATTTTTTTTTTAAAAAAACAAAAGCGGCGGGAAAAAACCGAACCCCCCAATAGCACATCTTCAGCACTAAAATTGTTTTAATTTTTTAAGAAAAAATTTTTCCCCCCCTACAATGAGTAAGAGTACATCGAAAAATCAAAAACCGTTAGACAAAACCATGATTCCCCCTACTTCTTTTTTTTTCGTCCTGGGTTTAATACGGAAAAAATTTTAGTTTTTTTTTCAAATTTTAAAAAAAAAAAATTTTACAGTGACAAAACACAAAAAAAAAAAAAGGGTATTTTTTAAACCCTTTCTTGTTTTATATTGTGTTTTTTTAATAAAATGAAAATCGAAAAGGTTGCAGTTCTGTAATAGCATTTTTTTTTTATTAAAAAAACCCCAAAATTTTTTTTAAAAAAAAAGGTATAAAGTTATTCGGGGAAAATTTTTTTTTTTTTTTTTTTTTTTCATTTTTTTAAAAATTTTTTTCCCAAAAAAAATTTTAAAAAAAATTTTAAAAAAAAAACCCGATGCAATGAAAAAGGGTTTTAAATCGATTAAAATACAAAAACGATTTTTGGCGTATATTTCAATGTTTTATAAAACCCAAAAGGGGGAGGGGGTTTTTTTTAAAATTTTAAGTTAGATCGGGTTTAATTTAACGTTTTACCCCCTTCCCCTTCCCCAAAATTTTTTTGCCCCCCTTTTAAAAAAAAAAATAATGAAAAAACATCTTTAAAACAAAATTTTTGTGTCCAAACTTGGGTCTAAAAAAAATTAGATAGAGCGGTTTGTGTTTTTTAAAAAATCATTAATACAATTTCGCTGGGAAAAAATCCCCAAAAAAAATTTTGGGGGAAAAATTTTGGTTTTTTTTAAAAAAATGAAAAATTTTTTTAAAAAAATCCATCATTTTTTATCTCAAAAAAATTTTAAACCCTAAAAATAATTTTTTAAAATTTTTTTTAAAAAAACTAACGGCAAAGTGGGTTTTAAAAAAAAATTTTTTTGGGTTTTTTTTTAAAACCATCAAAATTTTTTTTTAAAAGACATATTAATTTTTTTTTATTAGAAAGAAATTTATTGAATTTATCCTTTTCAAAAAAAATTTTGGTTTTGAAACCCCTTTTGGGAAAAAAATGTTTTTTAAAATTTTTGGGGGAAAATTAAACATATTTCTAAAAAGGTTTTAAAAAAAAGGGTGAAAATATTAATTTTTTTTATATGAGAGTTTAAAAAAAAAATCATTTGCCTTTTTTCTTTCTTGTTAAAATGATTTCAAAATTTTTTCACCTAAATACAAAAACCCAAAATAATGAAATACCCTGAGAATGGGGGGTTTTCTTTTTTTGGATAGAAAGGAAAAAAATTTGCAAAATTAAAAAAAATTTTTTTTTTAACCTTTACAACGGAAAAAGAAAACGTATTTTTAAAAAATAATTTTTTCAAATCAAATTGGGGTTTTAAAAACAAAAGAACAAAAAAAAAAAAATATAATAAAAAATTTAAAACAATAAAATATAAAGGGATACAAGACCCAAAAATTAAAAAAAAAAAAAAAACTTTTTTGCTTTACATATTAAAAATAAAGTTTTTTTTACCGCACCCCTTTAAAAAAAAATAGGTTTTTTTTTAAAATTTTAAAAAATGTCTGCTTTTTAAAAATTTTAAAAAAAAAAAATCAATTTTCCCAAAAAATTTTTTAAAAACCCCCCCATTGGTTTTATTTTAAAAACAAATTTATATCAAAATTGTTTAATCAAATGTTTTTATTTTTTTTTAAAATTAAGAAAACGAATTTTATTACCTACTTAAAAAAAAATACGTAAACAAAATTAAACAACCAATAAAATTAGTTTTTATTAAAAAAAGGGGGTGTTACGATTTCTTTTTTAATTTTAAAATTTTTTTTTTAATAACTGTTTACAAAAAAAAATATAGGACAAAATATAAAATCGTTCGATGATTTTTTAAAAAAAATACTAATAAAACTAAACTGACAGAAACTGAAAAGCCCCCCAGTTGACACAATTTAAAGACAAATGCAGATATACATACATACAGAGCCCAAAAATTTTTTATGTTTATTTCTATATAAATCCTTCCCTTTAAAAACCCCAAACTTTTCAAGCAAATTTTTTTTTATTATTATTGATTTTAACAACGAAAAAACTATAAATTTATATTTTATCCCCGAAATAATTTAAATGTTTTGAAAAGCCGATGAAAAATGTCAAGAGAAAAAAAAAGTAAGGAAAGATTCTTCAACAGGTAACTAAAAAAATAAATTTATTTGCTTTTTAAAGACAGCTAAAATTAAAAAAAAGGTGCATTTATCCCGTTGCGTTGCTATAAACCACCCAAAAACCCAACCCGGAAAAGCTTTTAAAAATTTTTAGACCTTTTAAAAAATCCTAGCCCAATCAAATTGTCATTCAAAAAAAACCAAAGGGGCATGAAATAGGCTATTTAGTTTTATTGTTTTAATTGGTCTAAAAATTTGGGGGTAAAAAGTAATCTGTGGTTTCCCCCCAAAAGGAGGGGACTTTGACAGCCCAAAAACCAAAATTTTTTTGGATTTTTTAAATTTTTTGATATATGGGGGAAAAACTAATAGTCCTTTTTTTTTTTTTATTCTGTTTTTTTAAAAGAGAAAAAATTTCCTATTTTTTTCATAAACAAACGTCTAACCAACGGCAAGCGAGCTACCCCCAAAAAAATTGTTTTTTTTTGCCAACTTTAAAAAAATCGTCAAATTTAAATTCCTTTATTTTTTTTCTCGCCAAAATATTATAAGAATCATAATATTAATTATGGGGGTTTAAAATGGTCATTAAAAAATAAAATTTTTTTGAGCGGAGGGAAAAAGGAAAAGGGGGGGGGGGGTGCCCCGGGTTCTTTGTGGTATGACGAGTCAAAAATTTATTACACCAAATGCAATTTAAAAAAAAAAAAAATTTTAAAATACAGCTTATACTTTCTAAGCGCTTTTTAAAGGGTTTTGGGGCCCGACGGGGGTACAGTTTTTCCCCAAAATAATAAAAATTTTTTTTAAAATTTGGCGTTTTTTTTTTAAAAAAACTTTGGGTCTGTCGATTTTTTTTTTTGGGGTTGGGGGTTTTGGCAAAAATAACAGAGCTTAGAGTTTTAAAAAAATTAAAAAAAAAAACATATTAATAAGTAAATAAATTTTAATAAAAAACTATTAACATAAAAAAACCTTAAAATTAAAAAATTTGTTTTTTAAAAAAAAATAAATAATCAAAAATTAATCATAAATAAAATTTTAGGCTAATTATTCTGAATCAAAAAAATTTTTTTCTTTAAAAATTTAAAATTTTAAATTAAAGAAAAATCCAAAAAAAAGGGGGGAAAAAACAGGGTTTTTTTAAAAAACAAACTTTTTTTAAATGAAAATCAAATTTAAGAGTTTTCCTTAGATTTAAATTTTCTGAGGTACAAATGGGTATCGGATGGTAACAAAAGCGTTCCCTTTTTTCCCTATTTGAATATTTAACGGGGAAAAGACCCCCATTTAAAATTTTTTTTGCTTCCCCAAAAAAAACCTTCGAAAGCTGACCAACTGGTTAGTCAAAAAATTTTTCACCCCAAACAATACATTTAAACTGTACGGGCATATAGTACCAATTACAATTATAAATATAATGTTTTTTCTCTGATCGAAAAAAAATTTAAAATCATTTTTTTAATTTTATAGCCAGATGATTTTTAAAAAATAAACAAACATTTTCAATTAATTTACAATTTACTCCTGTGACTTCTGCATTTTTTGTGGGTTAGGGGAAAAAAAGCCTAACGGGATTTCCATCTTTTTTGGGGGGGGGACCCAGGCGGGGTTTTTCAATTAATTTGACCCATTCTAGATTAAACTTGGTTTTTTTTTTGTTTAAAAAATTTTTTATTTTCTTCCCCTTTTGACTTGCCAATTTTTAAAATTTTTAATCGATATAAAAAATATTTAAAAAAACGTATTCAACAGAGAAACTTGATAAACCAATATATTTGAAACACTATATTTAAAACACTTCCATCAAACATGTTAAATAGCATTTCGTATAAATTTTTAAGAATTCCTTTTCCCGAAAAATATAATTTTAATGCGTTTATTGATGTGTTGATAATATGTTCCCGATTTAAAACTAATAATAAATATACTAATAAATAATTCATAAATAAAACTTTTTTTCTTTTTTTTTAAATTTTTTTTTTAACCCCTAATAAAATTTTTGGGTTTATAATATTTTGGGGCGTTTTAAAAAAATAAAAAGGGAAAGTAATAGGACGTTTGGCGTTTTTTTGCAATGTTGGCAAAGTAGACAATTTTGAGGGGGTAGCTCCTTGCTGTTAGAGTTAGAGGGGGCTTTAATAAAAAAAAAATTTTAGGAAATTTAATGCTTTTTAAAAAAAATACAGAAAAAAAAAAAAACGGGGGGGGAAAATTGGTTTGAATATATCAAAAAAAATAAAAAAGCCCAAAAAATTCGGGGTTTTTTGGGGTTTTCGTTCCCCAAAAAAATTTTGGGGGGAAAACAGATTTGTTATTAGCCCCTTATAGACCAAAAAACAAAAAAAATAACTAGCCTATTTCTTTTTTACTGTATATTTGATTGGGCTATTCTTCAAAATTGAAAATAGTTCTATAAGCTTTTAGAAATAAAAACCCTTTTTCTTCCCAATTTTTTTTTATTTGTGTTTTTTTTCCACTGATTTTTAAAATATTCATATAGGGGGTTTTAAAAAAATTATAAAGATTTAAAACTAATGTAAATTGGGGCAAAATATTGCTGTGCAAAAATGATAGATGCTGATAAAGATGCCCAAGAAAAAAGAAAAAAAATTGAATCTCAGGCATTTAGCCAGATAGAAAATAAAGGTAGGAGACTCCCCCAGGCAAAATACTAACGAACTAAAAGGAATTCAACGTTCTTTAAAAAAGGGGGGCCTTTTCCCATACAATGTGTAGCTTGTCCGTGAATATAACCCCCAAGCTCTACTATGACACTAGTCCCTGACTGAGCAACAGAAAAAAACATAATCGATAAACTTAAAACAAATTAATACACCCCAAAAGGGGGCCCCGTCTCAAATTATGCATATCCCTACCCAAACATTTTGTTAGAAACCTATTAGATTTGATAGGAAAGGGATTTCAAAAAAAAAAGGGGGGAAACACAATAAGCCAATAGGCTGCCCCTAAAATTGGGGGGCCGGGCCAAACCCCTTTTTAAAAACCAACCAAAAGCCGTCCCGGTTTTCCCCCCAATTTGGAAAATCCCCAAACCCATAAAATTTGGGAAAAAAATTTCGCACCATATCTTTTATACAAACCCCATTTTTAAACTTTTGGGGGTGCTTTTGGAAAAAAAAAAAAAAAAAAAACCCACAACTGTTTTTTTAAAAATTTTGAGCATAAAATTAAAGGCAGCCTTGGCCCCGGCCTGTGAATAATTGGGGGGAGAAAAAAAATAAAAAAAACCCTTTTTCCCCTTCCCCCATGCCCGATGAATGGGCGGAAAGGGGGGATGTAGCGCTTTGCTTTTTAATAGGTGGGCGCGGTACATACCCCCCCCCCCCGACCAATCAGGGACGTGGAGGAAAAAAAAAGGGTTAACTTTATTCTTCTTTCTTTCCTTTTCCCCCGGGCCCAAAAGGCCCAAAGGGTGCCTCTAGTAAATTATATGCTCAACGTTTATAATAAAAAAATTTTAGGTTTTTTTTTTTTCTTTTTTACTAAAGATCACCAACTTTTAATATTGGGAATTAGTATAAGGGGGGAAAATTTAAAAAATTTGGGCTACGACGGTGCGCAATTTTTGGGGGGAAAAAATCAAGTAGCAGGGGTTTTTGTTCTGGGTTTTAAAAGAAAAATTTTTTCATGACAAACTACCTGGTTGCTAAAATATAACTATTATTATTTTTTTATTTACAGAACGGATAAAGGTTTACCTAATTAAGTAGATACTATACCCAAAATTTAAAATACTGGGCATTTCTTTATAAATTTTTAAAAAAAATTTTTTGGGGCGAAAAACAGGAAATTCATGGGTTTTTTAATTACGCGACGCCGACGGGCAATACTAACAAACAAAAATTTTTAAAAAAACAGCAAAAAAATGTAATAGAATAAAAATTAAAAAAATAACGTTAAAGGATGGTTTTCTCCATTAGGAGCTGTCTGTGAAAAAAAAAACTTATTGTTAGTAAAAACAAAACGACTGGACCATAAAAAAAACCATGAAAATCAACGAAAAAACCCAACGTGTTTTTGAAAGTTTATGGGAGACAGGCATTTCAGAGTGAAAAACTTATTTTTTAGAGAAAGTAATAAAATCAATAATAACAAATGCCTTTTTAAAAAAAAAAGTACAAAAAAAAAAAATTTTGCTATTTTTGCTTAGTCTAAACAAAAAAAAGGTATTCTAATTGTTTTTTTTTAAATAAATACTTTTACATAGTTCGCAAAAAAATTATCACTTCAGCCTACCCATGCTTCCAATAACAAATGGGTTTATATACTGAAAATTACAATCTTTTTTTTAAAAAAAAAAAAAACAGTGGTATTTATTAAGACAAAAAAAATTTAAGATTTTCAATAATGCAAGCAAGTTTATTTAACCCCCATTTTTGGAACATGTATAAATATTTCGATTTTTGAACGTTTAAAAAAAATTTAAAACACCATAATCATTTGAAGCCTAAAACAGAACATTTTTCAACCAAAATACGATCATATTTATATTTTTAAAAAAAACCCCAACCCCCGAAACATGAATACTTGTTCTTTGTAAAAACCCCAAAAAACCACTATTCTGTAATTTTTTGTTCACTTGAAAGCACAAAAAAAACTTTTTAAAGACCAAAAAAAAAAATTCCCCTTTCCCTTTTTGATATCAATTTCCCCTTTCCCCAAAAACTGAAATAACTTTTTTAAAAAAGTAACGGATAGTTCTGAGGTCATCTTTTAAAATAATTTAAAATTGTAAAATTATCTGTACTTACTAATTTTATTTAGCCTTTAAAAGCTTAAGGCAGTACACTCGTAATACAACTTTGCTTAAGAGTAAAATAAAATTAAAATATAGGGTTAGAAAAAATATTTTATCTAATTAAATTTTTTGTTTAGACATTACAAAAAAATGGTCCCCTTGTCAACTCATTTTTTTTAAAACAATTTTTTTAAAAAAAACATTTTAGTTTATACCCAATTTTTATTAAAAAAAAAAATTTTTTTTTTTTTTATATATATATAAAATATATATATATATATATATATATATATATATATATATATATATTTTATATATTTGTGTGTGGTGGTTTTTCTACCAGCAACGTTAGGGTAATTAAAACCAACCAACTGTACTTTTTTTTACTGGCGCAATGCATGTTTTTTGAATAAATTCTGGGTAAAAAAGCAACTCCAAATATGTAACTTTCATTTCAAAGAAAAAAAGGGGAAAAAATCGGGGAATGTGAAATTTATTTTAAACTATTTTTTAAATAAAGCTAAAAAAATAAAAAAGTTTCCCAAAAAATTCCCCGTCATTCTCAGATATCTCCAAAAAATACTGAGTTTTTTAAAAATTTCTAAAAGCATATGAACTGCTGCAAACAATTGGGGGTAAGAAAAAAAGGTAAATTTTTTTAGAAATTTTTTAAGGGGGTATTTTTTGTAAAAAATGGTCTTTTAAACCCCCAAAAATACATTTTAAAGGCTTAAAGATTCTAGTTTTCAGATTTTTTGACCAAAAATGTTTAAGAGCGAGGGTTATCAGTATTTCGAAAAAAGATTTTTTTTGGTGTTTTTTTTTGGGTCCAGGGGCTTAAAAATTTTTTTAACAATAAAATCAGGTATGACTCGATAGCCTGTTCATTTTTTTTTAAAATTTTTTTTTTTTTTTTTTTTTCTACGTTTTTTTGGGGTTTTCCCCAAAACCGACTTTAAATGAAAAAGGGCCCCCTTTTGACTTTAACCATCGATATTTAAAAAAACCCCAATCGTCGGACAGAAAATTAAAGGGGAAAATTTCCCCCCAAAACGGAATAAATTTCCTAGAAAGGCTTGAAGCCGTTCATTTTGTTTCCTCAATTTTAACCTAAAAAAAAAAAAAAACTTTCTTCCGTTTAAAAATTTTTTATCCCCCTGATCCCCAACAACCCTGCGAACGGCAGATCTAACGATGGAGTGGTTTTTCAAAACCCTTTTTTTTTTTAGAAAAAAATTAAAAAGGGAAAAAGGTACCCCTTTCTAAAAAAAAAAAATGATTTTTTTCTCAATTTTTTTTTGGTTTTCTTTTTTCCATTGAATTTGGAAAAAAAAAAATTTGGGTTTTTTAAAAAAAAATTGGGAAGGAATTTTTTTTTTGGGGGGTTTTGGGCAATTTTTCAAAAATTTGGGTTCCCCCACGCTGATTGTTCACGGGAAAAAAAAAACCCCCAACCCCAAAAACACCCTAAAAAATTTTTCCAGGGATTTTTTTGGGGGGGTTTTTTCCCGTGAAGACTTTAATCAGCGTGTTTCGGGGCAAAATTTAAAATAATTTACCAAAAATTTTTTATAAAAAAAACGCGTCCTTTTTTTTTTTTTTTTTTCCCCAAAATTTTTTGGGTAAAAAATGTCCAATTGTAAGAAAATTAAAAAAAACTTAATTTTTTTAAAAGGGTTTTCAGGGCACCCAGAAATGTAAATTTTTTTCCCTTTTTTTTTTTTGAAATTTTTTTAATCAAAAAGGTTTTTTAAAAAAACCCCCCGATCTTTTTTTTTTTCCTTTTGGGGGTTTTTTAAAAAATTTGTTAAACATTAGACCCCCTTTAATATTCGCAAGATGCGGAAGGTTTTTGGGGAAAAAGAATTATCGACGGATCCAAATTTTTTAAAAAATTTTTTTTTTAATTTATTGATTTTATTTCACGTTCGAGATCCACAATGATATCTCTATTAAATGGCTTTTTTTTTTTTAACTATGTTCTGAAAACAGCCCCGCTAAAAAACTTTTGTTTTCTAAAAATGTATAATTTTGTCATTTTAATTAAGATAATTTAAGCAATGCTAAATTTAAAAAAAAGAACAATCTATTTTTTAAGTGGAAAGAAAGGGCATTGAAAAACCCCAAAAGTTTACACAATTAGTAATGTATTTCTTCCTAAGTTAAACATTTCCTTAAAAAATTTTAAAAAAAACCCCATGAAATTAACCCAATAAATGAAAAAATATATTTGGAGAATATATCAGAAAAAAAGGAACTAATAAAATAAAAACTACAAATAAAAAAATTATTTATGTAAATAATATATCTAAGTAACTCAAAAAAAAAACTTTACAACTATTGTCTTCTATATAAATTTTTGAAAAAAGTGCAAAAATTTAAAAAAAGATGATATTTAAAATACAACCATGTGTCACGTGTCACTTTTTATTGCATCAAAATATAACTATTTTTTAATTTGTTTTTTTTGGGGGGCTGGAAAAATGGATTTCAAAAAAAGTAGTAAATTTAAGACAACATAAAATTTTACACTTTTCGATTCAAAAATTTTTGCACCCCCTTTAAAATTAATCTTTAAACTAGTTTCTCAAATCGTTTTATTTAAATTACAACATGGTGCCTTATTTTAAATAAATTTTATTAAAAAAAAAAAAAAAATACAGGTATAAGCAAATATCTCATATATCAAAATTATGAAGGTGGTTAAACCCCCATACAACTTACTATTTAGAGGCAATTCAATTGTGATATAAATATTTAATACCAAAATAGACTTACAGCAGTATTTAAGTCTGGGTTTTTCCCCCTTTTTAAATTTTAAAAAATGGTTCTAGTAGTAAAAGTGGTTTTTTTTTAAGGGGGGGTTTAAATTTAGGGTTTTGTTTAAAGGATGGGAAAGTAAAATTTATTTCCGTATTTGGAAAATTTTTTTTTTTTAAAAAGGTAAACTTTTTTTAAGGTTTAAGCTATCCTAAAAAAAAAAAAAAAATATCAAAAACCCAATCCAAATAAATTGGCTGTTTCTAAAAGTCGTTTATACCTTTAAATATAATATTGCCATGCGATAAATTTAATCTTTATTTTTTTATGAAAATTAACACACATAGTCCCCCAAAAAGGAATTCTATTCAAAGTCTATTTTAAGTAAAAAAAAAAATGTTTCCTGTGTTAAATCAATAACCAGCCTTACGCTGTTTATATGAAAAAAAAATTTTTTTAAAGCAAAATTGTTTTTTTATAGCAAAATCTCAATTAGGGTTTAAAAAAAAAATTTTGGGGCCCAAAAACACTTCCCTTTACGAGTTTTTTTTTATTGTCGGGCCCCCCCAGTGTCAAAGATTTTCCCCCTTTTTTTTAAGCCCCTCAAAATTTTCCTGCACGGGGGTGGTCGAATATGCTGACCTGACACAGTAGTTTTTTTTTTAACGCAATACGAGCTGCATCAGTTTCAAATAATACAATAAATTTTCCCCAAAACATCGAAAAATAACTGCTTTAGGTTTAAACAAGAAGATTATAATAATTAAAAGATTGTGTTAAATTATATTAAAAATAAAAAAAAACCTTTTATAACCATTGATAATTTTGAAAAGTTTTTTTTTAATGACAGGAGAAAAAGGGGAAAGAAAAGAGAAGAGGAGTTCCCCCCCCAAAATCAACAGGGGGAAAAACCCTTGGAGGTGACAGAAAATGAAAAAAACCCCCAAGAATTTCAGGTTTTTATTTAAAAAAAAAATAAAATTAGCCTTAACCCGGGGGAACTGCAAAAAATGTTCTACAGATACCAACAATGGACCCCCCAAAAATTAAAGGAGTTTTCCATTCATTTTAAAAAAAAAAAAAAAAAAAAATAAAGAAAATTTTTGTTAATTGAAAAGTGATATATGGTTATATGGAGGATAAATTACCAGGTCAATATTTGGTTTACGCGGCAACGTCGGAAGCGGTTAGGTGCTACTGGGGTTTTGGGGTCGTGATTACGGGGGGAGGGTCGGATAACCCAATCGGGGAAATCTGGAAAAAAATGATATTTTTTTAAGGTCGGTGAATCCGAACCCCTTTTTTTACTTTTTTGGTTTATCTATGCACAAATTTTTTTTCTAGATTTTTTCCACTTGACCTTCAAATGACCTTGAACCTGACCTTATAGTTAACTGACCTCGAAAACATAATAAAATTTTTTTTAGATTTTTCGAATCATATTTAACTTTTTTATTCAAAAACACTTAAAAAAAACCTTGAGACCCCTAGGATAAATGCAAAAAAACGCCAGATTCGGATTTAGCGACCCCAAAAAATATGCATGAATTTTTTTCCCCCTTTTTTCCCAAAGGTATTTTTCTTCACTTGACCTTCAACTGACCTTGAACCTAACGTGGTGAGGTTAACCAACCCTCTAGTAATCAGCAAAAAACCCTGTGGGACCCCCCGCTTCCCGCGATCAAATGTTGACCTGTGTTATCTACGAAACATTGGACATAAGCGTTTCCAAATAAAAAAATATTTATTACCTGGGAAAAAAACCCGGATATTTGAACGATACACCGAAATTTCTTGGCAGAAAAAAAATGTTTTGAGGGGCTTTTAAAAATATTAATAAACAAGGACGTAAAAGTAGTTATTGAAAAAATTGCCCAAATTTTTGGGTATAACTGTATTCCGTTCCCCAAAATCCACTACAGGGTTAATCCCATAAGTTTTTTGGGTCAAAAAAAAAAAAGCAAAGGCTAAAAACAATGTAACCTAAAAATTTGGGGAAAAATTAAAAAAAAAATTTGCAAACGCAATATCAACGTCACCCCGGAAAACTCAAATGGGAAAATTATTAAAAAAAAAGATAAAATGGGGACACTAGATATAAAAAGATAAAACAAATTTCCCCTTTTACATATACATGCGGTAGCTAACCCCCTTTTTGAAAAAGCGCCATTCAGTCGGTTTTGGCTAGCGGAGCGCTATGGTCTCGTTCGAGAGGCGGGGTTTTAAAAAAATTTTTCCCCCGCCAGCTCAGTCGCCATCATGCGTTTTTAACAGTGAGGAGCGTGCGTTTGCCTCAGACCGACTTTTTTGAGCGGATGTTCCGTTATCCCCAACCCCAGACTTTTGGGGAAAAACTTTAATTTAACCCCGTTGGGCCCCCCCCTTTCGAACCCAAAACAATTGTTATGTGGGTCACCCGTTTAACAAAATGCAAGTGCGACAAAACGAAGAGCTGGAGTTCCTCGGCCTATTAGATCACCAGAACCCCAGGCAGGAAGGCAGTGAGCCAATGTTGCGAACCCGGCGTTCTGCGCGCAAACATGCGTCTGCCCTTGAACTTTTCGAAACTTCTCTGGGGGGAAAAATTTTCCCCAAAAAAAGCCACATTTCCATCCATATAAGATGGTTTATTGTGCACGAACTGTCAAAACGTGACTACAATTTCGGACGAACACGGGGAGGTTCTTCGGGGTGTCTTTCCCCGAGGAGGCTATTTTTTTTTGGGAAAAGGGGGCATTTCCATTTTTGTGGGTCCGTGAAGAAACAAAACATGGCTACTGTGCAAACCAACCCTCAGTTTCATGAAAGTTTTTTCCTTTCCCCCTAAAGTTACAGTGGGTTGTGCAATTTTCAGCTCTTTTGGCCCCTGGTTTTTTGAGAAAAATGAAGTCGCAGTTTCAGTATTTGCCAAAATAGTGAAAAGTTTTTATTTTTTTTTATAGCTTGAACATAGACATAAAAAATTGCATTAGTAACTTCTCGTAGGTTTCGTTAAGTTTAAAAAAATAATGACATTGACTTTTTTTTAAAAAAAATAAATTTTTTGAACGATAACAGGTATTTTTAAACAAGCAACTATTAAATTCCCTTTTTATAAAATTTGAAAAAAACTTAATTTTAAAAAAATTAATAATAAAGGAATGTTCCATTCGGGGTGGATTTTTTAAAAAACGTTTTCATACAAAAGTGAAAATTTTTTTAAAAAAAAATATAAAAAATTTTGTATGTACCTTTAAAACTTTTTTAACTTATCCGGAAATATATTTTACTGACAAAGAAAAGTTAGTACAGGAATTTAATATGGGGAAATTGAACGCGATAGCTCGGGGAAAATTTTTTTAGATTTTGTAGTGATCTATTAAAAAACCCCTAAAACCGAAAAGGGGTTTTAAAATTATCCCCCAAATAAGAATAAAAAAAAGATGGTAAAATAAGAAAATATTTTTATAAAGCATTAACTGCGCACGTTGTTAACTAATCTAAAAATTAGGAAACCCCCGGGCTAAATTAAAAAAAAATTTCTTTTTTTCCTAGGATTCCCAACAAAAAAAGGAAATTTTTTACATTCTTTGCCGCATTTTGCTGAAGAAGAGACCCTCCGCAAAAAGATTACATAAACCTTTTGGGTAAACATCTGCCTGTATAAAAAAATTTTACTAAATTTTTTAAAAAAAATGTGTATTATGACGAAAAAAAGAGCACCAAAAAGAAAAAAAAAATATTTAAAAAATGCGCTTGATAACTGCATATCAGAAAAAACCCTTTTGTTAAAAAAAAAAAAACCCAAAACTTTATTAAACCCCCATGGCGGTATTTTTTTCTTACAATCTGACAGCTTACGAAATACTTGCACCATACATATATATATATATATATAATAATATATATATATATATATATATATATATATATATATAAAAAATATATATATATATATATATATATATATATATATATATATATACATCTATTAAAGTATCCTGTACCATCTAAAATCTTTTAAATTTTCAGGGGGAAAAAAAAAAAACTGGGCAAAAACTGTTTACCCCGGGTTTAAAAAAATCAGTAAGCACGGTTATTTTTTAAAGGGGTTTTTTTTCCTAATCGAAAGTGAACAGATTATAACTAGCGAAATTTCACCGGGCAAATTGTCACTTATTTTTTTAAAAAATAAAGCCCCCAAAAAATAAAGGAAAATAAGACACCTGTATCTTACATTTTTCCCCGAGGTTTAATAAACCATGTTTAGGCACTACTAAACTTCATTCTAATGATCAAGAGTGTTAACCATTTCGATGGGCCCTTTTTAAAATTTTTTTTTCCCCAAAAATTTATAGAAAATTTTAAAAAGGGAATAGACACGATTTTACCCCAAATTGCATTTAATTATCCCCCCCCACAAATAAATGAATAATAATAAAAAGTATCTTCTTTGGTTTTGGGGGGGATATTTTTAGTAATGGAGTGAATAGAAAAAAAGGGTCATAAAAGAAAAAAAAAAAACACTTTTGTATTTTTCAAAATAATTAAAAAATTTTCCCCTTTTTTATTTGGTTTATTTGTTTACAGGGTCGTTCAACGGGGGGTGGCTTTTTTAAAATTTTTTAAAAAAAAGTGTGATTTTTTTTTTGTAGAATCCCAAAAAAAACAAGAAAATAATTTGAACCAAAAACGATAAACTTTCAATGGGACACCTTTTTATTATTATTTCGTTTAAGTCTTTTAATGTACTGAGATAAAGTTTTGTCCACAATTTTATTCAATATAAATTACATAAAAACATAAAAAAGTGGATATTTAAAATCAGTAAGACCCCTATTAGTTTAATAGTAATAGGGTAAATTTTAATAGTATAGTAATAATTTTATTTACAAATTTAAAGAAATTGTAACTAACCAGACATTTAGAATATTGAAATAAAATGAATTTTTTATAACATTTTTTTTTTTTTTAACAAGATTTTTAATTTTAAATTATATAACATGTTTGTTTAAATGCAAAAATTTTTTTTAAAATTATAATAAAAAAATAATTATCGGGTTTTTTTTTAAGTGGAAGCCGTTTGAAAATTAAAAAATATATTTTTTTGGTTTTTTTTTTTAAAATTTTTTAATGATTTGAGATTTAAACGAATAAAATAAATGTTTTTTAAAAAAAAACTCAAAAATTTCATAAATATTTTTTCTTTTTTGGGCAAAAATTTTAAAAAACAAAAATTTTTTTTTTTTAATCGATTTATCAAAAAGTTTATATATAAGATTTTATATAGAAAATTTAAAAAAATTTCCCCTTTTTTTTTTTAATATTTTTTTTGTATCCCCCTTTAAATTTAAATATTGACGTTTTTTTTTTTTTTAAATTTAAAAAGATAATATTTTAAAAAACCCTTTAAAAAGAAGGATTTTTTAAACAAAAACCCAAATTTTTTAAGAAAAAATTTTTGATTGAGTGATGAATGGGGATCTGGAAACCGAAAGAAAAGAATTTTTTTGCCAAAGTGCACATTTGTAACTAACCATGTCCCAAAAGGGAAAATTCCAGACTTCCCCGGGGGTTTCCCCCAAAAAAAAATTTTTTTTTGTTTAATTTTTTTTTTTTTATTTAAAGAGATATGACAAAACAAAAGGGCACCCCTTTTTGGGGCCCCCTTTTTTTTTTCAAAAAATTTAGAGATTTTTTCCTTTTTTTTTCTTAAACACCATCAACTTTATTTTTTAAATAGGGGCCTGGGTTTTTATTTAATTTTTTAAACCCCCCCTTTTTATCCCAATTACAAAAATGTATAACACTTAATATTTAAAAAAATATGGAACGCCCCTAAAAAAAGATTTCTTTCCCTTTTTTCAAACCCCCATTGTCTCTTTGGAAAATATTTTTTATTTAACAGAAAAATATTAAGTGTTATACATCTTTTGAAATTTGGGTTTTTAAAAAATTTTTTTTTAAAAAAAATGCAATAAACAATTGGTCCGTTTTTTAAAAAATAAAGTTAAAGGGGGTTTAAACCAAACGAAACGTCTAAAAAAATCTCTCAACGTTTTTTTTAAATTTAAAAAAAGGTTTAAAGAAATGTTTTTTTTTTCCCCATATCCCTTTAAATAACGTAAAAAAAAAATAAAAAAAAGAAAATTTCTTTTTTTTTCCAATATCCCCGGAATTTTTTTGGAAATTTTTTAATTTTAAAAGTGACATGGTTAGTTCCCAAATCACTTTTTTGGGCCCCTTTTTCCCCTTTCCCTTTGGGGGTTTTAAAAATCTGTAATTTTCCCCAACCCAAAAAAAAAAATTTTTAAATTTTTGTATTTTTGGTTTTTTCCAAATTAAAATTTTATAATAAATTTTAAAAATGAGTAAAATAAATGTTTTTTTTTAAAAAAAACCCCCCAAAAAAAATTTTTTTAAAAAAAAAAAACCCTTTTTTTGGGGACAAAAATTTTTGGTCAGTATCACATTTTCGTTTTTTCTCCTTTAGTATTCATCTTATAAAAAATTTTAAAAATTTTTTTTAAATAGACAATTTGATCCTCCGAAAATTATTCTTTAAAAAAAAATATACCCAGACGAATAATTTTTTTGTTATTCATACAGTCCCAGAATTAATAGTCCCAGCGAAAAAAAAAAATATTTTATATAACACCAAAAAAAAAATTTATTGTTAGCCCCAAAAAAGTATGTAGTTGATCGATAAATGCATTTACTTATTTTTTAGTAAAAATTTAAAAATTTTTTATTGGGGAAAAAAAGGGGGTTTTAAACAACCTTTCGCATGAAAAAAATCAATATGATTTATTTTTTTTTTTTTTTTAATTGAACCCCCTTTTTTGGTAAAAACAAAATAAACCCGGAAACCCTTTAGAGAATGTCAAAAAATAGAAAATATTTAGGGGTTTTGGGGAAAATGTTAGTTTTTGGATATCCCTTAACTATTTAATATTCCGTAACTTACTTTTAAGCAGTTTTTAATTGTAATCAATTTTTATTTTTTTTACAGTTCTGCTTTATAACCTGTTAGTGAATGAAAAAAGTAAAAAAAAAATTTTTGGGGACCCCTTTTTAAAAAAAAACCCCCTAAAAAATTTTTTATTTTAAAATTTTTTTTGGGGAAAAATTTCCCTTTTTTTAAAAATTTTTTTGGCCCCAAAAAAAGGGAAAAAAAAACCTTTTTTCAACCCTTTTTTTTTGGTTTATTGTTTTTTTTTTAAAACCTTTTTAAAAAATTTTTTTTGTTTTGGGGTTTGGAAACCCCAAATTTTTTGGCCAAATTTCCAAAATTTTAAATTTTTTTAAATGTGCCAAATTAACACTTACACTGATGTTTTTTTTTTTGCGATCCCCCGGGCCCAAATTGTTTAATTTGTTTTGGGTTTTTTTGGGAAAATATTTTCCCTTTTTCACTATAAACGAGTAGCCCCGATTTTAAAACAATAAACAAAATTTTTTTTTGGGGAAATGAAAAAAATTTTAAAACCCTTTTTAATTTATAAATACAATACACTAAATTTATTATATGGGGAAAAATTGATGAGGAAAAGGGGATTTTAAAACCCCTGAGAGATAGAAGTCAAATTTATGGAAAATTGGATTTGGGTGCCTAAAAAATTTCCAAAAAGGGGTTTAAAATTTTCCCCCAAATTATCCAAAAAAAAAAAAATTTGCGGGTTTTGTTTTTTTTTTTTTGACGTTATTTAAAGAGATAGGGAAAAAAACCGACACTTTTATCCCCCCTTTTTCTCAAAAAAAGCTTTTAGGGGTTTTTTCGACGTTTCCCCGAACCATCATCAACTTTTTTTTTTTAAAAACGGACCCGGGGGTTTTTTTTTAAATTTTTTTTAACCCCCATTACCCCCAAATTAAAAAAAAAGTAAAAAACACTTAATATTTTTTAAAAAATATGGAACCCCCCCCATAAAAAAAGATTTTTGGCCTTGTTTTCCCCATTGTTTTTGGGGAAATATGTTTATTTAAAAAAAAAAATTAAGTCTTATACATCATTGAAAAATTTGGGGTTAAACCCGCTTTAAAAAAAAAGCCTTCAATTGAGCGCCGTTTTAAAAAAAAAAAATTTGATGATGGAACCCAAAAAAACGTCAGGGGAAAAAAACCAACTTTTGTTTTGTAGGAAAAAAATGAAAAAATTTTTTTTTTAACCTTTTTTTAATCAAAAAAATTTAAAAAGAAATCGGTTTTTTTTTTTCCGGGAATTCCAAAACTGGAAATTTTTTAAAAATTTTTAAAGGGTTTGTTGGGGGCCCCAAAGGGAACGCCAAATTTTAACCCGGGGCCTTTTTATTTTTAGGGTTTCCCGGGGGATCCCCTGCATCACCCCCAATCTGGGGGACCCCTGTATGAAACTTTATGTAAAAAGGGGGGGGTCAAAAAAATTTAAAAAATTTTTTTTTTTTGTAACTGAGATTTTTTTAAAAAAGGGTTTTAGGTGGTGCATCCTTATAATGTAAAAAGACATTTTAACACTTGTCAAGGACAATTTTTGGTAAAATTTTATAAACATTACATGTTAAATTTAGGATTTAAAAAAGTAAAATTGTTTCGAATTTAGTTTGTGGCTTATTCAAAAAAATTCTAAAAAAAAATATTCAAGAAATTGGGGTTTTTTTATCACCCTTTTTTTTTATATTTTTTTTTTTTTTGCCGCTAGAAATCATTTGAGTAGCACCTATTATATAATTTAAAATAAAAAAAAATGGGTTTTTTTCCCCAAATAAATTTTAGTTTAACAGAAAAAAAAAAGTAACAATTACAGTAGAGTTTCCCCCATTGTTTCAATCCCCTTTATCAAAAGGGAAAAAAAGAATAGCGGTATTTGGATTACTTGGTTAATTTAAGACTTAAAGGACTTTTTAAAGGGGATTAAAAAAAATTTTTTTATTTCAAAAAAATATAAATTTACTTTAAAAAAAAAAAAATAAAAAATTGTATTTAAACATTTTTGGAAAAAGGGGGGGTATGTTTCCCTTTTTTTTTTAAAAAAGTCTTGAATTTTTTTAAAATTTTTTAAAAATAATTTTTTTTGTTGATTGACCAACGTATTTAAAGTTCCTCTGTCAAAAATTTTTGCCTAAAAAAAAGGGTAATAAAGCAAGTATGGATCACGAAAAAAATTTTTTTTTTTTTTTTGGGGGTAATCAAAAAAAAAAAATTTATATGTTTTTATAAAAAAAATATAAAAACACAATTTAAAAATAAGTACAGTATGAAAAAAAAAAATTTAAAAAATTTCTTGATTGTTTATATTTTTTTTTGAAACTTTAGAAAAAAAACCCCCAAACTTTAATTTAAACAGTTCTGTCTAACTTTTTTTTCTTTAGTTATTAACATTTTTTTTTAAACATTTTATACCTTTTTTTTTAAATTTTCCCCCGACAATAAAACCGTGAAAGTTTTTTTTTTAGGGGTTCGATATGCAAAAGGGATTATGGGAAAATTTTTTAAATTGTTTAATAAAAAAAAAATCCAATTTTTTTTTTTTTTTTTTACCACTTTGAATATACATGAAGTTACTATTGTTTTTAAGGTAGTTTTAGATGAAACTGGATGTTTCTGTATTAAATGTGAGGATGACATATAAAACAGAAAGAATTTTTGATAGCTTTTAATAGGTCTGTTTATTATTCAGAGATAGTGTACACTATTTTATATTTTTTTTACTAAGGCCCTTTTATCGAATGTGTTTTTTTAGGACTAGGTTTTAAAAAAAAAGGGTGTTAAATATTTGAATGGTATATTAAAAGGGGGGGAATTTTTAAAGGGGGTATTTTAAAAAGTTATTTTTTTGAAAACGGTTTGGGATATAATAGAAGTCCCATATTTTTGCATAATTATATATTTTTTTAAAACAAATAAATTTTTTTAATATAAATATAATCCACCTTTACTTGCATCGAATTTAGGAACTACCAAAATTCCCCGGTATTAGCCTGAAAAATTTGGGGTTTTTAAAAAGACGGGCCCCTTTTGGGTAATTTTTAAAATAAATTATATTAATAAAGTTATAACCAAAATCAAACTTACCCGCCTAATTGCAGTGGTAAATACCGATTTGTTGTGGTTATAATTTGGGGCAAAATTAAAGGGGAAAATTTTGTGATTTTTTCTTTCACAAAATTTGCAAAATTTTTTGGGGGTTATTTAAAAATGAAACTTTTTAATTATTTTCTGTGGCTTCTAAATTTATTTTTTTAATTTTTTTAAGAACTTAAATTTATTTGTAAAATTTAAATTGAAAAAAAACTAAATCATAAAAATTTGTGCTTAAATTTAAAAATAATATCGATTTTTAAAATTTTTTTTGTTTTTGTTAAAAATAAAACAAATAAGTGGCCATCCATAAATTAACTCCCCGAAATTTATGAATTTTTGACCCCCATTCTGCCCCGTCACAATTCGTCACATTTTTTGAGTCATGTGACGCACATATTTTAAAATTTGGGGCATCAAAAAAAAATCAGAACGGTTATTCCATTTTTTTTTTTTTCTTTAAAAAAAATATTTTTTCAAAAAAAAAAAAAATCAAATTAAATATTTTAAATAATAATTGACAAAATAAAAGTTATTATATTACATGTGATGTCACAAAGTTTTATGACCCCCCCCCATCCCCCCTTGGGGCACACAATGTCATAACCCCCCCCCCCCCTTAAGGGGGACGTATTTTTGGGGTGGCCCCTAAGGTAAATTTTTAATTTTTTAGCAAAAAAAATTTATTTTTTAGTTTAATTTACCAAAAAAATTTTTTAAGGTCAAAATTTTCCCCCTTCTTTTTAATTTTTTTTAAAAGGCCCGGGGGTTTTTAAGACTTGGGATTTTTATATTTGTAAATATTTGACTTGATTGTTGATCCCCCATTGGCGTATCACACCTTTTTTTATGTGTTATTTTTAATTGTATTTTTTTAAAAATTACTAACTTGTGTACAGTTACTCTTCTTTTGTGTCATAAATAGAAATAGCTTTTTGGGGGGAAAAAAAACCTTTTTAATTTCCCCCTTTTTCTATTAGTTCATTTTTGGCAGACACCAGTTTATCTGCAAGTAAAAAAGGGGGGCGCAATAAAAAAACCTTTTTTCCACTACCTATTTTAATTTTAAAACTTACCAAAAAATTTTGCTCTGTGCCCATGGGACCGGCATCAACAAACTGTCCAATATCCTGACAAGTGATTGGGTTGGGGGGGGTTTTCTTTTTAAAAACGAAGCAAATCCTGCCCAAAGTTGTTGTCGAAACCGAGTGTTTTTTTTTTGCCCCAGAAGGGGGGCAAATCCATCCAGGTCCCTAGGGCAGGAGTATGCCATGGTGGCGGTATAAAAAAAACTTTTTTTATTATTAACATTCAAAAAATATTGTTTTTTAAAGGGGGCAAATTTGAACAATTTAAAAAAAATTTTATTTTTTGTTTTTTTTAAAAATTTTTTTGCTAAAATTTTTTTATCATAATATGATTCGGGTAAAAACTTTTTATCGGCATATGCATTCAAAAAAAAATTTTCAAAATAGCGGTATTTAAAAATGGGGAAAAACAAGGTCAGTGCTGAAAATTTTTTTTTTTCAGCAATTTATTAATGAGTAGTATTAACGGATACACAATCATTTATCAATGGACCTTATTAATGTATGTTTTTATTAATTGCAGGGTAGGCAACAAAAAAAAAGGGGGAAACAAATATTTTTAGAAGCAATTGCCTTGTCATTCGAATACAACCCTTAAAACATCTTTTTGGGGTTCCCCCAAAAATTTAAATTTTTTTCCCCCAAAAAAATTTTGGGGAAAAAATTATGATTTTTACAATTAAACAATAAGACCCCCAAAAAAAATAATATAAGAAACCCCAAAAAATTTAAAATTTTTGAAATGATCTCAACTCTTTAACGCGCAGTCTAGCGAGCGGGGGCCCGCGTTAAATAAAAATCGATCTTTTTATTTGCGTTTATGGATAGGGATGGTTAAATAGCAAAAAAGGGGCCCTACCTGCAAATATAGTTCCCGTTTTGTTTACGTTTATAATTTTTTGGGCCCTTTTAAAATTTAAAGGGGGTTTTTTTTTTGATTATTGCACCATAAAAAATGTTAGGATTTGGGAACCTAAATCAAATAATAAAAAAAATTTTTTTTTAAGTAGTATTAAAATGGACATGGTTTTTTTCCCCCTAGCAAGATTTCTAGCAAAAGTTTTTTGGTCAGTTTTAAGGGTGACAGCGAAAAAGGGGGGCCTGATGAGGGAGGGGGGTTTTTGGTTTATAATATTTGAGCCAAAGACGATCGGATAAAAAGTAAACTGTAACTTTTTTAGGGGGTTTCTAAACTTTCCCTTTACAGAGCTTTTTTAAAATTCCGGGAAAGCCAGGGGGAACCTTGGGGTTTAAATTTTTGGGGTTTTTTGGGAAATTTTAAATGCGAAAAAAACCTCTTTAAAATGGGGTTAAAAAACCTCTTTTGTTTATGAACAAAAATTGGCCCATTGAGGGAAAATTCCCCCAGGCGAAGTTGTTGTATGAGGGGGATAGAGTGAGGAGTTTCCTTTTTTAAGGTAAAGGGGCCCCAAAAAGGGCCCACTGGGAAAAGTAGTGATGGATCACCCCCCCCTTTTGGGGGGAGATACAGAATATTTGGGGGCCCCCTTTTTTTTTTAACTACAAAAGGGGATTTGTTTATTCCCGTACATCAATTAAAAAAACAAAAACAAAAACATTTAAATAATATTTATAAATACTATTTAAAAAAATTTCAGCTTTTTTTTTTAAAGTTTCGCAAAAATTGTTTTGGTCAGTTTTAAGGGATGATAGCGATAAAGCAGACTCCCCCCAAAAAATGATGGGGTTTGGGGGGGGTAAAAAAAAAAAAATTTACGTTTACAAACGTATTTTTTTTTATATTTCTGTTTTTTGTTTTAGTTACAAATTGTACATGGCGCAATGTGTTTAATTTTTTTGGAATTTTATGGTAAAATAGGTACTTTTAAAAAATAAATTTTTTTATCAAGATCTTTTTTCCCCGTCAAACATCCCTTTCCGGCGGGGTCAGTTAAAAAGGGGGGGGAAAGGTTATAGTCTGATGGATGATCACTGTCGAAAAACAACTGTTGTTTTATTTTTAAATTTTAATCTACGTTTAAATTTATGTAAGTTTTAAATGACACTAACGTTGGGGGTAGATTGGTGGACTGTATAACGTCCGTGGTGGCACTACCGCGTTGTCAAAAGGGGCCGTAAAAAAAAAATCTGCATGTTTTTGAAATTTTTTGGGGTTTTTGACCAAAAAAAAAAGGGTTAAAAAAACTAAAAACCCCCGGGGGCCCCCGGGACCTAATAATAGGGTTTTTTCAAACTTTTTTGGCTTGTATTACACAAAAAAAAATTTTTGCTTGATATTATTTTTTCTCAGTCAAAATAAGTTAAAAAAAAAATTAAAATTTAAAAATAAATAGGGGCTTTATATAGCATAGAAAAAAAAAATGTACATAACTTAGAGGTAAGGGTTATTTTTTTTTGAATATTCTTGCCAAAATTTTTGGTTTGTACTGAAAAATTTTAAGCATTTTTTAAAATACCAAATTTTTAAAGGGGGAAAAGTCCCCCTTAAAAATATTAAAAAAAGGGTTTTTAAAAAAACAAAAAATAACTCCCAATTGGGAATTACATACCAAAATGGGGTTTAATTTTGCGTTTAAAAGTTTTTCAGCGTATCTTTTTTTTTTTCGGGGTGATGTTACTTACACCCGATTTTGGGGTTTCAAAATTTTAAACATTACTGTTACCAGTTTTCGGAAAACCCAAAAAAAACATTTAGGGTTTTCCCCAAAAAAAAAATTAGGCATGTGCATACAACCAACTGCCGATTTTTTTTAAATATCTTTAAAAAAAATTTTTGGTAGGTACTTTCTTTTTTTTAAATTAAAAAAAAAAAAAAATCTACTTTTGCGCTTTGTCAAAATTTTTTTAAATAACAGTCCGGGGAAAATTTAAAATTTAAAAGCTGTATCCCAAAAAAAAAATCCCGGGTTTTTTTTTTAAAAAGGGGGTGGGGGGGGAGTGGATACATAGGGGAAATATGGGAAATACGTATGTATCTATTACATTTATTTACATCCCCCTTTTTCCCCCCCCTTTTGTTTGGGGAACCCCCCCTTTTTTGGGTTTTAAAACCCCCCAAAAAGCCCACACGCTAAATGTTACGCAACTTGGCAGTTAAGGGGTTTTTAAAAGTTTATTTTTTTTTGGGATGCCCCTTTCCCAAGCTTTTGGGGACTTTATTTCAAATGATGGAGTGCATATTTTTTTGAAAAAAAAATTTGCAATAAAACAAGTAATACTAATACAATTTTTAAAAAGGTCAATTCAATTTATTTTTTATACATAATAAAAAATTAATAAAAATTTTTTTTAATTAAAAAAATGTTTTTATAAGGAAAGGGCAAAAAAACGTTGTTATTATGCCGTGGTGAGGGGGAGTAAACCTTTAGGAGAATTTATATTTTTTTAAATTTTTCCCAAAGCCATGTTTTGAATATCCCCAAAATTTTTTAAAAATAAGTGTTGCCTTTAAAAAAATTTCCCCCAAACCCGGGCCCCCTTTGTGGGTGAAGCGGTGGGGGCGAGGTGATGGACGCCAAAAAAAATTTGTCTGTTAAAAAAAAACACAAATATATTTGTTTACTTTTTTTTTTAAAGGGGAAAAAGCGGTCCAACAACCGGAAAAAATCCAGCCCCCCATCAGTTTTAAAAAAAAAAAAATAGTGATAAGGAAATTAACAATTAATTATAAAAGAAAAAATTTTTCCCCCTTTGGAAAAAATCAAAAAAACCGGGGTTTGAAAAATATAAAGAATAAAAAAAAATTTTTTGGTAATTACTTTTTTTTTGGGACAAGTAGAAAAAAAGGCCCTTTTCCATCTAAAATTATTACCCTAACCTCTCAACTAGCCCGGTTTTTTTTCCCCCCTTAAAGGGGGGCCCCATGGCACTTAACCATCTTTATTAAATTTGTGTTAGTAACGACGATTGGGGGTTACGTAGGATGTAGTAATGAAGCACCATCAATTAATTTTTTTTTTTTAAATTTCACTTGGGGGTTAAAGGGGATAATGCCTTTTTTAAAAATCATGTTTATAAAAAGTGCAGGAAACTTTTATTGCCTAGTAGAAATATCTGACGGGTTTTTTAACCCCAAAAAAACAAGCGCGTACAGACTATCATTGAGGCAATTTTGGGGCCGGGTTAACATGTCTTTTTTAAATTAAAAAGGGGGTATTGGGGTTTTTTTTTTCAAATTTACCCCTTTCGTTCTTTTGTGCTATCCCCCAGCGAAACCCCCCGGTTATGCAAAAAATTCATGCAAATTTTTTTAACTGGTATTTTCTACTTACAAAATTGATATTTTTCGTATCTGTGCAAGTACTTAAATTTAGACTAAAATTTAAAATTTAAATTATAAACACCCAAAAAAAAATATACGCAGGTTTATAATAATCTAAGGTATCTTTGGGAGTAAAATATATCTATGTAAACCCCATGCAGATTGTTAAATTTTTTTAAAAAGGGGTTTTTGTGTAAAAAGTAAGTTTGTAAGTTTAATAAAAAAACCCCCGTACAACATCTTTTAAAAGGGGAAAAAAAAAACATACAAATACATACATACAAAAAAAGGAACTAAAAAGAACTAAAAAATAGCATGCAATGTAACTTAACAGATTCACAAGAAAAAAAACATATTTTTAAAAACTTTTTTTTTTCTTTTTATTAAGTAACTGGTTTGAAACACTTTAAAAAAATTTAATTTGATTAAAGTGAAAAAGGGAAACAATCAATCCTATTCATAGTCTTGTTGGGGGGGTAGTACCTCCACCCCTAATTTCGGTTTTTTTAGCCAACCCCGTAAAAATTTGATTTGGGAAAAAAAGGGGGGTCAATGCAGATCTTTTTATAAGACCTTAAAAATTTTTGGGTTTGGGGGGCCAAAAAACTTGTTTAATATTTAATTTTTATGTCACCAAAAAAAAAGTCCAAAAAGGGATCGCGAAAAAAGTCTTCCCAAAGCTTTTCCGCTACATATGAGCGGACAAGTTCTCAGAACAAAGAATCTTTTTTTTGTGGGTGTTACCCCTTTTTAAAAAAACCATCCCCGCATATAAATAAATAAATAAAAAATATATATATATTTTTATATATATATATATATATATATATATAAAAATATATATATATATTTTATATATATATATATATATATATATATATATAATATATATATATACTACATATATATAATAAAAACTAATATAAAAAACTAAAAATATATAATAAGGGGGGGCCCCCAAATTTTGGGTTTTTTTTTGGAAAAAAAATTGGGGAAAAAATTTTTTGGGGCCCCCAAAAAAAGGGGAGGGGGCAAAAATTTTTTAAAAAATTTTTTAAAAGCCCAAAAAAAAAAATACCAAAATTTTTTTTTGGGGGAAAAGGGATATTTTTTTTAAATTTTTTTTTACTTTAAAAAAATTTGGTTTTTTAAATTTTTTTATAAAAATTTTTTTGGGAAAATTTAAATTTTTTCAGAAACCCTAAATTTTAAAAAAGTTTTAAACCCCCGGGGAAAAAAAAAAGAGGCCCTTTTTTTTTTAAATTTTTAATTTTCTTACCCAAAAGGGGTTTTAAAAATTTAAAATTTAAATTTAAAAGGTTTAAAAATTTTGGACACCCAAAAAAATTTTTAATTTTAAAAGGGGAAAAGGGTTTTTTTGGGGGGAACTTTTCCCTTTTTTTTAGGTTTCCCCTTTTTCCCTTTTTGGGGGAAGGGGTTTTTTTTGACTTTTTTATCTTAAAAAAAAAACATTGGTTTTTAAAAAACCCTTTTTTTTAAAATTAAAATTGCAAAAACCCCTTTTAAAATTTTTTAAAAAAGATGTATCTCAAGCAAAAAAAAACAAAAGTAATAACCCCAATTTATTCCAAATTTTAAAATATTAAAGCTTTTTTAAAAAAAGAGGATGGGAAAAAATAGTAGAAGGCACCCCGTCCAAATTTTTTGGGACGAAATATGTTAAATTGTCCTTGTTTTTAAAACAAATGTATCAGTTTTTATGGTAAAATAAAACTACTTGTGTTCCAATTATTAAACCCCTACATTTTTACCAGACCATCTTTTGCTGGTGATAAAAAGGGTTCCCCAAAAAATTGAGATTTTCGTCAATGGAGTAGAAAAAGTTATGTCTTTTAAATTTTAAACCGTTGTTATGAAAAAAAAAGTCTGATACATTTGCTAAGAAAAAAAAGGGGAATTTTAAACATTTTTTCAAACAATTTGGACGGGTCCTTTTTTTTATTTCCCATCCTTATTTTTGAAACCAAAATTTTTTGAAATGGCAAAAATTTGGGCTATTTTTTTTCTTCATTTTGCTTTGGGTAAACTTTTTATTAAAATTTAAACTGGTGCTTTTTAAAGGGCTGATCCTTTAAAAAAAAGGTTTTTAATTTGATACAGGGGGTTTTATTTTTTAAAATAAAGGATAAAATCAAAAAAAAAAAACATTTTTAAAAACAAAAAGGGGTTTGGAAAACCCCCCTATGATTTAAAGGGGTTTAGTTCCGCGTTCCCAAAAAGGGTGTTCCATTTAACTTAAGAAAATTTTTAATAAAAAAAAGTGTCCCAAAATTTGGGGGGTTTTTTTCCTCCTATAATATTAAGATAAAACCTTTTTTTGATAGGGGTTTAAAAAACCAGACCAAGCAAAAATTTAAATTTCTTTATATTTACGGGTGTAAAAATTTTTTTAAAAATTGGGCTTTTTTTTAAATTTTCCCAAATTTCTTGGGGAAAAAATCAGTTTTTTGGGTTAGGGAAAAATAAAAAATTTACTTTTTTTTGGTTCAAAGTATCTAAAAAATTTTAAAAAATATGGGGGGGTTTAAGAAAAAAAAAATTTTATATGTACTTTTTTTTTTACCCCGTATTTTCAAAATAATTTTGAAAAAAAGCTTTCCCCTGGAAAAAAATGACCGTACTTTAAAAAATTTTTCCCCCAAATTTTTTTTTTCCCTAAAAAAGGGGGGAATTGGGGGGGCCCAAATTTTTTATATATATATATATATATATATATATATATATATATATATATATATATATATAAAAAAATATATATATATATATATATATATATATATAATATATATATATTTATATATATATATATATATATATATATATATATATATATAGGGGGTTTTTTTTTTTTCCCCTTTTTTTTGGGGTAAAGGGGCAAATAAAAAAGTTTTTAAATTAATTTTTATATATTTTTGTCAAAATTTTTTTGGAAGGGGGTTTTTTTTGGAAAAAATGTTTTTTAAGCAAAAAAATTGCCAAAAATTTTTTTTATTGAAATTTTTAAATTTTTAAAATTTAAGTTACCCTTTTTTAAAAAAAATCCTTTTTTTTTTTAAAATTTTGGGGAAAAAAAATTAAAACAAAACTTCCCCCTTTAAACCAAAAAAAAATAAACGGCCTTTAACTAAAAAATTTTTTTTTTTTTAAATTTTCATTTTTTTTTTTAAAGGGAATACTAGCACCATCTTACCATTTTAAAAATATGGAAGATGGTTCAATGTTCTAAAACTTTCCAAAAAAAAAATATTTAAAAAAATAAATAGTTTAAAAAATTTTTTTTTAAGGTTAAAGTTTTTTTGTTTTGTTTAAGTTCCAAAAAGTTCATTAAAAACAAAAAGGTGTTTTTTGGAAACCCCAGTTTGGAACTTTAAAATTTTTAAAATTATTTTAAGGTTTTAATCTTTTTTGGTTATTTTTTGTTTCAAAATTTTGAAAGGTTCCCGGCCGAAACGTCGTTTAAAAAATTTTGGTTTCTTTAAAAATGTTTTATATATTGCCTGACCCTTTTCCCCCAAAAAAAGAAAATTTGGAAAAGCCAAATATCAAAAACAAAGGTCAAAGAAAAAAAATAAATAAACTATATATATATATATATATATATATATATATATATATATATATATATATATATATATATATAATTTTATATATATATATATATATATACAGGGTGATTCACGGTCGATGGTAGGTTTTTGACGTTTATGGAAAAAGGGAAGCAGAATTTTTTTGAAAATTTAGCATCTTACATTTTCTTTACCTGTTCTATCGATCTAAAATATTTTTAGCATTGCGACGTTGCCGCTTCTATCAAAAAGTCCTGAAACTTTTTTTTTAAAAAGGAACACCCCCCATATTAACAAGTTTTTTTTATTTGCCCTTTTATTATAATACTTTTTTTAATATTCCCCCATACCTATCCCTATCGGTTTTCGAGATAAAAAATAAATTGTGTTAAAAAATGGTCCAAAACATGGCCCTAATTAAACTTAAGTAAATTAGTGCTCACATTTCATGAAAAATTGATGTTTTGGTGGTAGTTTAGACAGCCCGATGTTTTTAATTTACCCCAGAAATCGACTCCATATCATACGGGGCGTGCTAAAATTATTTATTATTTCCGTTATTCTTAAAAAGGTAAAAAGATCTTTTTTTCCAAATTTCCCCCAATATTCTCAATAAAAAAAAAGATGAAAAAGCCCCTTTAAAGATGCCCTTTCATGTCCCTTCCCAAAATCATAAAGTTTGCTTAAAAAGCCTTTTTTAAAAAATTAATTTTTTAAAAAAAATTTAATTTAAAGTAACCATGGAAATATCGTTTTTTAGTTCGCCGGCGAAATTTCCCTAATTTTTCTTTTCACATTAAGATCATCCTCAAGTAATTTACATTTTTAAAAGTATTGGCATTATATGAAATAAGTTAAAGGTTAGATAGTAAACCAGCTAAAACAAATTTTTTTAAATTTTTTAAAATATTTACAAAATGTATGTTTAAGTTATTGACTTCGTTTTAAGTTCTGTAAATATAAATAATAAAAAAAATATCTTAGAATTCTGGTAACTTTTATTAAACATATCTATATCTGTCTCATTAACAAAAAAAAAGGAATTGGCGCTTTTTAAAAATAGCCTTATTTTAAAAAAACTAAGGCTAATCAATATAAAGTAATAAATAGAACTACATAATATGAAATATTGTTTGGAATTAAAAAATATAATAATAAATTAAATTTAAAACCTTTTTTTTAAAAAAGTTTTTTAGTAGATGACTTGTAATCCCTTTTTAAAAAAAAAGCAAAAAGATTTTTTTAAAATAATACGTAAAAAGTAACGCCAAAATAAAATTTATAAATTTTCCATTATTCCATTTTTTTTTAACCCCGGTTAATGACCTTTTGGTTGGAAAAGTTTTTACAAATATTTATAAACCATTAAAAATAGAAACAAAATAAATCTGAAATTTAAATGAAAAAAATGCCATCCTTGGGAAAGTCTAATTTAATAATAATCTTAAAATTTTTAAATTCCCCAAAAATATTTTAACAAAAACCCAAAAAACTTTTTAAAAAAGGGGGTTTCTATGATTGTCCGGGGTGTACAAAAATATTTTAGAAAAAAAGTGGAATATAAACTGTCTGTACTTTGTGCAGACTAATTCAATCATATGGGGTACAGATCAAAACAGACGCTTGCAAAAAGTTCCCGAATAGTTTTGAATTGAAAAAACTTACCATCCACATCAAAAAAAAAGCCATATTTCCCCCAAAGCCCCCTTTTTAAGTTTGGTCTTTTAAAAAAACTTTATACAATGGGGCCGCGTCGATCTTGGTTCCGGGTTAGAAACCCCAAAAAATGCTTGCGGCTATTGACCCCTATGAACACCCCAGTTGCCTGAAAAAAAGGGAAAAAAAAAAAAAATCCCAAAAATTTAAAAACCACCCTTTTTAAAAAAAAATTAAATTAAAAAATTGACTGAAAATTATTTAAAACTTAAAATTATTGGTTTATACAAAAAATATAAAAATTCTGACATTTTTTTTTTTTTGACAATAAATTTGGTCAAAAAATCCTTAAAAAAAAAAAATCTATAAAACAAAATTTAACAATGTTAATTTTAATTACTATTTAATTTTAGGGTTAAGTTTTTATACTTTAATTTTAAGGGGGGTCCCCCAAAAGTAGATGGGGATTTGAATTTTTTTTGTTCCCCTTTTTAAAGGGGATCTGCTGTTAACAATAGAGATGGGAACGACCATTCCCTTTCGATCGAATCAATAATTGACCGATTTCTCCCAAAAGATCCAATCTTTTCAATCGTTCCCTTCAATCCCAAACATTTTTTCCCATCTAATTGCATAACACTTCATTAAATACCCATACAAGAACATCCCGCACCCTAATAGTGACTACATGTCGACATACGTCAATGAGGATGACGACGATAGACTAAACTTGTCTAGTACGTCAAGTGGCAATTCCCAGAAAAGGAAAAAAGAAAGTGTAATCAGAATGCGAAAGGCTGCTAAAGATGGATGCCAAGTATGCAATCACACAATTGAACACTAAAGATACAATTACGCAAGACTTAGCCCAGCTATTACTTTACATACGCGAACACATAGCATACTACAACGCCGAAAATTACCCCCATTTGAACAAATACATGACTTCAACACCGAAAACTCACAAACTACCCCCACGACGCCATATATCCACAAAATAGCAATATTACAAGAGAACTGACAAGAACAAGAGCAAACGACAACCAACACACAAACCCATTTATTACCGTCTTCTTTCCAATAATCACAATAACCTAACTATATCAACTTTATAATATAAATGAAGTATGAAAGCGAGTGTGAAAAAGAAAGAGTGAATGTGAATAAATGAATGAATGAACGAATAAATGACGAACAAAACAACAAAATACAGTTATATCTACTTTGTACCTGTAAGCATTAAATGGGTTTTTTGACTAAATTTTTTCCATAGAAACATAAATCAACTTTGAGCATTATAAAAACACAAATGCATCAAACTATTTTCCGCAAAAACTAAAGCTCAACGCATATTAAGTTCACACGGAATAATGCTGCTAAATCCGAATACCGATTGTGCAATCTGCTGATGGCGCCTCCATCCGCGCCCGTGCCTTGGCCAGGTCCGATTCTTGCCAGCGGCTGGATGTTCTGTGCGCGGCAAGGATGCTCTGTAATATAAATTGTAGATGTACTGTTTATTGGAAATAATAAAGAGCTTTTGAAATTGAAATTAAATTGTTCACAGAATTGAATTATAGTACGAATGATTGCAAGCGGAGCGGGCGAAGCCAAGCCAGTCGCCAGCCAGGCAACACAACTTTATTCGTTAAGTTACTTTCCGTTTTTAGTCGGGTAGTGATTCGATCACTGCGAGCGTACGGGATTCGATTGTTCAATATTCATAAACGATTCGGTCACTGTGATCGAATCATTCACGATTGACGCTTCGTTAACAGGTCAATAGAGCTGAGCACACTTACAGTTTCTACACCTCGGGACCCGGATCGAAAAGGTCGCATTGTTTTAGATTTTAATACATGAATCCACCACAGTTATACAGAACATACCTACAAAGACATATTATCAACCAGTTCGGCATCTGTTCGTTCAAAGTTTAATATTTTCAGTGCAGACCGAATACAAATGATGTCATGCAGGGCTGCGTTCAAGAAAGTCTTACTGGTATTATTTTTATACCAAATGCCGTTCGATAAGCGGTACATATTAATCGTATGTGTATTTCCTTAACGTTTAAGATTTCACTGGAACAGGACCGTAACGGCGCGTCGTCGCAATTAACCTGCTCTAGACTCGGTTAAAAATCGTCACGCTTACGTACAATAAAAACGAGTCAAAAACCATCAGTTGCCATTAATTCATATTCATCAATTCAACATCATTTTCTTGGGGGTTTGTGATTATGTTTGATTATCAATATTAATTTGTGTTATCTTTTAGATCTATGGTTAGAGTTTTGTGTTATCCTGTTTTTATCTAAAGTAAGTGTAATAAAATTTAGTCCATTTTTGTTGTTGATTTAAAAGTTATTAGTATATTGTTGATTTACGTATGCATAAGAAATTTAATTTAATTAACAAAATGGGACATCCTACTGGCTCGAATTTTCACCAATCACAGCTTCTGATTTCTTAGACTTAAATGTTAAAGTAAATTAAGTTATATCAAAAATAATCTACCTATCAACGCGACGGTCAAATCCTGACTAAATGTTGCTAAAAAATTAAAATTACTTTAGTATCAAACCATGTAAGTTGATTTCCACCCCACCAGAAAGGATAAGTTCTTCCCGGTATGACTTACTCTAACGCAGCCCAGCTTTCGGTTTTTAAAATAGGCTTAATTTCAGAGAAAAGAAAAATTAATTTTACTGCAATGGTACCCAAAGAAGTTTGTTTGAAAATGATAAGACTTTAGTAAAATGCCGGCAATACTATTTTTGTCTTCCGTCTTTTGCGATTTAACAAATTTTCGGGTTATCGTTACTCTTCGAATTAAATTACCAATTTTCTTTTCCTAGCACTTTACCTTAAAAATCAAACACTTATTACTAATTATGTACCCACACAACACAATATGTGCAGGCTGGTATATAGTTTCCATCGTGTAAGCGAATTTTTTGACTGGAGTACTAAAGTCGAAACTTAACTTTTTTAACGTTTATTTTAATATGGTTATATATTTTAGAGTAAATAGAAAATATGTTGCTTTCACTACATGAAACTGGGGTTGCAGGAATTTTTTTGACTTAAAAGTTTAAAAATGAGAGTGCAGAGGGGGTTTTTTGGGGATATTCAGTATATTGCAATATTATGATAAGAAATAATTTTTCCTGTCCAATCAAATATATTAAAGAAAATACAAATTACTCTCGCATTTACTTTACTCCTAAGTAACTGAAATTACAGTAAATACATTTTTTTGTTATTTTATGCTTGTCAAAGGCCAAATCCAAGTGTTGCATTTCATTATTTATTTCCCTATGCTTAACTATAAAGTTAAACTCATAACCGTCAAACAGTCATTATCAACATGTGTTTATACTAACTAGTTCTTATTTATGTGTCCTGCCTGTTACTATATGCCTTGCCAATGGCTTGAAATGGACGCCGACGATGATTTTTTTTAGCGCTCCCCCATCTTCCGAAAAAAATCGGAAACTTTGCCACCTGAAAGCTCCACATTTTAATTAAACTACAAAGATGATCTTTCGACCTATGACATACCTTCCTCAAGTACTTCAAAGTTTTTATTTCGTAGAAAAACATATCTTTTAGTGGCGGCTGGTCCATAAGGGCGAAAGGGCTGTAGACTCCTGAGATAAAATGTAAATAGCCAATAAATAAAAATGATATTTTCTGTCACCAAATGCAAGAAACTAATAAAAACCTTAATTTTAACTTTATTAATTTTCCATTGTCAATTGCCTGTCACCCAGTCTAAGTTGCTCGAATCCGCGCCATAAATTCCTTACTGATGTTTTACGGGGGGAATTATTTTCGCTACAACCTTCTACCTGAACCTGCAGCTGCTGTGTTCTGTTTAGTGTTGTAAAGAAGGAAACGTTCGTTTGCAAAAGTTAACGACCATCGTCCGGGAAAAGTTCCCTTTACAAGCAAAAATAGGCACGAACGAGAACGTTCCAGGGAATGTGCTTATATTTGTAAATCAAATTTTAATAGGCAAACAGTAGTGCAGCACAAATATCTGACAACTGTCTGGGCGGGGCTACAATAAAAACAGCTAATGATGACAAAACTATAACATGAAAATTATTTCCTTTTTATTTAATAGAACATACAGCCACGCTGTTATCTTCGAGCATATACCTACTAGAGGCAGCCTTGGCGCTTGGCAGTGCGAACAAGCGTACAGAGAGAAAGAAGAATCACAGATCCATTCAACGTGCTAATTGGTCCACGGAAGGGCCGACTAATCAGCACGCAGAGGGGGGTATACACCCCTCTTTAAGATATTAAAACAGTTTTTAAATATTTTCAGAAGTGGTTTTAAAATCAAATAAAACGTTTTCAATGATTACGTTATAGTTGCAAAAAGACGAATTAAATAAGGTTTTAAAATGTTTCTATATGTGGGGGATTTTTACTTTTTTGTTGTGCTCTATATACTTATTTTCTCAAGCATTTTGAGAATACTGAAAATACCAATTCTTATTTTTTTTTTTGAGAATATTAAGAATTTTGGGAAAATTGAGCATATTGGGAATCTATTATAAAAGAGTCAAATTTATTATTTTTAGCCGTCGGCCGATTTGATTCGTTTCATGGAGTATCATTTTATTCGCTGCTGCCGCTGAGAAAATACATATAAAATCGCTTGGTAGACCTCTTCCAGATCTAAAGCTTACTCAGGCTGAAAAACTACGAAAGGCGGTTGTTGTACAAAGTATTTTAAGAAAGATGTGCATAAAAAAATAAATGGATATGTAATTAAAACTCATTGAACCCTTTTTTTGTTTTTCCACGAGGGGCCTCTCACTCATTATTTTTTGTACACATGTTGCGCAGCGTTTAAAAATAATCCGAGGCATTGAAGACCCTGCGAGGCATTGCCAGACACTGCGAGGTATTACAAGACACTGCGGAGCATTGAAGACACTGCGAAGCATTGCCAGACACCCCAACGCATTGAAAGACACTGCAAAAGTATTGTGACCACTGCGACACGTTGCGAGGCCCTCCAGCATTAAAGTAATGTTAGACACTGCAACCTGTGTTGCCAGATAGCTTCAGCCATTTTCCCTAAACAGCCTCCTAAAATCCCATAGATGCGTCGCAGTCTGGACACTGCCAGACACTGCGTAGTATGCTAGATACTGCAAGACACTGCGCAGTCCCTTAAAGTAAGCAGACAGTAAAAGATCCCTCGGTTTTCCGTGTTTATTGTTTTATTCAGAGGGGGCTGAAAAAATATTGTCGTAGCACATAAATTTTTATTTCTATACATAAAACTAAACATAGAAAATTCTTTGCATTAATATAGACAACACCAGAAAAATGAGTTGTCCAATATTCTTTTGAAAATAGCGCCTCGATATACTAAGACATAAGCCGCACTGTACCTTTCAGCTAAATTTCGTCAGAAAATTAAGGTACAAATAGCTCATCATCAAAAAATTCCACACCAAACTTTTTTTTGTCTCATTAAAAGAGTATTGGGCTTTTCATTGTACAGTCAAATAAGGATTTTAATCAGATCACCACCTCCCCTTTTTGAAAACTGGCGGTTCTAATCGTCGCTTTGTTGGAAAACATATTTGTCTTGAAAATTCCTTGTATTTTCAGGTGCGGCAGCAAAACTCTTTTATTTAACTTATAAAACGCATTATGAATCAGAAAATTTTAATTTGGTTTTTTACTGTTGGAACATACGTAAAGTTTTGTTTTACATAACTTTAACAAATCACTAGGTGAGGTCCCCAGCTCGATACATTGAGTGAACCGATTTCTTGGGCGGCAGCATAACTTCCTTTTTGATCAGGGGCGATTTGCAATGGCCGGCACGATCTCCCGAATTATCCGCTTATGATTTTTTTTAGGGTTTTTAAAATCCCGGGTTTTTGTGAACCGTCCAAGGACCCTTCAAGATTTAAAAACAACATCCAGAAAGAAATTGCCAACATAACGCCTGTTTTGCTTGAAAAAGTCTTGAGAAGCGCCAGAAATCGGTTTACTCAATGTATCGAGGATGAGGGACGTCACCTACAGGATTTGCTCTTTAAAGCTATGTAAAACAAAACTTTAGGTATGTACCAACATTGTAAAAAACCCAAAATTAAAACTTTCTGATTCATACAATGGGTTTTATTAAGTTTTGAAAAAGAAGTATGCTGCACCTGTAATTCTCCTTGAATCCAAAAACAGCACTTCTTAAGAGTCCTATGTTACTGGACTGTTTTGGATATTCTTAGGTATACTTTAAATTAATCACAATTAGAGTTTTTTTGTAAAAGTTATTTGTTTAACTAAAAATAAGAAGACTATGAGGACCATTAAAAAAAAATTATATAATGTATCCAATAAATTAGTTTTTGAATTAGATTGATTGATTTATTACTAAAAAGAAAACAAAATAAAATGCTAACTATGAAAACCTCTGTTAGGTTTTAAAAAACCTTAAAAATGACTAAAAATGTTTTTCCTTTTGGTTTTGGTTTTTTAAAATTTCGGCTAAATAAGTTTATCTTTATAGAATTTTTTTTTTTAATGCCCAAATGGGACAGATAGGTAATGAAGAACATATAATCATTTAATTGACATTGAAATGACTATGAAACGCCAAAAAGATTGGAGATGATTATTTATATTATTTTCTATTTTACAGATAAAGCAGAATAAGCTACCTTAATTATTGATCTTAAAATTTTAAACTGGTTATAGTGAATAATGTTACAAGTCTTTCTTAATTTTTGTAAATAGATACCTAACTTTTTTCAGATTTTTGATAATAACTCTATTATACCATACTGGAAAGTTACTTGTTCCATTCCTACACAATGGTACATACAGATCCATTACACTATAAATAATTTTTAAACTGAAACTGACACCATTTATTTAAATGGGTATACTGATCCAGTTGATTTCAGCCAGTGCTCAATAGCTCCCAGTAAAGCAGTTGAAAGTTTGCATTTTTAAATTATAACATATTGAATTTGTGAACATGAATGAATTTCTCTGCACTGGAACACTTAATACCTAAATCAATTGCTAGAGCGGGTCCGTCATCATTTACCATAGGACAGTTATCACATTCCACAACACATTCACAATTTGTAAGCACCAAATCTAGATATCTAATATTAATATAAGCAACATTGTTAAATTGTTTAAGTGTAAATAAGTCCAAAAAAACCATACAAGAGATCAGATTGGTGTCACTCAAATAATTTGCCATCAAAGGTACATTAAAATCTCCTATAATTAACAAATTTCTTCCATACACACATTCACACGATTCAATAAACTCAACACCTTTATAATATTCCTAAATAGTATATGTTGGAGGTACATAAATAACAAACAATATAAAATAACATTATCTCGCAAAATTTTACATCCAAAAAAGTTAACAGCCGGTACAGATACAAAAAACTTCACTTAAATCCAAGGGAGAGACCGGAGCCAAATTAATGGTTTAAAAACTATACTGAATAAATTTTGCTTGGATTTGATACCTAAAGGTGTCTGTTTCACCAAATGTTTAAAATTGGCATATTATGGTTTAGTTCAGTCCCACATACCATATGACTTAATAGTTTGGGAAATTCAGCATAGAGTATTTGTTTTGCAAAAGAATTGTTAGATGTATGTTAGGTCTGTCACCGGGTACAACTGCCGACAAGCTTTGGAATTTAGGAATCATTACTCTCCCTCTATACATACCTGCTCATAATTTATGTGAGACAGAATGAGGCTGAATTTTAAAGAAACTCTGATATCCATAATTATAACACAAGAAGTTATAATCACCTACATTTTTCATATTCTCATTTGAGTGTCGGATAGAGTTCCCCTACATTTCATGAAATTATTTAAGTTTCTGCAACTTTTGGTAATATTGAAAGTAATAAACTCCTGAAGAAGACTTTTATGATGTGCTTTTAGTACTTATCAATGCAAATTATAAATAGTGATTGAGTTGTATTGTTAATCTTTGTTTTCATGTATTTTTAGGATCATTTTATTGTCATTTTAATGTGTAGTAATAAGGTCCTTTTAACATATTTACTTTACTTAGTATTTATTATATATTTACTTAGTATTTATTATATGACAAGTCTGATAATTCGTTTCTATTTGTAATAGCAGCTTGAGTGATGAATAAAGATTAATTTACTTTACTATGTGCCTACCCACTGCCGACTGGCAAGGTGTCAGAGCAGGCTTGAGTACATGGCGATGAGACTATATAAATTCCTATCACAGAAAGTCATGGATTTGCTTTTCAAAAATTTAAAAATAAAATTAAAATGTTTTTCATAAAAATGTCTTTTAGTGTTTTCAGCAAGTATAACAGCAATAACATGATTGTAGTTTTATAAACCAAAAAAAATGTGTTTCATATACAAAAAATTCTACCAAGATTTCTATTTCCAGGATTAATTAGTTAGAGCATACCCTTGGGCATTTTAATCAAAAAACAATTGCTACTTGAGGGATTGTGGTGGTTGGAATCCAGAGTTTGGGATCTAGGTTTGGGATACACACCGTATAAATTATGGCGTTTATTTATTGAAAGTTATGAATTTATAAATGGTGTATAGAATACCTACTGAGTGAACTTCGATGAATAAACCTAATACTAGAAATAAAAATTCTTGGAGATGTTTATAAGGGATGTATTATGATGTATAAAATTTTTTAATAAACATAGCAAAAGCACTCTACAGTATTTTTACTAATATTAAATCCAATTTATTGTGCATACTTCTGATAAAGATTTTGGTCAAATAGCTTGCTTATGTACTTTCTAGGACTAACCCAGATAAAAATATGCAGATCTCAACCTACATAGAAATTTTCTGATGCAGTAAATATTTTACTGTAAAGCCCAAACTTTAATAAAAACTATATCATACGAAACTTGGACAAAGGACGCAAATACCAACAGTTTATTCATATATTTTTTTCTGGGGTTACCTATTTAAAATTTTATAGGTATAGCAAATGACACCAGCTGAAAAACATTTTTTATTATATCAGCAATAGCATATTTCCTGTTAGGTTAGTGCCAAAATAAATATTACCCAACAAAAAAACAGTATTTAGTGCAAAACAAGACACTCCAAAACTAGTGAAGTCTTGCTAAGCACTAACACTGAAATTGCAACTCCCATCGCGATATTGTAAACATAAAATAAAAATAACACTTACGTCCTGTCAAATTACACTAAACATGAACACATATACTTAAAAATTAAAATCTGTTTATTAAATTTTTTTCTTTTTTAACTGATTTATTTATTTCGCTCCACAAATTTAATACTTAAGTCACTTTTCAGTCCACCATATTCTTCTTACTTCTTTGACTTTGAATGTCAAGTTTAGTTTCAATCCAAACGACTTGTCCAAATTACAGAAAACTTTATTATTCCTTAAGAAATATTTTTCTTTTTAGTATTGAGCTGTAAACTGCAGAATCAGAACATTGATAGGTGGGTGCTTCGAGGATATATTTGCTAAAGGCAGCGTTGCCCCTCGGCAGTGCGAAAAGGGTGCGAGAGAAAAAAACAATAGATCAGAGTCTTTCTCTCTCCCGCACGCTTGTTTTGGTTGGTCGGCGAAAAAATAATACGTCCTGCTGACCAATCAGAAAGGGTAAAGCGCGGAGAAAAAAAGATTATAGCGTCTCTGATTATAGCTATTTTTTTCTCTCATACACGCTTGTTGGGCACTACTGAGCGGCAAGGTGCCTCTAGTAGGTATACGCACGAAGGGTGGGTGTCTTCAAGGATTTACCTTCTAGAGAGCCCAAGGGTAATAAACCTAATGTTAAGTTTACTACCCTTGGGGGTAGCCCTACTGCTCGACCGGGGATCAGCGTGAGAGAGAAAAATTAATATCTCCAAATGTCTAATTCCTATCTTACTCGTTCCGCTTGCTGAGAAAAAGAGTTGACGCACCTCACCCCATTAAAAATGACACACACATGCGATATGTGATACATTAAGCGACCGATCCAGCACTTCAAATTTTAATTTATTTGTTCTCTGGGCTGTTAAGGCCCCAGATTACTAAATGTTTTAGTTAAGGCCTTTGGCCCGACATGCGCAGTTTTTCCTCTGAGCGTTTTATCAGTGTTTGTGTATATGTGTCTAGCATTAGCTGATGTATTTTTTTCTAGAACAGTCCGGAATGACACCCATAAGAGTTTATTTTATATTTGAGTCAGTTTGTTGAACCGTTTAAGAAATTTTCAAGAGGGGCTCTACAAGTATTTGCTTCGAGCATATACTAGAGGCATTCTTGCTGCTCAGTCAAGGAAACAAGCTTGCCGCAGAGAGAAAAACACATCAGTATAATTTTTCCCCTTTTCTCCATTTACCTAATTGGCTAGCGGGAAGAGGTGTATATCCTGCTCTGCGTTCTGATTGGTGGGTGAAGTACATACCGCCCCCGCCGATCAATCAGGCACGTGGAGAGAGAGAAATGTTATTGACCTCTTCTCCCTCGCAAACTTATTCGCACGGTCGAGCAGCTAGGTTCCATCCAGAAGGTGTATGCTTTAAGGGAAATTTTGACATATGGGCACTTTTTCTAAAATAACCGAAAAATCGACCGGTAGATTAAAGCGGTGCATGTCAAGAAATTCCGGTGCAAGTCAGGTTAGAACTGGTTAGAAGAATTTTCCGATCAATTTTGAAACAACTTTGGTTGTGTGCAAATGTCATTCAGCAGAGATTTGTGAATTTTGATAATTGTTTTTTTTTTTATATTTATTTGGTGTTTTGAATTTATTTTTTGTTTTGTTATTAAGTTTTAGTTGTTATTATATATTTTTAAAAAAGAAAAGAACTAACAGAAAACCGAAAGAAACCCCCGGTGGATCCGGTATTTTACCGGTCTTCAACAGCTGATCGTCTCGGTTAATTTTGAAAAAAATGATAAGTTCAACCGGTAGAAAGTGGGTGAATTTTAAACGATCCAGTGAGAAAATTATTAAACGGTTTCCCCCCGGTTGGGGAAACCCGATCAATTTCGAAAAGTGCCCATGCATTATGGAAATGGGTTTCTTTTTGACTATGGAGAGAAAAAGAAAAAGAACCCCATCTCAAGGGCTGGGCTCAAAGCAAACATTTGCATAAAACAAAAAATTGGGGCAATTTCGAGCATCATTTATAAACAAAGAACATCTTGAGAACGTTTTGAACGTTTTTCGTAACTGGATAACGTTTAATTTTAAACGTTATTTTATCATGTCTGTTTCTTTTTTTGAATTATTACTGATAATTTTGTTTCTGTAACATACCCTTGTAAATTTTTTTTTAAATACGGTATAGACCAAACATCTTAGTAATTTTTATGTCCACTTATATTAACGTTAAAATGTTCCATGAAGAATGGTCTTTTAAAAAAAGTTGGATACATCTGTTAATATAGATCAGATACGATTATAATTTGTTAAAACATAAATGTTTTTGGGTTTAACGTTATAATAATGATATTATTTAATGCAGAATTGTTACGTTTACTATCTACTACATTTCCTCGGGGAAATGTAAACACAGTTAACATATCGACCTGTTTGTTAAATGTCCCCCCATAGAGATTGTTACTTTTTTTGACAACGACGCCAGGTTTAGAAAGAAAGATTAGCTTGCTTTAGTACTTAACCTTACTTTATTTTGAGAACAATTGTGTTTTGTGTTGAAAATTTTAAAAATTTTTTTCCGGATATTAAAGAGAAATATGGATCGGAAAGTAAGTATATTACAATATTTTCTACTACACTTTAGTTTTTATGCATGTATGTAAGTATATAGATAAACTGCCCAAAAAATCCAGTTTTTGAAGGTGGGTTTTTAAGCCATAAGTCTAGAAAACCCAAAGCTTTCCCTTTTTTGAAAAAATAATGGGGGTAATAAGTCCAGATTTATTTGGTGAGGTACCTCCCATTCCCTAAAAAATTTTAAATTAAAGAAAGATAGATTTAAATTTGGTTACCTTATCCCTTTACATATTAGTCATTTATAAGACTAAAAAGTGGGCTTTTAAAAGAAAGGGGTAAAGGGTTTTTTAACAGGGGGGTGGCGACTGGGAAAAGGGTTGGGAGAAAAAAAATTTAAAACGCCCAAAACCCCAAAAAAAAAAACAAAATAATACTTTAATGATCCACAACAGGTCTTTTTTCCCCCTTGACAGGGATTTGATACTTATTATAACAAAAAGAAAAATTTTGAGACACCCAATACGGTAGTATTTTTAGGCTCCCTTTCGGGGACTGTCCAAAAAAAAAAAAACCACTGGTTTTTTCGTAACAACCATGCATAAAACGGCTATGCCCCAGATACCAGTTTATTTTGCATTTCATGGATTCTTTAAATAAAAAATTTTAATGACAATGAGCCTGGCAAAAGTGTTTTTCGGGGCCCAAAACCACTTTCTGGTTAGCCCAAAAAAAAATTACTTTTTTGGGGCCCGAATGTTTTAAAAAGGGTTTTTTGACCCAAAAAAAATTTTTTTGGGGAAAATATAGAAAAAAATTGGGGATTTTAAAAAATAAAATACTTTTTGGGAAAAAATTTTGATCAAAGTTGTAACTTAAAGTATTTACTGTGAAGTATTTTTTTTTTGTATTTTTTTTGGGCCCCTGATGTTGAATTTTCACATAAAAAATTAGTAATAATAATAATAATTTAAAATAATAAAAAAAAAATTTTTAAAAAATTAAAATTTTTAAAAAAATTGTGATACAATTATGTTTTCAAAAACAATAATAAAAAAGGGGGTTCAGTTAAAAAAAGAGGATAGGTTTAACATGTCAAGTAACGTAACTATTATAACTGTAAGAAAAAAGTTTTTTGGGGATAAAAATTTTTAAATTTGGGGTTGTTACAAATAGAAAAAAAAAAATTAAATAGAAAAAGAATCTAAATTTTTTTTTTTTTTAAAATTTGGGGTTTTATCAGTAGTTTATCTACCATTTAGTAATGGCTAATCGAGAAGCTAAAAAAGGAAAAAATTTTAACTATATTTTAAAAAAAAAATTTTGGGGGTTTAAAGCCAACAAAGGTTTTTACCCTTTTTAAAAAAAGGGGGAAAAAAAGATCGATACTATCTGAAATACATTTTTTTTTTTTTCCAAACCGGGGTAAAAATTATTTTTTTAAAATTTTGATGCAATTTTGTGGAAACCCAAATTTTTAAAAAATATTTTAAAATTTTTTTTTTCAGGTGCCAGGGGGGGAAAAAATAGAAAAAAAATGGATAAAAAAAAAATGTAATACAGTTGATTTTTAAAAAGATTTATAAATTTTTGGGAATTTTTATACCTAACTTAAGCCCTTTTTTTATTTTTTTTTTTAAAATTACTAAATTCAAAAAAAATTTTTATTTTTTAAAAAAATTTAAAAAAAAATAAACATTATAAATTTTGAACTTTTTTTAAATAACTGTTACATTTTGTGTGGTTTTTAAAAAAAATTTTTTCCATATTAAATAGTCTGCAAAAAAAAATTTGGGAAAAAGAAAGGGAGTTTTAGAATCAGATAGTTTTTTAAAAAAATTTTTTCCTATAGTTTATATTAGTTTTTTTTTTTTAGGATAGTTTTTTCACTGGTTTTATCTTGGAAAATGTTTTTTATTTGGGGGGGACGAAAAAAAATCAAAAAATAGGGGATTTATCCAAATTTTTTACATCCATAATTTTTCAGTATCTTTTTTAAAAACAGAGTGGAAAACATTTTTTTATACAAAAAAACAAAATTTTAAAAACATTTTTTTTTTAAATTTTTAATTAAAATTTTTTGAGGTTTTAATAATCGTTAGGGACTTCCCCCTTTTTGTTTTTAGAAAGTCAAACACGAAGGGTATTTTCCCCAAACCCTTTTTTTGGGGCCGCCTTAACGTTTTTTTTTTTGTTGGGTTTTTATGCTTTTTGGGGGAAAAAATTTGGCCCAATTTTTGATGTTTGAAAATATTTTATGGGGGAAAGGGTGAAAAAACTTTAGCAATTTGAATCAACGTGCAGACTAATTACTTTAAAGACAAAAAAAGCTTGTCTCTTTGAATATGCATTTTTGTATCAAAATCTCCTTAAAAAAGGATGTGTTTCGTTGGAACTGACCTGAAGTTGAAAGACTTCTAAAGCTTGCCCATCATTTATATATCATTTTTTATTTCAAAGCCAAATGAATCCATATTGTTGCAATAGAATAAATGGTTACAAAATATGATATAATGGACTCATACTTTAATTAAAACATTCCTGTGTTATTAAATTAAGACAATTCACATTAATAGGATCCAAAAAGATCTTAATGTTGGGTGTAACTAAGAACCAAATCCAATTCTTAATAATCCTAGAAGAAAAGCCTCTTAAGAACCAAAGTTATGAGAACGTGGATGTTTCAGAAAGTGCATGTGTTAGCCTCCCAAACCAATGCAAAACAGCTAACGGGGCTGTAAGTTCTTTAGTCCAAAATCAAAAAGAGAGTTTGTTCAATCAGCTTGATTTTTGTTAAGTTAGTTGAAATATAATGAAACGATTAGAAGTCCTGAAGGCGCCACATGAGTTTCTAGTATTGATTTGACTATATTTTTTTGGAAAACAAGAAACAAGAAAACATAAACAACGTAATAGATTGATTTTCTTGTTTATAAGCCAGAAGGTCAACTCAGAGAAAACTGAAATGTGCAAGTTGATCTAATGTTACATTAGGTTTCAAATCCAGATCTTACTCCACCACGCTTAAGAACTCTCACCAATAATTCTCTTTTGCAACTAAAATGGATGGGAGCAAGCAACAAGATCAAAAAGGGGATTGTTCTTGTTCCTCTAATGAAGACAGCCTGATGTTTGCAAGCCTAAAGCGAAAGTTGTTCAATCGTACCAACAGCACAGGATTTGAATGGATATCAACATCGACATCATGCAGCACTAGGAGGCACTTTCGACTTAAAAATCAAAGTAAAGAAGAAAAGAGATTTGAGTAGGTGGAGAGACCATAAACGATAGTTAGAACAAGAAGAAGAGGAAGCAAAATATTAGACGATTATGATTCTGACGAATCCCAGTGCTTTAAAAGTTACACCATGGCAGCTTTCATCATTTTTAATACTACTTTTTTTATTATTCAATATTTTTTAATAAAATATATTTTTTATAAATAATTAGATGTTCTACAATATTTACTTAATCTATTTTTTTAATAAAACCCACCATTTTGCTTTAAAAACGTGAAAACCTGTTTAGACCTTGACCTTGAATAATTTTTTTCCAGGTACGAGATCAATAGGACTTTGATTTTTGGCAGCAAACAGGCTGGTGTTCCGAACTTCCTACCATTTAGTCTATGCGATTTTTGTACTTTGGGTATGTCTAAATTGATCGATTATTAATTATTGGAACACCAGTGTCATCTAATTAATGTGAATATTATTTTGTAACACAGATGGTGATCCTTGCCTCTTAGTATCCACATGTACTTGACATCTGTGATCAGGATTGACATTGACAGTTGTCTGCTTAAAATAAGCTGGTCATCCCGGTTTGCAATTTTGTCTTAATTTGTTGTAATTGAGCAGAATGAAACAAAGATGTTTGTAACACCTTCGTTTTGCAGAACGGCCCTGCTCCTGGAGAGAGTTTTATAATTTTCCCACCCACAACCGCAAACGCAGCCCAACGATTTGTGGGACAACATTCTCAGTAAGTTCATTCTGCTTTGTATAGTATTTTTACCCTCCGATTTATACACATATTACACTGGTGAAATACACACGATTGAGCCTATCTAGATATAAAAGTGGTACACAAATAGTATTATTTAATTGTTTACATAAACAGTTTTCTTAAGTTATATTTTGGATTAAATGACAAATATTTTTTATATAGTCGTATTCAAAGGCGGTCTGGCGGCTCTGGGGCCTCGGCCGAAATCCTTCCGCCCCCCAGAATAACCACTTCACCCCCCCCGCTAATCCTCACAACACCCTTGAATATTAGTGCAATTAACCGCTTAAATTTATTTTACATTATGTACACAGTTGAAACATAATTTTTAGATTTGCATATTGGTTGTAAACCTCTAGACATTGTGATTATATGTATAATTTTAATTAGTATTATATATTTTATATTAATTTAATAATAAGTTTGGATTATTAATATGGGTATATTAAAGTAAATACATTATAGAGGACAAACTAAAAGACTAAACAAAGAAGCTAGAGTATTGTTCCAAACAACTACCCAAATCCTTATTATTAGAATGTTTATTGACAATATAAAACCTTCCAATGTAACTAGGGTTACCATCCTCTGAAATGTTAGTCAGAATGTTAACATTTGTTTATTGTCCTAAAACCCTTGTAAATATTTGTTGCATTGTTTCCATTGTAAAATTTAGTTGGGTTCCTTTCTTAAAGTGGGGTAATAAAGGAGAGGACCTACACTAATTTTATAGGTTTTTAGTGTGGTGAATAAGTTACCTCCTAAGAATCGGCTTCCTTTGTCAACATCAAACCAATTTACTGTATTTCTTGGCACTTATCATCAATAACAGATCTAATCAAAGTATTTGGTGCCAAGTTTTTCTTCTCTATAAAAAATTCGTGTTGAACGGCCAGTAACAGTAAATTCCTTATCAATAATAAACCATATGTTACTATGTTACTCAACATTAATTTTGTGGATGGTTAATAATTATTAACTTCACCTCTCACAACCATTATATCAAAGCTGAATAGTTAAGTTAGGTATATTATCTTCAATATCATAATATTAACTTAATTGTTATAATTGTGCATTAAACAATGAAATATTAGGGATATGGTTTGATAAAATAGTCGAAATCATCATAAAAAAACTTAAATTATTTTTGCATTTTCAGATACTTGGTTGATAGAGTTCCAAGAGTTTAATTAGAATAAAATGTTTAATCCCTATCTTTCTTTTTTAGTTCTAAGCTACTTTCTACATATTTTCAGTTATTTCATTTTATTCAGTTTAAAAACAAGTCCTTCTAATATTCAGCAACAGCAGATCTGCCACTGATCCTAGGTTCAAATTGACTCAATCGTATTTTTGCAATTGCCAACTTGGGAGAAAACTCTTCTTTTCACAGGTTACATTGTGTGCTTGGTAGGTAGGTAGGTTTGGAAGTGAGTAGGTATAACACTCTTCCCACCAATGACCGACTGGCCTATTGTGCTTGGTAGGCTGTAACGTATTTGTAAGGTTAGTAGACTGAAAATAACCCAGATTGATAAATCGCACACAACGAATGCAATAGTGAGATAATTTAAATCCTTTCACATTCACTGTTCCTTTGATCGCCTTTATTTTCTTCCTTCAATCTCATTTTTACAATTTCAACCGAAGTAGCAAATTTGTTTGCAGATGAGGTACATATATGTCGAACCCTTTAAATGGCTTTCCTACCTAAAACCATTAGACCGAGTTCAAAATTCACTGATTTCATAAGCCAGATCGACAGAGAAAAGATAATTGGCGCCAATTGTAAAGGTAGATAGTGGTTGTCCCAGCCTGACAAATATACATCCTCTGTTTCTGAAAAATGTGTCTTTCATTAAGAGTTAGATGTTACAAAAACTTATGCAAACGTCTCTAAAGGAGGGGAAAATCCCCCCAAGAATGGAAAGAGTCCATAGTGATCTATTTATGTAGGTGATAACTGGTTAAGAATTATAGGGCAAGTAAGTCTTACATCCATTCCATGTTAATGGAAAACTAGTTGCCAATAATAACCACATTTTATTAAACAATGCGTTTTAACCGACAAACACATGGTTTTTTACGAGGTAGATCAACTGTGACTACCTGTAACAATGTAAAATAATTGGACAAACTGCAAGGTCAGAGCAAAACCAGTTGACATTATTTAGATTTTATTAGAGCTTTCTGACCAAGTACCCCACAAAGGCTGCTTCAAAAATTGGAACATTTGGTATAAGGTGAATTGCATTACTTTGATTCAAGGACTTTATTAGATAGGACATGTCGTCAGAATAAATGTGAACTTTCCGTCCATACCGAAGTTACTAGTTTTAGAGTGCCAGAGTTCTGTTTAGGACCAATTTGCTTTAATGTTTTTATTTGTGATCTTGCAAAAATAACGCCTTTCTCTCCATGTATGCTGATGACTCCAACTTCTATAATAACCCAATAACAAACTACAAGGGACACTGGTAAATTATCTAAACAATAGAGGAATGGTGTTCTGGCTTGGTCTTTTAACTCCAATAAAGGATAGTGTTCAGTATTGCATATAGGCTCCAGAATCTGTTTAGAGTACACCTGGAGAGGTCACTAAAATAATATCCACTCAAGATGATGATTCTAGATCTCTAGTGATCTGGCATGGGAGCGCCTAGCATAGAAAGATCATTAAAAAGATCAATGACTATTTCATACATGTGGCACAGAGGGCATTTAAGAATATCTCACCAGAATTTTTAGAAAGAGTTTATAAGACATATATACGCCCAATACTTGAATAATATGGAGTTTCAGTATGGAACCACTGCGTATATCTTCGTTGGAAGATGGCCTGAACAAACCCAATGAAGAATCTACCAAAATGTGTTCAACTATAATGTGAATTTATCCTATGAGGAAAGAATGAAAGTTTTAAACTTAACAACTTGGTCAGAGCGTCGAACTCTGGAGACTCTAGAAAGACATTTAAAATATTGCATGGGCATTATTCTGTCAGCTTGAACTTCTTCCAGTTAAACAGAAACGACAGATTAAGAGCCCTTAAATTCTCCCGTCGCCCGCCGACCAGCCGACCTGTGGGCTGCCAGACCGCCCCCTGGTGTACTAGCGAAGAGAAATTATTTGTTTTAATACTATGGTTATGAACTTTAGTTATTTTTAGTTAATAGAAATGTAAAAGGTTTAAAATTAGTTTATTTAGGTTAGAATTTTATTAAAATAGTTAGCTCTTAGTTTTTCCTTTTTCGACAGCCATTATGATTATCCTGAAGGAGACCTCCATTTTGCAATTCTTTTCATATCCTGTGTAAAAGAATTTTTCCAGATAATTCTAGACTTTTCCAGACTTTTTTATCTTTTCCACTTTACATTTGGTAAAAGGAATAAGTCCGCACGGTCAGTTTAAATAGTTGTCTTTCAAAGAGATAAGAAGTTGACAGATAGCGCCGCAATTACGTTGAATTTTTTGTTACTGAGAAGATTAGAACCTGATTGGCAATAAAAGGTAAAACCAGGAAACGTGTTTTTTATACGTCACGGAACAATATTTTTATTTCAATTTGAATTTAAATTGCTTCATTGGATTTCTTCATATAACGCGAAACTCCCTTAAGATTGGTGAAACGGCAGGAAATTATTTTTAAGGTTAACCGTGCGTTAACCACATTTTTCGTCTGAAATATAATTGGGTAAATAAAATGCTTGCTCACCAGAACTAACCATGATCAGGAACTTTTAGACAAATTCAAAGCTCTCTTAGTTCTGGTCATTGCGGCAAAGGCGCTTTTATCAACGACTATACTAGTACATCTGCTCAGTTTGCTGAAATTGTCTGCTGCAACTCTGCTCTGACGTCACGACTTGTGTTATTAGTGCTGGGATATCGACGTAAACATCGGTGTTGATCTCTCAATCACTTAAAAATTATTTTACTGCGATGAAAATAGATTTAAAACTTTTTTATAATATTAAACATTAAAAGGTAAACATCATGTCTACATCGATGTTAAACCATCGAACACTTGGGTAACAATACATCGATAAACGTCGCCTCAGCATTATTTAGCACCGGTGGTGACGCCCCAGCTGCCGTGCCCGTTTTCCTAAATTTTTCTCCAACATACGCTAAATGGGACAACCGAGCAGTCCTTTGGGTATATAGTCGTTCTTTTATTTACCCCACTATATTTCAGACAGACAGAATGTCAAAAAATGATACAAATGATAATTTGTGAACACTGTGACCTCAAGTTTGTTTTTTCCTCAAGAAATTTTAAAAATACACAATAAATTTTTGCTCAGTACACGTATATTCTGTATTCCCTTATAAATAACAGGAAGGTATGTATACTAAAATAACTATATATAATAGCAAAATAGCAGAAACCGTTTTGTAAACAATTACCTTATTTTCAAATAAAAATACAAATTATATTATTTCTGTAGGGTTTTGTGCACTTCAGGTATCCACGAATGATCGTTTTTTTGCTAAATTTGGATTATTATTGTTTATAAAGTGATTTACAAAAAAATCATGGACGGTTAAGTTTTGCCAAAAAGTGTAATTATATATATTCCCTGGGTTTTACTAATACATAGGTAGGTTAAAGTGAGTGGATTTTGATGGCCTCCATTGTTAATCGCTCGCTGGTCTATTGTGGCTCACACCTTTTTATATTCCTCCCAATAGATCACGACTTCAATAAACTGATATCAGATTGGGAGAGAGTTCTTACACTCTCTTACTGTGTTTACCGGACACGAGCACAGTATGTGTGTTCAGATGGTTCAGGAAGGTGTCTCGTCTCCTGGAGAGTATGACGAGACGATTAGATCCGTCATGTCCTCCTCTCCTGGCTCAGTGGACGTGGTAGCTACTGTCCTCTGGAGGCCGCATCTCCGGCCTTACCCCAGAAACTTTGTCCTATCCGCTTTCTGTTTAAAGCCAGGGGAACCCTTTTCCCCACACAGGCGGTTCTGTCCGCTGTTTGATTCAGGGACTCTGCACTCTGTCATTTGTTCGGGTTGATTAGCCCTTTTCCTACGAAACAGGCGCCAGTGACTTCAGGGGCAATTCCTGAAACGATCTACTTGATGCATTTTTTTGCGAAATGGGGTCCTCAGTAGTAACCTCGATACAAAACATCGTGACGGTTTAAAAAAGTACCAGTAATATTTAGAATGCTTGAAACAAAATTTTTTAACTATCTAGCTTTTATTCAGTTTTGCTTAAAAAGTATGATTTAAGCAAATTGCTTTTGTCTTAAATTGTTTTAAATAAAAATAATTTATATTTATGAAACCATTTTTTATTAAAAATAGTATAATTTTAACAGTTCATATACAAGGATAGGAAATAGTACAGGTAATAGAAAATTAATAAATAATGACTAATTATATATGCAAGAAAAAAAACAAAGGTCAAAGCAATTGGTAGTGTATTAAGTTCAGTAGGGAATTCTGACAGGTTCTTTGATACCATCTATTTTTGTGGAATTATAAAACTAGATTTATACTTATTAAAACCGCTTAACTGGTCTACTAGCAATTTTTTTGTATTAATGGCAGTCATCGAGAGCTGATTTGTGAAATAAATGTTTTACTTTAGTAAATTTCTTTTTATTGCTGTTTCTAAGGATTTTAAAAACAAATATACTGAGTAGAATATAATTTGGCCATATATAGGCCCATATATTTATATCAGCAAATACCTAACTACTGCTATTCAAGAATTCTGTAAATCTGATCTAACTGTGCTTTCTGCGATAGACACAGATAGCAGTTATATGGCATCTTCTGAGTTCCAAAAACTAGACAGTACAGAGCAAAACTTTTAAGCTTTAGCTGTTGATAAAAATTCATTTAGTGGACTCAAATTTTCCATGTTAAAAACTAGTTTTAGGAAGGCGGAATTTTAGAAAAGTTTGAATGACATAAAACTAAACTTGTACAATGGAAAGTACATCTATAATGATACAATATATAATAATGTAATATAAATAAAGAATTTGTTGGTTAGGATTTTAAATGTGGTTTGAAAAGGGAATTCTGCATTAGATGATCTGTTTTCTCTTGTTCAGTAAATTAATTTTATTATTTGAAAATATGCGTTTTATTTAAATTTAGCATGAGTATAGGCATTTTGTAGTGGTTGACAATATATAAATTTGTTTCTCTGGTATAGATTTCATTACTAGGGAAGAAGGATGATGTTTTTACCAAGAGATGCTTGACAGATGATCGGAGATTTAGAAGTAGAAGTATTGCAGAGTTTTACCAGTTAGCCTGCAAATTGATTTTGTTTTTGGGGTTATATATATACTTATTAGATTTTTTTCGCAGGGGTGATTTAGAACTAATAATAATAATAATAATAATAATAATAATTATAATAATGTTAATCTTTATTTCAAAAGTATGTTCTTCACCATATGTTAATAAAACATAAAGGAAATAACGTCACAAAAATACACACACACGCTTATATACTCTACAAAAAAAAACACATATTTACAGCAAGACTCACAAATTTCTAACAATTCAAAATATTCGGCGACAATTTTTTTCTTCAACCTATTATTATCAATTGCCTATGTCCATAGGTAAGTGGGTTAAATACCTTTATACAATTATAGTACTCCATTTTCAGTCATTGTTGATTCCAGGTTCATATTAAAGGAGGTTATATTTCTTGACGAATATACATTTAGGGAAATTACCCCTGAAATAAGTTTCTGCTTTATACAAAATAATATACACTCCTGTATGAAATACAGGGTACACAGTCATCAGTCTATTTTCCCTGAAACTTACCCCTGTACATTCCCCCTAAAATGTATCCAAACATAATTTTTTTGCTAACTCTTTTGGCAGTAAAACACCTGGTCTATGACTCCGCTACTTCCATACAAGATTATGCACATCGAATGTGAACTTCAAATTTGCATGATAAATTATCTTTCTGTTCGAACACCAGTATTTTGATAAGACTCTCAAGGCTGTAGCATACTGAATTTAATTTGTCTGACATATCGATATGGATGCTCCCATGAAAGAACATCATCTATATCTACACCCAAAACTATGTCTTTCCCTTCAAGCCCAGATAATCATTTTCTAGTTTAATTATATTTGGTTCATCTATTTGTGATCTGTTGGTCTGAATACAATTGTATTTGTTTTACTACTATTTATAATGAGCTTATTTTTTGTAAACCAGTCATTGCTCTAAACATTATATATTTTTTTTTTTTAAGATTAAGCATAATGCCATCATTCACCAACACGCTTGTTCCATCTGCATAATTTGTTATTGACAAAATCTTTATAACTTTTAGATATTTCTGTATATTATTGAAGCAGAGGTATTATAAAGAGTAGGGGTCCCAAGACACTGCCCTGTGGCACTCCAATCGAATTGAGATTTCATCAGATAAATAGTTTTTAGTTTTTTGCTTCTTAATAATACTTTGTTGTTTTCTCTTCCAGGAATAAGATCTAATTACCTTTAGGTGTTTCTCTTAATTCCATAAGAGTTTAATTTTTCCAAATATTTTAACATTTAAAGTATCATAAGCCTTAGATAGAATTTAGAAACAGCCCTAATGGAACTTTCCCCTCTTCCAAAAGAATTAATAATGTGTCTGTACAAATTGAAATACCGCAGTCAGCGTGGACCTTCCGTTTATGTATTCATGTTGATGGAACTTAACAAATAATTTGAGACAAAAACTCCATTAAACGCCTAGATATGATGGTTTTAAGCAACGAAAATGATGGCAATAAGCTAATGGGTCTGTAATTTACTTTAGAATCATCTCTTAAAACTGGTACAACTAGTATTTTTGAGACCATCCGAAAGATACCACATTTTAGGGAATTATTAAATATATGACAAGGTTGTAATTTATGTTATAACATGTTTGAATAGATTCGACTATATTTCATCATGTCCACTACTTTGTTTGTTTTTAAGTTTTTTACCAATTTCAAGAAATTCTTCTCAGGTCTGTTAGACGCATTTTAAGTGACTTTTCATTATATTCTATGCTTTGAATTAAAGGTATGTATGGATATATAAATCTGGAGCAGTATTTACAAAAAAAGTATTAAAATTGTTTGCCACATACTTTAGATCTCTGTTTTGATTTTAATTTGTGTTTTTTAGATATATTTTCCTTTTATTTCTGATTGACGACAGACTCAGACCTCTTTGTTTTTGTTATCAGAGTTTACTTTATGGAGTGAAATGTTTTTTGTTCCGGCAATTGGAAAGGTTATTATATTCCTTTTCTTTCACATATATGTTCTTATACCTGTCAGTCTGATTACTGTTGGGGTATATCTATCACTTAATACATAAAGATATTTAATTGATTTTGTATTCCTGATCTCAGGATCATTCTGTCTATATATAGGCTTGTTAAAGTTTCTTTGAGGCAGTTTTTGTAACGGAAACATTCATTAAATTTATTTGAAAGATAAGTTCATAACAGAACCACTACATCATTATACTAAGTTATTGTCTACTGAATACACTTAAATAGCACAGTTTATTTCAGTAGTTGCATGTCTTCTTGAATTTCATTTGGTAGGTTTGCTGAAATTTCGTTTTTCAGTAAAATAAAGATCTTTTTTATAGTTAGAGTAAGCTTGAGCAGTGTGGATCAGAGATGAGAATGTACTAAAGTTTTTTATTACCGTTTAAAGTTTGTTAATATATTATTAATACAACTCTACTGAGGTTTGTGATATTAATAATCTTGTTATAGTGTTTTTAAACCACAATTAAAGAATTAATGAGTGATATAAGGTCCATTGTGTTTTTGGTTCCAATTTAAAACTACAGTTAAAATCTCCATGTAAGTTTTCAAACAATATATCTGAACATCAGGAGATGTAACAACTGCTCCATTCTATCCAGAGAAAACTCTAAAGTCTCATTAGGAGGGCGATACAAGGACATAAAGATAAAAGTTGTATTGTTTATTTTCATTTGACAGCCAATAACATCTAAATATATTTTCAAGCACCAATAGCATTAATGTCACTCCTCTATAGAGACACTTAATTGATCTTATAGAATTTGAAGCTCATCATCATGTCTACTTTATTCTTACAAAACTAGATTAAAGCCTCTATCCCCATAGTTTTTCACTGTATAAGTCTCCAATGTCTTGGTAACACAGAGTACTTACAATCACTTATATTGTAGTTTTCCAGGAAATCTACGAATTTCCAGATTTGAAGATCTTATGTATTATGCTGATTAGATTATATCGCTAGTACGTGTACCTTATTTTATTATTAACTAGTTTTAGTTTAATGATTTTAATTTTAGGCCTGTATTTCAAAGGATCACATAAGATCGAATCATTAGCTTGTTCACGGATCATTTAATGTTTGAACTAATTCAACTAGAACTGAAATAGTTCTGGGATTGCTCTTTTCAACGCAGCCTTTGATTTGAATGTGTTCTCTTAAGAATTATTACAAAGAAAATGGCGAAAGCCAAACGATTACTACCATTAATTTTATTTTTACACTGCACAACATAATATAATGTTAATATTTTTTGAAAACTTAAGAATAAATACACATTTCTGCTCGTATCCTAGACAACATAAAATAGATCCGACATGATAGACTGGCACGGCCTGAGATTATGTATGGTTATATAGTAACATTGAAGGAAAAGCTTTGAACCGAATTCATATAAATTAAAAACCGAGGACTCGGGATTTCTTTTTATCGCGGCAGATGCTAGTCAGTCCCAACCTGGCAAGCAGAAACAACAAAGCTGAAAGATGGCTGATTCATATCGAATCTGGCGAATGACACTTTTTATGAACTTTGAAACTTGCCAGAAAGCACAGGATTGCTGATTTTTGTGAATAATAATTCGGGAGATGTAAAATTTAAAATAAGAAAGATTGATATATAAAATGCCTAACTATTTTTTTTATATTATTTGAAGAAAATTATGCCATCCTAATGAATGATAATCGGGAGTATATTAGTGAAATTGCTGGTTGCATGGTATGAATTTTTTTGTATATTTTTTCCTTTCGATTGTGCTATGTAAGAAAAAGTATGACTTACAAATATTTTAGTCCTGATATTTTTTTCATATTGGTAGATTTTGTATATTTAAATTTATTTTTAAAGAAACAGCACTTATAAATTTCACCAAACGTCAACTTGGATATGTTATATATGAATTAAAAAATGGTTTGATATTACGCAGACACCAATTACCTGTTTTTTATTGATAATAATATAGATAGATACATAGATTAAAAGCCGATTGTAAATAATATTTTTATTATATGATTTTTATTATTAATTATAATGGTCAAGAGTTTGTTTATTTATTAAAATTTCAAGTAGCAGTTATGCATTATATTCCTTTGTTTAACGATGAATGTATGTTTAACATAATTTATATATTTTTTTCTTTTTCTTACATACATTAATATATATTTTTTTTTATATAAAGGTCTCCAGCAATAACTTCTCACATCATTGGTAGTGGTAAGTAAGACAGCTGAGTTGTAATTGCTGCAGGTGATCTTCAGCATCTATGGTCTTAGTTCTAGAGGTAAAACTGTCCTGAATTTTAAAGAATCTGAGGATTGGTTGAGGTCGGGAGCCAGTGGGATTATGACTAGGCATGTGAAAATTTATTGATCAAAAATGTAAGTATCCTTGATGTTGTTAATTGTTGTTTAGAATTATAGACCAAGCCTATCTGCTTTTAGTTAATGCACAAGATAGGTATTTTTTGGTTGAAAACTCTTCAGAACTTTTGACTATTTCATTTTGTGTTTGTAATGTAATATTATATATCATAATCAGAAATGGGCAATTGGTATAAGTGGTAGTGAAGGGAAAGAACAATGAGCAATACGTATAACAAGAATCAAAGAGAGTTTCAGCTCAGAAACATTTGATAAATATACAAAATGTAAAAAAGAAAAAATGCATGTAGGTACGACTCTTACTTTACTGAAAGTTTAAAGATCTAAAGATTTTTAATGTAATTCATTGAATCATTTGCAAAATTGTTCATTAAAAAGATTGTAATTTATTATTCTGCCATACATATGAAAATTCTTTTACACGTTTATAAAGTCACTTTTAGATCATAATCACTTTAATTGATGAATGATCTATATAAAAAAGAACACACAAGCTCCCAAGGACAAACAAGATATCAGCAACCTCAGCCACATATATCATAATTTAATATAAAAAGAATCATCCTAACCTCCTAATTTCTTTAAACCAACTGTAGTTATAATGAAAATTACTTTAGAGAATTAACGAACAAAATAATAAATAAAATCAACATTTTCTTATAAACTAAAATTCTATAACAAAAAATAAATAGGTTAATTTTTTAACATATTTGTTATTTAAAATTGTTTATAATAAATAGTCCGATTTACTCAAGACGTTTCTATATTTTAAAATTAAAAATTATTGAAACAATGTTTTTTAATATTAATCATCGTATTATATACATATATATATATATATATATATATATATATATATATATATATATATATATATATATATATATATATATATATATATATATATATGTTTGAGAGGTCGGGAAACATTTTCTATAGATACGGTCCACACACATAAATAGAATATTTCTGCAATCCGTCAAAACACAATAACTAATTTTATGATTTTGACTAATTAAACATAGATTAAAACACGAATTACACAAACCACACTACTAGTATAAACCAGCAGTCCATGATAAAATAATAAAAGTACTGTCACGAATCAAAATAAAATAAATGAACTAGCGATCCAGCCGGTGCTCTACACCAGTTCTTCTAAACCATCATCAGAATTTTCCAGTTATTCATTCCTGGCTTTCATGCTTCACTCTCCTCGATATTTAAACAAATATCGAGTCAGTCTCGATTTATTTCTAAACAACTAAATCAACAGATGAACTTGAAGACTCAAAGAATAATTAACAAGGGCCGAACCGCTGTTATAACCAAAACTCAACAATAAGTTTATTTCGAATAGGCAAACAAATTCTTATTCAATGTTCTTTTAAAAGAATACTGTAACGACATAAATATTTTGACATGTCGCACGTCCTCGTATATTATTGTTCCACTTGGAACAACTGAAACGACCAACAACACAAACCACTGTCCATCCCAGATATCAAAACATATAAGTAAACAAACAATATTTAGCATATTACTTTTTGTATACATTCCAAATATTCTTTTCAACTTTCATTCCCTACATAATCCACATCAATATAACACACAACAAACCACCGCAGCGATCACTTCAATGATGATGTGATTGATTGCGAAACGACAGATTAAAGATTACCAAGTAGGAACTCTTCAACACAGTACGCATTCAATAAAGCAACAAAACTTCACATTAATCCAACTACCGCAGAAGTTTAAAATATAATGAGATAACCATGTCATCTTTACTGAGAGTACAACCTCATACTTAACCTAGCTACCAGATAACTAAGCCCAGACAACCGGGCAAATATCCAAACTCTTCACATCTAGCTATCTCGCAGCTATTCCTGTAGCAACAGATAGCTGCAACTATCTTTGCACTAGTTCACACTCTGACCAGCTTATCGCAACAGCTATCACATCAATAACCGCAGTTATTTTTGCTTAGACAACCGCAGCTGTCTTATATGCACTTCTCATGTTGATCTAGCCATTCAGCAGTTATTTTCAGTAACATAAACAACCATCTTACTAGTTCCATTTTGACCCAGCACTGCAAACACATCATGCGTGATCAATGCAACCAGTTATTTTTGGGCTTGAGACACCCGCAGCCGTCCTGTAACACATCTAGCTATCAGCAGCTTATATTTTTAGTATGATATTGCAACCATCTTTACTAGTTCAATGATTCAGCTATCGCAACAGCTTATCAGTATCAAATAACCGTAGTTACATATTTCATTTTCAATTTAGGCTTATATTATCCCGCAGTTCAATATTAGCCCACACTTTTTTCACCCACTATTACTCTTTAACCTATATTGATTTTACTTCAATATTGACACTTGGCTCATCCACGCATTGTTCAGGCATCATCACTCTCTAAAGTCAATATTCGTCTTAACCAGTCGTAAGGTCACGTTACCTGGTCAGAATAAATTTACGAAGCCTTTACCATTTACTTTTTCACTATATTTTATCATTCAATAACACTCTTTTTATCATGCATTGAACTCTAAACTTACAATCTACTTGATAATATCTGGCTCTTTACATCTTTGTAAATAAATCATCACCTATTATATTTTATTCGTATTTAAATGTTCCGTATCTAATTTTTGCACATTTACTTTTTTTTTTGATATGATAAAATTAAAAACTTGTTGCTAAAACAAACATTAATACTTTGACTTTGATAAACTTCTACCTAACACACAAACATTAAAAGAAATGCATTCATCGGGGACTATACATAAACAAGTTCAAGAAAGATATCTTGAATTTCAACCACATCATAATTTGTAAATTACACAATATAGCATTCCCACCCAAACCTTCAGACATAACATGCAGTGTATTTATATTTCATGTTTAACAAAACTGTTGAACATTTGAGAGTTGAATGAAGAACAGTCAGACCCTGAATCAAACAGAAAAGGAACAATCTTACCAATTTTGTTTCTTTATTTATCCTGTTGTAATACCTGTACCTCAACCAAATTAACCTGCCTTTTTTCATATTTCAGCTTGTTTTCCTTTATCAAGACAACTGGTTGCAATATGCCCTGGTTTCACAAGCAAAACACATAAAAGATATTTACAATTTTTACATTGTGCACTACCCGCTTATTCACAGATGTGAAATATCTGCTAGCATCAGTAAGTTTTATGTCCAACTTTGCCACAAACACGACAATACCTAAATGGTTGTTCCTTTTTGTCTGCTGAGTAAGGGCACGACAGCTTCGTTGAACCATTATGATGATCAGTTGGTAAATAGCGCCGGCCGTTTACCTAGAGCCTCTAATGCAACGCAAAAAACTCTTCAAATCTTTTGCATAACCGCTTCGCAATCGCTTACGCACCGATTCGGATCATTTGTAACAACATGATAGACAAACAATGTTGTTAAGGCCTCTCTGTTTTCATAAGCCTTTATTAGGTGCATTGCTAGTCGTAAACGTGCAGTGTCCTTCGTCTAAAAGCGTTGTGTTGCCAGGAATATTCTGACGTCCGCGAACAGCTTCGGCGTCTCCATAAAGTCAATAGGTGAAAACGTTCATAAAAATTCTGTGCGAATATCCTCCCAGGTTTGCGGTCTAATGGCCTAGAGTGCTGAATGGGGTTTCATCCGCTGCTTTCCCTTATAGTACTAGTCACCAACATAATTCCTGATAACTTCGCATTTTAACAAACGCGTCAACCAAACATCAGCACTAGCTCTTGGATCTGCAATTTTTGATTTTGGGTCACTGTGTTGAAATTGAGATGCAGAGCTTGTCGATACCGTAGATTTTTGCATTGGGCTTTTTTTGAGCAACAACTCACTAGTTACCTGAACATTTCCTCTTCTGTTTCAGTTTCCATTTGTCAAGATATTTAGCAAATTGGGACAGGCTTAATCCCACTCTCTGATGTCGTGAGATTGGAAATATTTTCAGAGATATGTCCTATTATTATAAATAATACTGGCAATCCGTCAATGACAATAACCACTATGATTTTGACTTACACTAAATGATTAAAACACGAATTACACAAACCACACTAATTACATGTAACATAATTATAGATAAAAACAATGCAAAGTACTGTCACTTAATCAAAATAAAACAATGGGTCCGCGATCCAGCTGGCAGTTCTACGTTCAGTTCTCTCTAAACGATCTATCGAATTCCTTCTCAGTATTCATTCCCGGCTTGTTTTCACTCTCCTCGAGGATAAACAACACGAGTCATGTCCTCCTTTATTTTATTTCTAAACAAACTAAAATCACATGAATCCAGACCTAGCACAATTAATGGTGTGGCCGAACCGTCGCCTGTAACCAAAAACTCAACACTAAGTCGCCATTTCTAATAAAACAAATTCCTGCATTCTAATGTTCTTTTAAAAGAATACTGAATCCAGACATATATATATATATATATATATATAAAGTATATATATATATATATATATATATATATATATATATATATATATATATATATATATATATATATATATATATATATATATATATATATATATATATATATATATATATATATATATATATATATATATATATATATATATATATATATATATATATATATATATATATATATATATATATATATATATATATATATATATATATATATATATATATATATATATATATATATATATATATATATAAAAATATATAATTTTAACAACATTGTTGCATCATTTTAGTTGGCTATCATTTTGGAATACCGAAATACTAAGGTATAGCTATTATTATATGTCAAATTGATCAACTTTTTTGAGGCAATAGACGATAAGTATTCAATTTTTAATATACCCCCAAAAGAAAAAAAGTTTTTTTCAATTCATATAATCATCATTTTTTTAAAGGTCATTTTACTTTACATTTATTGCTGCCCCACAATGTATAACATTTCATTTTACCCCATTTGAACATCAGATCGTGAATATTATTTCACATAAACGCACTAGTTGCGTCAGCATTGTTGCGTGTTCTGAAGTAAAGAACAATATATTTTTAAACAAAATTTATATTTTATGGTTTTGCCGGCTATGTTAAATGATACATTAAATAAAGAACGTTAAGTTACGTCGACGTTGGTAACTGCGTCAAAATAGAAGAGTAGAATTCAGTTTTTTTTATATTAGGATATGAAGGAAAGGATAATACTATTAAAAAGATTCGTCGAGTTTCAGCCTTACACACGCAGTGTGCATATTACACAAAATTCTAATACCTGCCTACTTCAAGTAACTTCTGACTGGCTAACTAAGTGGAAATTTGAAATAGGCTTTAGGACACAAGTAAAGAAAAAATTCTGAAAACTGCTCTTTTCAAACTCGGAACGCCCTAAAACAACGGCAGTAGATTTGGGGAGTATTTAAAAGTTTGCAATCTGATTGAATCTGAGTTTCTGAGGCCATAGTTGTCTTAAAATTTAAAATGACACATTTTATTCACTAAAGATGAAAAATTGCGACATTTTACCTATCGGACACCAAGTCCCATTCCTACTTGGAAAAATATCTTGTCACTTTCTCTTAATAATTTTTTTTTCACCAAAAGTATGTAAAATAAAGATCAAGTTCCTATCTAAAAATCTCAGTCTCTTAAGGTACTGAGATCTAAATTTAGAACCAAGTTCTTTTTTTCACTGGGGCAAGTGTTTTACTGATCTGGCTGAAAACTGGTGCTCAACGGAAGGACTAAAAGTCAATCCAAGTGAAACTATAATACCGTTTACAAAAAGGAGGAAAACAAGGTTTATGCTCTAAGTTAAAGGCATTACGATCAACTCTAAAGAAGTAAATATCTGAATTGTTCTTGACCAGAAACTCAATTGAACTCGCAAATAAAGGACTATCGCAAAAGCATCAGTGGCACTATGGGCATGCCGCAGACTATGGTAAAACATGGGGTCTAAATCCAAAATGATCTACTGGTCATACATTACAGTTGTAATACCTATAGTTACTTATGCCTCACTGGTCTGGTGGCCAAAAACAGAGGAAAAAACTACACAAGGAAAGTTTCTGAAACTGCAGAGACTTGCCTGTCTGGGAGTTACTGGAGCAATGAAACTTGCTCCAACGGCAGCTCTGAGAACAATGTGAACCTCCTTCCCTGTACCTGCACATAAAGAGGGAGGCGATACTGAGTGCCTCAGAGTAACCCAGACACAAATATAAAGTCAGGAGACCTGACTGACACCTTAAAATTTTGTAAAAATCAAGATTGAAGCTCTGACCAAACCCACGGACATGATGCCTATATTGCGGGACTTTCAGCGCTCTTTTGAAGTGGTCATTCAAGACCGCCAAACTATGAGTGATAATGCACCAAAGCATGAAAAAAGCTCACTTGTCTGGTACACTGATGGATCTAAGATGGAACAGGGGTTGAGCTGGTATCTTTGGACCTAGTGCAGACTTTCAAAGTCCTCGGCAGGGCTCCCTCCATCTTCCAAGCTGAAATCCATGCAGTTGACATTTGCGCTTCTGAATGTGTCAAAAAGGCCTTCGAGGCGCAATCAATATATTTTATCGGACAGCACAGGCTGCTTTGAAGGCATTGACTTCATGCACTTTTAATCTGCCAGCCTGGGAATGCCGACAATCTCTAAACCAACTGGCCAAACAAACAGAGTTAGCTCTGGAGTGGTTACCAGGACATGAGGGATGGAGGGCAATGAAATTGCCGATCAACTCGCCAAGGAAGGAGCACAGAGACCATTCTATGGACCTGAACCCTTCTGGTGGCACCACTAGAGGCCACCTCTACAGGAACTCAGAACATGGGAAAAAAGGCAAAAGAGACTTACTGGAACAACATCCCATGGACAAAGGCAGGCGAAAGATTTATTTCGCATTCACCTAAGTACACCAAGAAGCTACTGGAACTTCAATGAAATGAACTTTAACTGGTTACCGACTTCCTAACATTACATGGCCCTTATAAGTATCACCTCAAAAAATAGGAAAGACTGAGGATGAACAATGTCGGTTTTGTCATGAAGCAAACGAAACTGCGAAACACATTCCCTGTGAATGCAGAGAACTGACCCGACAACGGCTTAAATACCTCGACTCCTAGAGATATTATTCAACTTGCACCGCGTAGTATCCTGAACTTTGCTAAAGGTATAGGAATTACCGGGCACTAACCAACGAAGAGGTATTCACAAAAGATCTCTTTAAGTCGAAGTGAAGGAGGGCTACACTAGAGCCGAGCGACCCGTTCATTACAATACAATACAATACAATATTGATCTGGCTAAGTTAGTGAATGTTCTTTTTTTTAATATTAGTAATGTTTTCACTAAAAGAGACAGATCAGTAAAAACTGCCAAGTTAAAAAGAACTTGGTCTAATTTTAGATTTTGTTATTTTCAGAGGCTGAAATTTTTGGAAATTAATTTGGCCCATATTTTACAGGAGTTTTTTTATGGGATTTACATACTCTAGCCTAAATATTTTAACAAGCATAAAATCCAAGGCACATATCGCCTGTCTAGAGCAACAAAGGGACAAGTGCCAAATTTGTAATTTTAGGGTAGGACGAAAAATATTAATTCTGAAAATTATTATTTATCTGATTTTATTTAAAATTATTATGCGTTGGTAATTTTAGCAATAAGCTTTTTAATTACACTAAATATGGTTGTTGGCACCTTTGTGTTCAAACGTATTTAAAACAAGAAGGTATCGATTACTGTTTCCTTTCGCTTGGTACCTTTTTTGCTCTTTTTTATTTCAAACTTTGGCACTTGGCAATTTCCTTTAAAGGTACTAAGACTTGTTTTTATGGGTAGGAAACAGAGATTTTTAGTGAATATTTTTTATGTACCACATTTTAATTAAATTTATTGATCGGAAAGTATATAATTTGGTTAAACGTCAGTGATTTACCAGTACCTACTTTGCAAATTTAAACGTTTAATTGTAAATCTTGTAAAAGAACAAACACAGTCATTATGTTCCAAGAATTGTTTATTGTAACATTAGTAAAGCTAAAGTATATTTTGCATATCATACAGATTTAAACGATTTCGTAACAAGCACACAAAAATTTCTATTTTCTAAATGAAATATTTTAAATATTCTTGTAGAGAAGTAATCTTAATAAGATCAGTCTTTTAAATTAAAAAATGTGTTTTACTTTTAGGGGGTACAGATTTTCTACACAAATTTTTATTTGTGGTCATGCCTTATTTTCTAACAAGGATTTGTATCATTTTTTAATTTTTCACCTTCTTCAAAATTTTAAGAGTAATAGTGGCGTACCACAAATACCCCTGCCAAAATAGGCCGGTCAAATACCGTATGAACACCACTTGTGGAAATAAAAATGTAGGACATTAAAAATTGCCTCTTGACACAAAGCACAATGTGCCAAATTTCATTAAAATATCTAAAGTAGTATTATAGATATCATAAAAAATGATTTATTTTTAAAAAAATTACCACCCCATATCTCAAAAGTTAAGACGTTTAGAACATATGTTTATGTAATGTTTTATTTCTAAAACCTAAAACTTGCCCCCTAAAAATTGACATTCAATTAGAAAACACCCTGTACATACCTACTGAATAATGATTTTTATTTACAAAGGTACCCAAAATGCTAGCCAGAGCTGTCAAAACTTGAAGTACTTCAAGTAAAATTTTACTTGAAGTACTTTTTTGTACTTCAAGTATTTTACTTCAAGTACTTTTTATTAGGAGGTACTTGTACTTGTACTTGATTAGTTTTTATGAAGATACTTGGATTTTACTTGATTTGACCAAGTTAATTACTTTGAAGTATTTATTTAAGTACTTAGAAGTATGATGTACTTGCAAGTAAAAGTACTTAAAAAAGTACTTTAAGTAAAGAAAGTGCATTTAGTAATAAAGTACTTGAAGTAAAAACAATACTCAAGTAAATAAAAAGTACTTGTCATACTTTTATGTATTTCCAAGTACTTTGGTTTACTCAAGTACTTTTGTGTATTCAAGTACTTTGTTTACTTCAAGTACTTTGTTTACTTTAAATACTTTGTTTTACTTCAAGTACTTTGGTTTACTTCAAGTACTTGGATTTACTTCCAGTAAAATACTTGGGTGGTATTTCAAGTACTTTTTCAATTTACTTGAAAATGCAATAACATTTTAATGAATACTTGGTGCTTGTACTTGAAGTAATTTTTAAAAAATCCAAAAACTTGGTACTTGTACTTGAAGTACTATTTAAGAGTACTTTGACAGCTCTGATGCTAGCGAAATATGTAGAAAATATATTTTCATATTTTAAATCAAATAGTTTATTCGCAAAATAGCTGAATAAACCTAACGTTTTCACATAAATACAAGGAAAACAGGCGTCATTACACAGATATATTATCTTCACATTTGTTTTAAACCCAAACTGTCCAAGACAATTGAATATAAGTAAAAATATAACACCGTTTCGTCCTTCACTATGTCGTTACAATACACAATAACCCCTTAAAAAATCCAACATATTTTTACATGTAAGACGCAGAATTAGCGGCAAAATGAAACTTAAATATATCAGTATCGGAAACAACTAATAAAAACAAAGAAATTCCCAAATAAAACGAAATCCTACTTGATATAATTTTTATATCGATGACATTTCTGCATCCAAAGGTCACTTTGTGATATACACTAGTATAATCTGTTGATGATGATGTCACTAATGTGGAATGCAATGTTGTCACTGCATTTCGACGCAGCAATATCTATAAAAGTAAAATAATATTCACGCTGCCGGTATACTCCAAGCCGCGAAAGCGACCTCTGCTGGCAATTTCGTGAACGTCAGTATACGATTTTTTCTAAAAACTACATTTCTGCGTCAGTATACCTGACGCAGCAATAACTATTGGACGCAACATTAAACGTAAACCAAAATGTAACTGACGCAACAATGTCACCGGATGTATATATATATATATATATATATATATATATATATATATATATATATATATATATATATATATATATATATATATTTATATATATATATATATATATATATATATATATATATATATATATATATATATATATATATATATATATATATATATATATATATATATATATATATATATATATATATATATATATATACTATATATAATACATATATATTTATATCATTATACTTATTTATAATAAGACTATAAAACATATGTTTTATAGTCATGTGACGGCTTTAATAAGTTCTTGTGGGGGTTACTTGCCTAAAAAGATTTTATCACTTTGGTCCTGGTACCGGGGTATAGCGACTGAGTGTGCTCGGACCTATTGACTCTCGGAAAAAAGAAAAAATTCCCTAGAAAACCCAAAAAATTCAAAACACGTATCTACGTTTCGGTGGCAAGTCTGCCACCGTTTTCAAGGTTAACTTTAATGAAAAATAAAAATTAAAATTAAATTTGTAAGAATTTTGATATAAAATTTAGGAGAGTCTAAGAACTTTGTTTTTATATTTTCAGTTCATATCATTTATTTAATTGTTTTAGAATAAGTGAAGAATGTTTGGATGATGGTTTAACACTTAAGCCCAAGTCATTATACTGTTGGTTAACTAGAATATTGTATAACCGTAGGAGTAAAATGGATCCACTCTGGAACAACTTTGTAGTGGCAGGTCTTCAAGTAAGTGACCTATATTGTTATTATTTTTTATGTTTAACTCAACACATTAAACAGTGCTTTTCAAATAATAATTAGAATCTAAATTAAAAAAGTAGATAATCTTTAAATATAAAATGCATAGAACAAAATATAATTAATATTTAGATTTAAAAATGCATAAATTATAAGTAAATATTAAATTTATATAACCATAAAACAAACATGACAAACAAACATTTTATCACCATATGCCCCAAAAACTAAGGACATTTTGATTTTAAATTATATCTTTTATTTGTAGCTTAAATATCGTCCCCTAAATTATTTTACCTTAGTTTTTAAGACACTCCATAATGTGATACTTGTTTCATAACTGACCTGTGTTACTGTTTTAGGATGGACAACCCTACTTAGCTACTGTTGACAAACAAGGAACAGCATACACTGATAGGGTCATTTGTACAGGCTATGGTGCTCACATTGCCACTCCATTGTTGCGTGACAGTTTGGATAAAAAGCCACAACTTACCCAGGCTGATGCAAGAGCTCTTGTAGAAAGGTGCATGGAGGTATTGTACTACAGAGATGCCAGAAGTTTTCCCAAGTACCAGTTGGGCATTATTGATTTAGAACAAGGTGTAAATATAGAGGGTCCTTTACAAGTCCCCCAAAACTGGAATGTAGCTCATTCTATTAAGGGATATTAATTTTTTAGCTTATAATAATCATTTTTGTATTTCAAAATAAACTAAATTTTTATTTGATACACAATAAAATATTAAAATTGTAATTGTTTTTTTTATTTAGCATTAATATTAGGTCATTATTAAAAATGAAATAGTCTTAGTAATACTAAAAAAAAACAAAAAGTCAGTACAGATAAAATGAATCCAACTAATATATGCTAATAATCAATGAATACAGAATCTTAATAGAAATAAGGGCTTTTGTCCCCAACAGTCAGCGGTCAAGTGTTTGTTTACATTCTTGGTGAAATCAATACTCGAATGTGCATCAGTTGTATAGTCTCCTACATACGGGAACCAAGTGTATGCTTTGGAAAAGGTGCAGAATTAGTTTTTGAAATACGCAGCATATAAGCTTAATATTTCAATGTGAAGACACCCTTCTTGAAATAAGTACAATAGTAGGAATTGACAATCTTAAAACTAGAGTATTACAGCAATCAAACGTTCTTATTTAAAATATTAAATTTCAGCATCAATTGTCCAGAACTACTTAATAGATTTGGTCTCTTTGTCCCACCTCGTAATACTCGACACCGTCTTACGTTCGCTCCAAATTTTAGAAGGTGTAACTATGGAAGGCATTCTCGGGTCGAGAGAATCATTGGAGGTGGAAACCGGCTTAATGTTGATTTTTTTTATTCCTCATTGCAGCGTATCAGACATCAAATAAAATCAGTGGATCTGTAATATGTGTGGGATGTATGTGTGACTAATGCGACTTTATGTTATGAGAGACTTCACTTTTAAACGCTAGGGTTATTATTTTAAAATTATTGCAAGGTTTTTGTATTGTACTTTGCTTATATCCTAATTATTTAGTATGTTTATGTTTTTTTATCATGTATGTTAGTATTAGTATATTTATAAGTTAGTAATAGTAATTGTAATTGGGTTTGTCCGTGAATAAATAAATAAATTAAGATAACTGAAACTTAAAACCTCATGTTGCCTAATTTTAAGCAGGTTCTTATACAAATTGATATAAAGATTATAATTTCAGCCAGTATTGAAACATCAGGTAATAAAGTAGTAGACTCAACATCTGCCAAATGAATTTCAATATTTTTTATAATTAAAATAGTATGTTGATACTGTGGCAAGGTTAGATTAGCTCTTGATATGTTACATAAATGTAAATATTTTTATCAGATATCTAACATAAATATCTTAATATAAAGACATTTTAACTAACATTTTTTTGCAGCAATATATCAAAATCATACAAATACTTAATTTTAGAACTACTCTTAATTAAAAATTTAGCAATTATATTTTTTGATTTTGTATAATTCAGCATTGAAAAAGTTAAGTTTCAATTTCCTTAACAAATATAAATTGACATTGACAACTGTTTCGATTGCTCTTCAGAATATATAGTTCAATGGATTACATTGTTGCAGTGTTAAGTCAGGTGATCGTGCTGGCCACCTGACAGGTCCTCTATTTGCAATCCAAGACCCAAATCTATTGTAGAGGAAATCCGATACAATTTGGGAGTTATGTGGTGGAGCACCATGTTGTTAAAGCCATATTATAGCGCTCTTCTAAAGGTACTTCTTTCATCAGCGTTAAAAGATCTCGTTTAAAAACCTTAAATACCTTTCGATATTCGAGGTACCCTCATAAAAGTATGGTCCAACTAACCGACCAAATATTTTTAAAGTGCGTTTCTTTGACCCAATGTGGGTTTTCAGTCGCCCAATAATGACCATTATGACGATTTACAATTCCATTATTATGAAACTGCGTGGTTAAAAAAGTTACAAATTAGTTACGTCTTCCGTAGTCGCTGTAAATCTTGTACTAAGTGAGTTATCCGTGGTTAATTAGAATTCTCTGTACATAGCTTCTGAGAAAAGAAGAGAAAAGGTCTCAACAGGTTTTGAACACAAATTAAACATTTTTTTCAAAAATACTACTTGTTTATTGAAAAAGGTGCAAACAAATTTTAAAAACAATAAAAATAGCTTTTACTATCTTAAAATAACAAAATATATATTTTTTCTCCACAGTAACAAACTTTTAACCTTTTAAATGTGTATGACGGATTCTTTATGTAAACAATCACACGTTTCGTTCACAGATTCTTCAGTTACATCTTGTTCTATGGTGGTTGCGTTCTTTACCAAAATGTTCCTTTATGGGATGCCTTAAACTTTTTTCTTTCTATCCGGTATCGAATTGCCCAATGGTTGCCTGCTTAAGCCTATGTTATTGTCAGATTTCCCTTTCTTAACAAAGGATTCCCAGGTAGGTGCTGAAGAAACATACCAGTAATATTGTTGCGTGATCACTTTAATAGTAATTTGTTTCTTTTTATCAATAACCTTTTTAAGATATATTTTTTTTTACTGTCTGAAATTCCTTTTATTTTCTTACACACATTTTCTAGTTCTTTAACATCGAACATCTGCCACTCAGTACCAAGAGATTTTACCGAACCTACTTCCAAGTAAATTTTATTGTATTTTTCGTTAGATATGGCAGGATTTGCTCATTTGCTCTTAAAATCTTTTCCACCCGTCCTCGTAATTGACTTGTTGTTTTAGCCAGTAAATTAAGGAGTGAATAATATGCGAATTTTATTTTGGCCTCCACAGTCATTGCAGAATAATTTGATGACATTTATATTTTTATAATTTAAAGTTACGAGATGATGCAACAATACCGAGCCAATTTAAGGAACTGCTCTTCCTGCTAAGTCTTGCGTCCAAAAATAAAATGTTGAATGTGTTAAAGACATGGGCACGCAGCAAAAAAACAGGCTAATTTGGTGAGGATAGGCATCTCGCCAATAGGTGTACGGGAAAGAGGCTGAGCCTGTTGAAGGTAAAAACAAAAATTGATACTGTTGTCGGGATTTTCACGGTAAAGTTCATAGGAAGTATTGGCTTTTTTCTTGTGCATACGGTATTCTAACATAATAATGTTTTTCTTTTCTGGGTCATTTTAACTGATCCTTTAACCTCGTGCAATTTGGAGGCCGGGGATAAAAAACCAATATTAAAATCATGTCTGAACACATTTCTAAACATATCATAAGAAACTCGATCGTTGGACGCACATTTTTTGATATACATTTTATATGCAATTTTGCTACCGAAAGATTTGCTGAAAGGTATGGTATATACGTTTAGATTTTTTTCTGTTGTAACAACTTTCTTTGCCACGCAATGTACCGATGAACTGTAGTACTTTTACCTTTTTTGTTGCGGTTTTTGTCTCTTCTGAGATGCCACGAATTGAGATATGTAGATTTATTGCCACGAGTTCAACAAAAATTACTGAATTTGCCTTAGTTCTCACTGGCCGAACATGATTTGTATTTTTTGAATTTGGAAAAGAACCAGTTTGCATTTTTCTTACAACATTTGCAAATGTACAATGCGATGGGTGGGGCGTTCTGGAAAACATTTCTGATACAGTTCTTGCATCTCAGGAATTTTTCTTATATTTACTGTAATCAGCAGCATGTTGACATCATCATTAGGGCTAAAAAGAAAAGTCAGTTTAGTTAAAAAGTAGTATTTTCTGTTATAATTATTTAAAAATAATTCTCGTGACAGAGTGACAAATTTAGTTACTCTACTAGTTACTTAATTATCTTAAAAACCAGAATAATTGACGTAAAGTGTATTATACATTTTTGATGTAGAATTAAATAAAAAGTCAAAATTTGGTAAAATATACAGGACATTCCATTTAAAAAAACGTACTTAATAATAAAAACTCTGTTTTCGAGACAACCTGTATATTTATCCAATATTGTTAATAAAATTAGTGGTATCAAACACATTTTTTCTCATTTTTTTTTTGTATCATGTACAGAGTCATTTAAAATGTTGTTATTGAGAAAAACTAAGAATAAAAGACAGGAAAACTTTATACTTAAAAAACTTACATAAACAAATGCATTTTTATACGTAACAAATAAACCAATAAATATTAATGCTATATAATAAAATTCTTAAAAAACGCAAATCAAGGATCAAGGGAAAGTACTTTAAAATGGTAAATAAAAGTATCAATTAATTTTGATTTTTATTTAAAGCATAGAAGGTATTATTTTAAAGGAGTTTAATGCCAACAAAATTATTATTTGTTATTTAGAAATATTTTTTATCAAAACATTTTTAACACTTTAATTGGGCAAACGTTTTATTTCATAAAAATAAAGGTTTATCATTTTCAAATAAGTTAAATTTAACATAACTTAATAAGAAAAATATTGCACAAATCACGGTGTATGTGTTTCTAAGCTATAATTTAAAGAACAAACATATATACAATCAACATTCTAAACAGTTAACTTATATTCGGATTTTGATTTACAAATAATGTTTAGAACAAATACACATGATAGGAATTTAATTCTTAGGAAGCAGTTTTATAATCATTAAAGTTAAGTCCTCAAAGATACACTTTTGTGCGTAGCATGTCTGTTATGACGACTAAACGACACAGGAAAAGTAACAAAATCCGGGCAAGGAATGCAACAGTTTGTTACATGTCAAAGTCTGGCCAAAAAGAGATCTGAGTTTGTAAACGATTTTTTGCTGTAATTTTCGGTATAACAAACAAAAAAAGGGGAGGGGATAAAAAGTCCCTAAAAACCGCAACAAAAAAGGTAAAAGTACTACAGTTCATCGGTACATTGCGTGGCAAAGAAAGTTATTACAACAGAAAAAAATCTAAACGTATATACCATACCTTTCAGCAAATCTTTCGGTAGCAAAATTGCATATATATGATATGTTTAGAAATGTCTTCAGACATGATTTTAATATTGGTTTTTTATCCCCGGCCTCCAAAGTGTACGAGGTTAAAGGATCAGTTAAAATGATCCAGAAAAGAAAAACATTATTATGTTAGAATACCGTATACACAAGAAAAAAGCCAATACTTTCTATGAACTTTACCGTGAAAATCCAGACAACAGTATCAATTTTTGTTTTGACCTTCAACAGGCTCAGCCTCTTTCCCGTACACCTATTGGCGAGATGACTATCCTCACCAAATTAGCCTGTTTTTTTTTGCTGCGTGCCCATGTCTTTAACACATTCAACATTTTATTTTTGGACGCAAGACTTAGCAGGAAGAGCAGTTCTTTAAATTGGCTCGGTATTGTTGCATCATCTCGTAACTTTAAATTATAAAAATATAAATGTTATCAAATTATTCTGCAATGACTGTGGAGGCCAAAATAAAATTCGCATATTATTCACTCCTTAATTTACTGGCTAAAACAACAAGTCAATTACGAGGACGGGTGGAAAAGATTTTAAGAGCAAATGAGCAAATCCTGTCATAATATCTAAAGAAAAATACAATAAAATTTACTTGGAAGTAGGTTCGGTAAAATCTCTTGGTACTGAGTGGCAGATGTTCGATGTTAAAGAACTAGAAAATGTGTGTAAGAAAATAAAAGGAATTTCAGATAGTAAAAAAAATATATCTTAAAAAGGTTATTGATAAAAAGAAACAAATTACTATTAAAGTGATCACGCAACAATATTACCGGTATGTTTCTTCAGCACCTACCTGGGAATCCTTTGTTAAGAAAGGGAAATCTGACAATAACATAGGCTTAAGCAGGCAACCATTGGGCAATTCGATACCGGATAGAAAGAAAAAAGTTTAAGGCATCCCATAAAGGAACATTTTGGTGAAGAACGCAACCACCATAGAACAAGATGTAACTGAAGAATCTGTGAACGAAACGTGTGATTGTTTACATAAAGAATCCGCCATACACATTTAAAAGGTTAAAAGTTTGTTACTGTGGAGAAAAAATATATATTTTGTTATTTTAAGATAGTAAAAGCTACTTTTATTGTTTTTGAAATTTGTTTGCACCTTTTTCAATAAACAAGTAGTATTTTTGAAAAAAATGTTTAATTTGTGTTCAAAACCTGTTATATCCATATTTTTTTGGCTGATTTTTCAAAATTGTTAATTTTTTCTAAAAGAAAATCAATGATCCTTTTTGTCAAAATAGTTAAAAAAACTCATTTTGGTAAAGAATAAGAAAGTAGGGCAGGCCTCTTCTAGTACAAAAACTTGTTGAAAGGCGCAGATGCAACCACCATAGAAAAAGATGTAACTGAAGAATCTGTGAACGAAGCGTATGATTGTTTACATAAAGAATCCGCCATACACATTTAAAAAGCTAAAAGTTTGTTACTTTTGAGAAAAAATATATATATTGTGTTATTTTCAGATAGTAAAAGCTATTTTTATTATTTTTGAACTTTATTTGCACTTTTTTCAACAATCAAGTGGTATTTTTGAAAAAAAATGTCTTATTTGTGTTCAAAACCCGTTATATCCATATTTTTTGGGTAATTTCTCAAAATTGTTAATTTTTTTCTTTAAAAAAATCAATGATCATTTTTATTAAAATAGTTAAAAAAAATTGCGTTCACAAAATTTTACTTTGTTTCAAGTAAAAAAATGTAAAGGGTTTTTTTCGTTTCCTGAAAATTTTCCAAAAGTGGATATAATTGGTTTTGAACGCAAACTCCTCAACTGCAGTGCAGAGCGCCTAGCAGTCTATCAGCTGTCCGTCGGTCGAGCACTAAATCTAGCCTTCTTATAACGCATCAAACCATTGTTACTTAACTATTTTTCTCAAACATTGCAATTCAATGAATTGTTTAGAATATGTAGTATAAATGAATTTTGTTTTAAACTCCGTAATTTCGATACATTTATTATTTATATTAAATGTTACTATTTTTAGTTTTTTTTAAATCTGTAACAACGATCTAATTAAAGTGTATTTGTTATACCCAATCATGTCGAACTTGAAAGCATGTGACTACCCGGTCCTGGAAACTTTATTTCTTCGTTTTTTAAATTTGCTTGTAAAGGTATTTGAAATCTGTTTTTATTAAAGAAAAAGAAAATTTGTTATTTTTTATTTTTGGTCTAATACCACTGGTATTATAGCCGATTTTAAAAAAATTTGTAAACAAACATTTTTTTAGCTATTTTATCAGTAATTTAAAGTATTTTTTTTACTGGTATCCTAATTTGCTTTATTTAAGTACGCCTGAGCGTGTGAAACTTTCAAACACGCGCTTGTTTTAAAGGTTACCATGGTACATCAATCAACAACACGATAAATGTGAAGTTTAAGATGACATTGTCAACCTTTAACCTCAAATCTTGACACGTCAGGCATTTAAAAAAAATTATTGATCTGAAATGAGTACTTCATAACGTTAAACAGAATATTACTATAACTAGGGGAGAAACTGGTTACCGAAAAGCTTCAGCTCTATAAGTAGTTGCAGACACACCCCGCTGTCTGCTAAAGATTAACTGAATACATAAGTGCAAATTAAGTTTTTATTGACGCCCTGAAGAAAGACTATTGCTATTTATTATAAAATAGAGTAACTGTAAACAAGCTTTTATTTAAAACAATATGTATCAGCAAATCAAGTCAAATATTTACAAATATAAATAACTAAGTCCTGCGATTAATTAATTAATTTAAGTTAAATTAAGCTTACTTTAATAAAATTAAAAACAATGTAAAACTGAAATTTCTTTTAAATAAGCACTGACAGCCTTAGAATCAATTTGTCAGATGCTTGGAAATCTGAAACGTAAACCCCAAAAATACACTTGAATTTAGTAAAAGAAATTATTTTTATTTCATTTAAAAATTCGAATTGCCTTTCCGACTGCGAAGTCCATAACGCGTAAAGATACGACTACGTTACGGCACAAATAGAAAGTCTTTTATAAAACAACAGAAATCACATTTTTACAAATAAAAATTCGAAAGTACTTCATTTTTGAGACATCCCTCATTACTTGTTACCGCTGTGACACTTGGTAATATTGGCAAATTATACAAACAAAAAGTTTAAATGTTACCTTGACTGCTTCTTATTAACATACTACATTCCAACATAAAGACTATCAAAATCACCACTCTAAAACTACAGCTTTCACTTCTACAATCTTTTAAGTCACTTTCTTCCTGGTTACCTCTGTAATTTACATAGAATTATGTCACGTAACAATTGACACAGGGACATTTTTTGAATAAGACTTAGGCTAAGAAAAATGTACTCTTTTGCACCAAAACATTTCTAATATGAACTGTTTGAAGAAAGAGATGTGCTAGCCAAATTTCTTGGTCTAAAACACAAAGAAGGTAATATGTATATTACCATAGAAAAACTACTATTTTTTATAAAAAACTTAAAAAATCATTTTAACACTCTGCCCAAAATGACAGAGAATTTAACATGTTCATATCGAAAGAAAAGAAACATTTGGGGCAGCGGGTTAATTCAATCTCAGACACTATCGTACTCTGCCTTACTACTCTCGTCGCTCTGTTGGCCCCCCGGGCTCCCAAATCGACCCATTTCATTGGCCTATTTCCTTTCCGCCGAGAGGAGCTGACGGCTATGACTTTCACGCTTTTGGTTTTCGGTCGCCGGAGGACGCCAAGAATCTTGAGTTCTGATTGGATGTGGCGGCGCGCTACGTCATCACGGGATCGTGCAGTGTACCGTCGGCTATCGTGGTGCCAAAAATGCAACTCGTTTGGTAAAAAGGAATTTTATTCACACTTCAGCGGTGTTGCCACGATTACTTGGGAATTTAACTGATTTAAATAGATTTTTTAAAAATATTTTATAAAAAATAAGAAACGAATGCAAGCATACCTATGTCTATAGTAAAATAGCTTTCATGTTGTCAGAAGGGTTTCTGCAACAATAACAAATGTTTAAAAACTAAAAAAAATAGCGTAAAGTATTCGTGGATAACTGGTTTTAAAACACTTGCTCTTTTTTTGCGAACTTCGGATACGCCGTCATCGCGTGTATTTTAAAGACCTTAATATCCACTTATACTTTAATATACTATTTTTACCTCTAATTGTAACTTTTGCAATATTAAAAACTTGAATTATCGTCAAATTTAACATTTTTTTCAATAGTCTGAATTTTTAATGTATTTATTTATAAAATATTCAATATTTTATAAATAATTATACAATATTTAATATTGCAAACCTAGTAGAAATGACTAAAAATCAATTTTAATTTAGACAGTTTGAAAGACTTAAGGGAGAGTTGGATAATGCACTCTTGGTAATTTCGCGCATCTGCATATCTCAAAAACTATAGACTAGTTGCGCTATCCAATGCTAAATATCTGCGGGAAGCCCACCACGCTTCTATTCCCTGCGCGCACCAACAGTTCGTTCTAAGTATCTAGACAACGCGTCGCGCAAGTTTTTGCGCTTATTCAATCAAATTTTAACAAGTATACCTTTTTGACGTAAAAATGACAAAACAATTATTTAATTCGAATAAAAATGTAATAATACAGGGCCGTGCCAAAGATTTATATATATATATATATATATATATATATATATATATATAATATATATATATATATATATATATATATATATATATATATATATATATATATATATAAAATATATATATATATATATATATATATATATATATATATACCACACCACATTCGCCTCGGTTTTCTACGAGAAATGAAAGGGGTTGGAAAAAACTTTTAGCACAGTCATATGTTGGTCTGTGGGGAGCATATTTTAAAATTATTTTGAAATATACAGGGTGACCCAAAAAGAAGTACATATCAAAGTTATATTTTTCTTATGGAACACCCCATATTTTTTTTATTTTTTAGATACTATAGACCAAATAAAGGTGAATTATTGTTATAATTCCTATACCTAAAACTCACCGTTTCTGAGAAATTTAGAGAAATTAAAAAATACAGACCATATTTTAAAAATTGTTTACACCCTGTAACATATAAGGAGCTGCTCGTAATTAAATTTACTGCTTAGCTTAAGGGTTTAAGTTAACTATTACATAAAAGTTTTACCTCAATATTATACAGAGTGGTGAAAAGAATTGCCTCAAAGTTTGGACATACATTTTATTAAATAACTTCCTAAAGTTAAATGAAACACCCTATATTTAGTGGCCTATTTTGACGCAAAACTAGATTTCCTTTAAAACTATATTAGGGTTTCCTATACTTATCTCTTCTGCTTTTTATGCAAAAGACGTTTTTATATTTGACTTATGAATAATTTCTTTATCTTAAAAATGGAACACTCTGTACTGTATAGGATGACGCCTGTTAGAATACCTTTGGGCATATACTTTTGATGCGAATAAATATATTTCTTGACACTCACCGATTACCAAAATCATTTCATCTTCCTTATTTTAACTAATTAAGATGTAACAATCATTCAAAACGATTATAATTTTAAACTATTCATAGCTTAATCAATGATAATCGTTTAATTAGCAAGTGTCACTGTCAAATATTTTTGTTTGTAAATAATAATTAACGTCATCTAGGTCAAATCCTACTATTATTGAAAAAATATAAATATAATCGTACCTTTGGTGATAGTCATATTGAAATGTATGTTTTTATTGACCCCCCATTATAATATTATTTTGGGATTTAATTTACCATAAAGTCAAATACATTTGCTAAGAAACAAGGACATTTTAACATATTTCGTTCCAACAATAATTAAGATAGGTGTACCTTTTACTATATTTTGATTCTTATTTTAAAGAATGCTTTAATATTTTAGAAATGGCAATAAATTGGAATTTTTACTTTTGCCTGCATTTTGCTTCAGATACATCTTAATTTTAAAAATTTAAACTTGTGCTTTTAGCGAATTTACGTGGCCCTTAATAAAAAGGTTTTTTAATTACAGTACAGGGTGTTCCATTTTTAAGATAAAGAAATTATTCATAAGACAAATATAAAAACGTCTTTTGCATAAAAATTAAAAGAGATAGGTATAGGAAACCCTAATATAGTTTTAAAGGGAATCTAGTTCTGCGTCAAATTAGGCCACTAAATATAGGGTGTTCCATTTAACTTTAGGAAGTTATTTAATAAAATGTATTTCCAAACTTTGAGGCAATTTTTTTCACCACTCTGTATAATATTCAGGTAAAACTTTTATATAATAGTTAACTTAAACCCTTAAGCTAAGCAGTAAATTTAATTACGAGCAGCTCCTTGTATGTTACAGGGTGTAAAAAATTTTTAAAAAATGGTCTGTATTTTTTTTAATTTCTCTACATTTCTCAGAAACGGTCAGTTTTAGGTATAGAAATTATAACAATAACTCACCTTTATTTGGTCTATAGTATCTTAAAATAAAAAAAATATGGGGTGTTCCATAAGAAAAAATATAACTTTGATATGTACTTCTTTTTTGTGTCATCCTGTATATTTCAAAATAATTTTAAAATATGATCCCCACAGACCAACATATGAATGTGCTAAAAGTTTTTTTTTCAACTCTTTTCATTTCTCGTAGAAAAACCGAGCCGAATGTGGTGGGCCACCCTGTATATACATATGTATATACAGGGTGCCACAGATTCGAGTGCATGCATGGGGATCTCGGAAACCGCAAAGTTGGCATTTAGGTGCCTAACAACATGCCGATTAGAAAATTGTAAAATTTCGAGTACTTCCGGAGATATCCGGAAAAAACCGAAATTTGCCGATTTCGTTTTATTTTTTTTCTGACGTCATTTAAAGAGATATGGAAAAACAAAACACACTTTCTTATGGCCACTTCTTAAGCTCTATAAAACAGCGTTGAGAGGTTTCTCGTACGACGTTTCGTTTTCGTTAAACGATCATCAACTTTATTTTTTTACATGCGGCACTCAATTGTTTATTGCATTTTTTTAAAGCAGTTATAATCCCAATTACAATGATGTATAACACTTAATATTTTTCTGTTAAATAAACATATTTTCCATAAGAGACAATGAGTAAGACAAGGAACGCACATCATTTCTTGTAGGGGCGTTCCATATTTGTTAATAAATATTAAGTGTTATACATTTTTGTAATTGGGATAATAAGGGGTTCAAAAAAATTAAATAAAAAACCCTGGTCCGTATTTAAAAAAATAAAGTTGATGATGGTCTAACGAATACGAAACGTCGTACGGAAAATCTCTCAACGCTGTTATATATTTATTTATTTATTTATTTATATAAAATCACAACTTTTGGTACGGCCCTTTATTACATTTTAATTGTTTTGTCATTTTTACGTCAAAAAGGTATACTTGTTAAAAGTTGATATGAAAAACCGTTTTCGAGATATTTGTATTTAAAAAAATTACGACGCATCTGATTTTATTATAGCAAAATTTAAAAAAAATAAAAGAAAATGTATAGTTAAACAGTATGTATTTTAATTTTCAATAAAATTATTGTTCTTAAATTATGTTGAGCAAAGCATAAGCTAGGTTTTATAATTTTCATCAAATACACACAAAGTGCCTATGCATGTACTTTAACACCCTGTATTTCGGAAACGAAGGTCGTGCGGCGACCCAAAAACAAGTTATGACAAGTAACTTCACTTTTTGTAATGGAAACACATAATTTTTTTTCCTTTTTAAATTCTGCTTAAAATTTTAAGTATCTTTCATGTTTTATGTCCTATACCTAAACTCAACAGATATCGAGATATTTACGATCGAACATATCAATAAATTTAATAAAAAAGTAAAATAACAAATTAAATTAAATGTTCAAATTGGATTCCATCTATTTCTTGACAGTAAGCAAGTCGATGAATAAACTCCTGTTTGACATTTTGAATTATTTCTGATTCAAAATGGCAATTTTCAGATTCTTGTTTTTAAGGTTTCGATAGTTGCTGGTCGGTTAAAGTACACCTTACTCTTAAGATAACCCCAAAGAAAGTAATCCAAAGGCGTGAGGTCAGGTGAATGTGCCGGCGATTCGATTACACTTCGTCGCCCAATCCATCCTCCAGGAAAAATGTCATTTAAATAGTCCCTAAGATTACGCTGGTAATGAGGAAGTGCTCCATCTTGCTGAAACCATAGCGTGTCATTGGGAGCGTCAGGACGATCTTTATCTGGATGTAACTCAACAAGAACCGGAACCAAATCCATGAGCAATTCTAAATATTTTTCACCAGTTAAGTTTCCATCAATAAAAAATGGTCCTAATATTCTGTCCCCGACTATTCCGGCCCAAACATTTACCTTTTCCGGATATGAGTGTGGGCCTCCATCATCCAATGCGGATTTTGGGGCGCCCAGTAGCGACAGTTTTGCTTATGGACGGTTCCCTTGAGTGTAAAGGTAGCTTCATCCGAAAAGATAATACGATCGACAAAATGATTATCTGCATTGCTCCTGGCCATCAAGTTAGCACAGAATTCAACTATACGATCAGGATCGTCCCCGTTTAATTCGTGAACTAGCTGTACTTTGTACGGATGCCATTTATGAATCTTTAAGTACTTCAGAACAAAAGTGTGGCAGATGTCATTATCAGCAGCCACCGCTCTTGAGTTTGTATGCCGATTTTCTTTAAAATTCAATAGCATATGTTCAATTGCACTTCCTCGGACACCTTAGAGCGGTACCGTAACATGTCCAACAACTAACAGAAAACTTTTTTAAAATTTTAGAAACTTTGGAGGGCACTATAGGATTTTCATCTGGATATCTATTATTAAATAAAACACAAACTTCTTCTATCTGTATATCTCCGCATCCTCTCATAATCAAAATTTCGATTCTCTGTTTTTCTGTCAAATTACGAACCATTTTTGGATGAATTAATAACAAGAAAGAACAATTAATAATCAGAGAAAATTTAAAACACAATTTCACAAATTTCACAACACAAATAAATGTTCAAATTTTTGACAAATGTCAACAACATAAATTTTAACAAAAGGTCGCTGCCGTTGATTCTTAGATGTACACCTGTTGTACGGTCTTAGTTACTGAATTATGTTCGATCGTAAATATCTCGATATCTGTTGAGTTAAGGTATAGGACATAAAACATGAAAGATACTTAGAATTTTAAGCAGAATTTAAAAAGGAAAAAAAATATGTGTTTCCATTACAAAAAATGAAGTTACTTGTCATAACTTGTTTTTGGGTCGCCCTGTATACATCAAAAAAACCGCGGCCAAAAATAAAAATCGACGTGTCCGAGGATCCTTGCCGTAGATTTTCGAGCTATTAGTTGTGTGGATTATTCCATCCAAAACTTCCTATATATATATATATATATATATATATATATATATATATATATATATATATATATATATATATATATATATATATATATATATATATATATATATATATATATATATATATAGTATATATTATATATAACGTTGGGGTATTATTTTACGCCCAAACGCACGATTTCTGTCAAATTCAAAACACACACATCAGTGCCTAGCGTTGCTTAACTTGGCCTACCTGACTAAAAGCGGTGTTTTACGCGGATAAAGCTAAAGCTGTAAGTTGTCAGCTATTGCTAAAACCTTTACTTTTTTTAAAGAAAACTTGCCAAATCTCTAACATTTTGTGATTGTGTCAATTATAATAAACAACCTTGTACAATTATTAAAAATATACAGATGTAGTAGTTATTTGTATAAGGTTTATGGTGGCACTAACGCGTTGTCTAAAGTCTAAAGGGTGAGGTAAAATTAAATATATGCGTGTTTTGATAGGTGAGCAACGTTGACTGAACTGGAGGAAAAAGTTAAATATCTAAAAACTCGGTACCTACGTTACCCAATACACACATGCAGGAAAACTTTAAACTCTTAAGATAATCGCAACATGCTCACAATAAGGCCTTATTTCTCAAAAAAGGACTTTGTGTTTATATACTAACATAACATACCATTATGAATTTATCTTTTAACAGATGTTCAAATTTTAATCTAGGTTTGATGACAACCAGATTAACATAATACGGCACTGTCCGAGTCCCGTAAGAACAGTATTTTTTAGGTTACGCTATACGTTTGCTCACCTGTGTAGCGATGTTTCTTCAGTTCTTTTCCGCACCGCGGCTTAAGATTGTGGCCTCGCGGAATAAAGATGCGTGCCAACCGGTAAAAGGCGTTTATTGTTTTTATTTTAAATTTTAGCAAGGTAAGAAATTTTAATATTAAATTTTCAAGTAAAACATGGTGTTAATTTACAAATAAAATAGTTGGAAAATTGTAACTTGACACAAATATTATACAAGTTGGGGGTACTAGTGCCACTATATTTCAGGGGGTAAGTCATTCTCTAGACGTCTTACACTTCAATTTTAAAATTTTAAATGACTCCTTCGATGATACGTCCAATCAAAAGTTTTATTGAGTAGTATCCATCCGAACAAGATTTTTTTTTACTCATTTAATACAGGATTAAGCAAACACAATTCTAGTAAAACAAACCATATTTTGTTAAAATGCTATTTTATTTTTGCCAAACTTTGTTCTTAACAAAAGTATAATCAGATCTAAATTTTTAAATAATACATTACCGTTTAAACAAACAACGAAAGAAAGTCATAATTTTTTTCTTAAAATTTAAAGAAACGAACTACATAGCCATATGGTTTTTTTCGCTAAGTAACCGTTTACTACCATGCATCCTCTCTCGCTGTTTTTTTCCACAGGTTAAAAAGCAATAGTCAGATAAACGGTAACAATCGTAAAAAAGCTTATAGAGAATATAAAAAGAATTTTTTAAAAGTTAACAAAATGCCACAAATGTCAAATCATGGAACTTTTGTTTTTTGCAGTGTAATTAAATATTATTGTGTGTAGATTTTGAATATACAGGATGTGTCAAAAAGAAGTATGTAATATTTTTGGGAATTACAAAATTGGTACTTGCGAAATAAAATGCATTTTGAGCAGCTTTAAAATAGCATTTTATTAAAATTTAATGCAGTTTGTTATAACTGAATGCTGTTTTATTTTATCCCCTGTATTAAATAAAAAACATTCTCAATGAGAGGTTTGATTTGAGGTATCAAAAAAGGGGTGATGTTTTTTAAAATTTTAAAATTGGGAAGTGGGTCGCCTGGAGGTGAACCTTTTCTTAACTGAAGTATAGTGATTATAGTTCTACCTACTTGTAAAATATTTATATAGTGAGACCTCTTCAGTCCTGGTCCCGGGGTATGGCGGCTAAGTGTGCTTATCCCTATTGAACATTAAGAACTAGCAGAAAAAAGAAAAAAAAACAAAAAATCTAAACACTTATCTACGGTTTTTCTACCCTGGTACCACGACCGAAGAGGTCCCATTGTAAATATTAACTTTTCTCGCGAGACAAGAACCTTTTAAAATACAATATTTATGTAAAATTACAATTTTCCAACCATTGTCGAAATATTTGCATTGAAAAATTTTAAATTGACACCCTATATATTTAAAATAATTCTGGGTCATCTCCTAAACTTATTAAGTAAAGTTTTTTTGTGAGATGACACCCAAAATACATAGGAACAATTTTAGGTCTACTCTTGATTACTCAAATGATATTTAATAAAGCTTATTAAACAACGCAGCAATTAAAATTACTAGTGTTATTGGAAATTGGTTTATTGTGTAATAGTTAGTCTTAATTTCTATATAATGATTATTAAAACTAGTATTAGGGCCGTAGAACGGGGGTGTTCTGGAGTTTAGAACCCTTCCGAAATTTCAGGATCCAATTCGTTCAAAAAATATACTTTAAATCAGATTTGGCAAAATAATTTAATAATATGTATATATATATATATATATATATATATATATATATATATATATATATATATATATATATATATATATATATATATATATATATATAAAAGCCGTTTTGCTTACCAGAACTAACCATGACCGACTAGAACTTAGGGCTTTTGAATTTGTCTTAATTATTTGTAGGAGTTATAAACACAATTTTAACAACGTATTGGAAAAAAACCCGGGAAATATATAATTACACTTTTAAAAAAATTTATAACTTCTATCATATCAAAAATTATAAAAAAAATATTGGGGATGGTCACACCGAATGTATAAGCCGTAGGATTTATATATATATATATATATATATATATATATATATATATATATATATATATATATATATATATATAAATAATATATATATATATATATATATATATATATATATATATATATATATATATATATATATATATATATATATATATATATATATATATATAATATATATATATCCTTAATTACTTAAAGTTAGAATTAGTCTTCCCTAAATTATGCAAATGTACCAAATTTATTTAACAATTGCTACAAACACTGCAACAGAAGAAAGAAGTAGATAGATTAACAATATTTAAACAGATAATAGGTCGATTAGGGCTGAGGGCGGATCGACAACCATATTTCTTCCCAATATTGAAGGAGTCTATGCAAATAATATTGATTTGAGACAAATTTAAAACAATAAAAAGATAGGAAATTATATTGTAAGACTCTATTATTTAATCCTGGATTTTATTTGATTTCAAATATAAAATTAATAGAAAAGTCATACTTGCAATTCTTATTAATAATGTTTTAAAGCGCCCATTTAAAGTACCTCCCCCCCACCTCGTCCAAAAAGGCGGGCTACTCCACTGACTAAATTAACTTTTTATCGCCATGACTTAAGCTAGCGGCAAGTTTAAAATGGCGTTTATATTATGTAACTACTTTCTAAATAATCTAGTAAGCTACGTATCATATAAAAAATAAAAGAAAGAATACAAATTATTTAAAACCTTATGAGCATTTTCTTTCAAACTAACTGACCAGAAAGTATTTACAACTACTTTCATAATTTTTTTAGTAATTAATTAATTTATCGTATAAAGTTATGTAATTACAACTTGGTTTCTTAATTATACGTACAATATATGTAACAAGTATAGTGTTATTAAAAAAAATCTTTTTTTGCTTATAGTTACTTATTCTATTCTTTATTGTGTATACCATTTGGTTTACTAATTAACAGTTTCTGAAACACGTAGGTAGAGCACAAAAAAGATGGCGGCGTCAAAATAAGCTATTTAAGTGCAAAAAATTTACCTTTTTTATAAATAATTCACGTTAATGCTAGTTATCATAACAACAATTTAGTAATTATATTGTTAGGTCCTATTTAAAACAAAAATATATTTTAGCTCTTCTTTCGAATATACGTATTAGTTTAAAATTTTGAGTACGTTTATTTCATTCCCAAAATTAACTGGTGTGTTTATTTCAGGCAATTAAATGGACATTAAATCATGTTCTATACACAAGCAAAAAAAATGCACCTAACTTCATAAACTACTGATCGGCAGATTTCTGATCTGGTTAAAACACATGTATGTACACTGAAAATAAAAACGTCGAAAGTAAATATTTAGGACAAATTTATTGTTGATGTTACCTGAAGGTAGAAGAAAGAGAACTTAAAGTATGATTTGGGTGTTTAAATCGAGATTTATAGATCCACAGAATAACCAAATCCCAAAAATTTGTAGAATTAAATTATCCAGTTCCATAAGATAATCGTGGACGTTTATTTCGAGATTTTCTAATCCGAAATTAGGGATAATACTTTGTAAATGTGAATTTCGGATGTGAAATAAGCGTACTCTTTTTGATATTTATGAAAAATTGACTTTAAATATATATTACAGTACTAATTCCTTAATTAATTTCTAATAAAATTCTACAGACGTAAAGACTACTACTTTCTTATTTTATAAAAAATAAAAATATAAATTTTTAATTTTCATTATCATTATTTTATACAGGGTGCCACAGATTCGAGTACATGCAGGGGGGTCTCGGAAACCGTAAGAGATACGAAGTCGGTTAAATTATGGCAAAGTTGTGTATTTGCGTAACTAACCATTTCCACTTTAGAAAGTTGCAAAATTCCGAGTACTTCCGGAGATATCCGGAAAAAAAACGAAATTTGCGGATTTGGTTTTTATTTTTTTCTGACGTTATTTAAAGAGATATGGAAAAACAAAAGACACTTTCTTATGGCCACTTTTTAAGCTTTACAAAACAGCGTTGAGAGGTTTTCCGTACGACGTTTCGTTTTCGTTAAACCATCATCAACTTTATTTTTTTAAATACGGTTTCTGCTTCCAGAAATTTTCCAATATAATTTCTTCTCTAGCAGCTAACAATAGAGGTACGCGTTGTACTACTCTTATGTATCCCTTTAGAATCCATTTCGAGAGGCCTCGAGTTTCCCACATTGTTCGTTTTTTTATGCCCAGAGTATCCAGGCTGTGTCCAAACCTGCGAATCCTTAAGTCCCGTATTAATTAACAACCCAGTACGTTATTACTTGGCTTTAAGCCTTTGTGAACCCTCCAAAAAAAGTATATAATTAAGCAATCACTTAAAGGTAGATATCCTTAACAGTTTAATTAATTATATACAAATACTTAACCATTATACTTTAGTGTAATATGTAGTAAAAAAAGTAATTATATAATTTTATTATACATTTTAAACTTCCTACTAAAAAGTAGTAATTAAATTATTTTCTTTTGTAACGATGATCGAACATCCGGTAAATTTTACTTAAAAAATGTAATTTAAAAGAAAATGTTACAATTAGGTACTCACCAATTAGAACAAAGAATATGTATAATAAACGTTAAAATAAAAACTTTCATTATTGTATATAATCCTAACGATTACACGAGACCATTGTCCAAAGTCGCTGTCGCTTTTCACATACGTATTTTCACTTCTTTGTTTTATTGTTTTTACCCAAATAATGTAAATATTAGATGTTTTAGACTTAATGATGATGGTAAAAATTATTAAAAATAAAAAGATAATTAGCAAATTGGTGTTGTTTGGTGCTACCTAATCACATAAAAAATGTTCAAAAAAATATCACGTTTAAATCAGCAATTTGGCAAAATAGCGAATTTAACCAAGGGATGTACATATATATATATATATATATATATATATATATATATATATATATATATATATATATATATATATATATATATATATATATATATATATATATATATATATATATATATATATATATATATATATATATATATTATATGTTGTATTTTTAATTATGTAACAACGTATTTTATAGGTGCAGCATATTGTGCGAAACGTTGCAGTTTGAAGTAATGTCTTTACTTATCTTAAAATATTATAATACATAATTAAACACTGCAACGTTTCGCACAATATGATGTGCTTTATTTATTAGCCTAAAATAGGTATAATAAAATTACCAAAAAAATCAAAACACTTAAAAACATTTAAAATGACACCTATAAAATACGTTGTTACATAATTAAAAATCATATCAAATTATAAAACACCATAAACACAATTTTTACGTTTAAATAAAATTAAATCTTTTTGTTTTTTTTTTATTTAAAAAATAAATACATTTGATAAATGGGTTTTCATATTATTGCTGTTTTTTTGTTTTATATGGGATAAGGACATGCTTTAATTGAGTGAATTTGCTGTATACAGTACGGATTCTTGTAATTTCACTATACAGTACGGTGTTTGATTTTGAGACCTCAGCTGATCAAGTTATGATATATTTGGCTTAGGTTACTTATATCTTTTTTGTCATTTAAGGCTTCCTTTTCTCTTTTATTTTAATCATTTTTCTTACTGTAAGTTTTTTGTAAAAAGAGACAATTCTATCTCTTTTACTTTTTTTAGAATTTCTGGTCGGTATTCTGGTGATGTTAGGTATACAAATTGTTTTATCTGTATGCCAGGTTTACGTAGCTTTGGCAATCCGTATATTTTAGGTGCTACTGCATTATGGACAATTAAGTTTTTGGCTTCATTATCTGAGAGAACTTTTTTATTTAATTGGTTTTTTACAAACGTATTTTAAAATGATATTGTGGTGTCCATTTTTAATTTTTTGTTTATTTTAATATATTTTATTTAATTTTTTTATTTATAATTATTTTAAAAAAACATAAAACACTCTCTTTCTCTCGCCTTAAATAATTATTACTTTCAACTTAATGACAAATTTTTTCAACAATTGCAATGGGATTCCCTATCTCCTCCACAATAGCACAATTAGTGATGGAATGTTTGGAAGAGAGTGTCATGGAAAAACTTGATTTTGACATACTATTCTTTAAAAGTTTGTTGACGACTGCCTAACAGCAGTACCAACTGACAGGGTTGCTGAATTGTTGAGTGCGTTTAATAGCTTTCACCAAAAATTACAGTTTACAGCAGAAATTGAAACCAACAACCAGATAAATTAATCTTACATTAATTAGGGACATACAACATCAAAAATTAAAAACTAAGTGCTACACAAAAAATACATGTTCTGGTCGCTATTTAAATTACAACTCAAACCATCCAAAAAACCAACAAAACCGTGTTATAATAGGCTTGACAGATAGAGCAATATACCAGCATCAGCAGAATACCGACCAGAAATTCCAAAAAAAGTAAAAGAGACACTACTAAATAACAACTTTACCGAGAGCAGTATATCCAAGATCAAAAAGCAAAGGACTCACTTATTTTATAATAAGACAAAAAAGAAATTAGGGCAAAATAAAAATGACAATTATAACCATATAGCTATGCCATATGCAGACGGTTTATCGCAAAAAATAAATCACATATTATCAAAATATGACATAGTTGTTTGTCACAAATCTCAAAATTTGATTAACTCTCTATTTACACCACTAAAAAGTAAAGTTCCATAAAAAAAAATGTCCAAGTTGGTCTATTTGATCCCATGTTTAAATTGCCCAAGAAAATATATAGGTATGACAACACACCTTTTAGAGAAGAGATTAAATGGTCATAAAAACACTAAAAATGCCTCCACTGCACTACATAGAAACGAAGCACAGACAAATCATGAATTTAACTTTAACGAAACAAAAGTACTAGCAAAAGATTAAAATTACAAAAAACTTACAGTAAAGGAAATGATCAGATTAAAAAAAGAAAAGAAAGCCTTAAATGACAAAAAAGATATAAGTAACCTAAGCCAAATATATCATAACTTAATCAGCTGAGGTCTCACAAAAAGCAAACACGGTACTGTATAATGAAATTACAAGAATCCGTACTGTATACTACAAATTTATCCAATTAAAGCATGTCCTTATCACATATAAAATAAAAAAAAAACATTTATTAAATGTATTTATTTATTAAATAAAAAAAACAAAAAAGATTAAAAAAAAAATGCATTTTGCCAAATTCCTACAAATCATTTAAACCATAAACAACAACTATCAGCTCTAAGGTACGCATCTTAAAGTTATATCTTTATATTTAACGTACAATTTGATTTAAAAAATGTACAATGTTGCCACGTGTATACTTTTTGAAATACGGTAGGCAACTTCGTTTTTTTAAATACAAATTCCAGTTATTCTTTATTGCAATGAATTTAGCACACCGCTATTACTAAACACCTTCAAATTTTTGAAATTATATATAATGTAGTCTCTGCTCCGTATTTTCTTATCCCATAATGGCAAACACTTTGAATATGTATATAGGTAGTTGATGAAGTATAAGGTATTTACTTCGTGGACAATTTTTTTATTAGGTCTTATGTAAAACCAACTTCATTTAATTTAATTTTAAATAATCATTTATTTGAAAAGTAATAGCTTTCTTTAACCATTTATAAAACATGAGGCGTTTTTTGAATGCAGATACAGAGTTGCCGTATTTCAGATACTACATAAAATAAAGTTCTAAAAGGACTTTGCAGAATATATCTATAAAAAATAGGTTTCTTCCAATTTTTTTGAAATTTTGCAAATCGATAGTCATCAACAGGCTGGTCAAAAGTCTCGATTGGTCCGAAACCCGATAACCCCTTCTCTTCCCCATATCCTCAAAAGATAAAAGGATGCATTTAACTAATTATTGGTTAATTGCCTTACTGAAATATTTAATACTGTTGTCGAACTTATAGCCAGCACAGCCACACAGTTACTAGTCTTACTTTACTGCTTTTTAGGATAAAGTAGGCAATTTTATTTTCTTGAATACAAAGCCAAGTTTATTTGTATTGCAACGAATTCAGAGCATTACTTTTATTATAATCTCCAAATTTCATGACTTTATTTTATATAGTTTCTGAAATACGGCAACATTGCATTTTCACTCAAAAAAATTAATCGCTTGTTCCACATAAATCCGATTTTTTAAATATCCACAAAAGAAAAACTCTAAAGGTGTTAAGTCGGGAGATCAAGCTAGCAACTTTATGCTTGCCCTTCGTGCAATTTACCTGTTTAGAAATGTTTCTTTAAAAAATATACGCACCTTCCTTTCATGTGTTCCATTTTGCTGGAACCATATTTTTTCAAGATTGACATTTAATTTTCGTAATCTAGGTGCAAATCTGATGTTCCTGTAAGTCTGAACATTTTTGGTCATTTGTGCTGCACTCAATAACAAAGAGTTTAACTATATGTGTTCTCAAATTTTGAAGTTGTCATATTTTAGAAACTAATAAAATAAAGCTCTGACCAAAGATTTTGGCAATATCATTACAACAGAATACGCTGAATTGACTGCAATAAAAATAAACCGGACTTTGCATTTGAAGAAACGAAGTTGCCCACTTTATCTGAAAATCTGTGCACTTGGCAAATTGGGGGTTTTATCATCGATTTAAGCGTACCCAAAAACCATTATGTAGTATTTTTTAATTCAGTTTCATAACTCAGCATTTATAAAAATGCTGAGTTATGAAACTACATAAAATACAGTTTTGAAATTTGAAGGTCTTATTAAAAGCGTGGTGCTAATCTCATTGCAATAAAATAAACAGGACTTTTAAAAATACGAAGTTGTCTATCATATCTCAAAAAGTATACATTTAACGACATTGTACAAATTCTCATTAAATCGGGCGAACCTAATACCATTATAAATATATTTATATATAATATATATATATATATATATATATATATATATATATATATATATATATATATATATATATATATATATATATATATATATATAATTTTACTGTTGACCTAATATTATAGTCTTCCTTGTGGGTAGAATAATACTTACAGTAATTACCTAAATATGTTAAAAACCATAATGCTTTTTTACAGAATTATATTAAAAATTTATTTATTATCAATGTATCAACAACCTAAATCTTGCATGCTACGTCGAACACGCTTATATAGGTATCACAAATTCAAATTGCACAGTGACCCACAAAACTCAAGAATCAAAGATAAACTCATACATAACTTGACCTTGAATGGTAATGACCTCTTAGAAATTATTGTATTTAAAACAGACATTAGGCTTGGATACCGCTATTTGTACACGAATTACGTGATCCAATGCCGCTATAATTTGCTTTTCCTCGTTTCTAGCTGTAAGTCATGGTTCTGGTTTATTTAGTGTACTGTAATTTTAATAGAGCTAGTCGCCGTACTACTTATGTTTTACCATTTGTTATACTAAACTATGCACGGATGTAGTTATGTATCATGTAAGTAAAGATAAATGAATTAAAACAAAAATTCACGGAAGTAACTAAGGGTTTGCATTATATTTTCTTTATTTTCTCATCTTAGTAGATAACATGTTATGTTTACATACCAGACCTACCCCAAAAGTAACCAATCTGCCTTTATTTCGTTGGAATTATTTTTCGTCCTCGGCTGATGGCTTCTTTCAATGTAGACCTTTTGAATTTATTTGATTTAACACTGCGCTTCCATCCGTGTTTATCCTTTCTGAAGCAGTTCTAAAACTCAGTTTTTGGAATTGCCTTTATTGAATTCGTCCTATAATTTTAACCTTCTCTTTGTCATCGAAGCGGTGTGTTTAAGCTGCATTTTCAATCTTGAAAATATTCGAAGCTATATGACATTGTGTTTTGTTAAAAATTACGTGCGTTTTTATTCTCAGCTTTTAAAGTCGAGTTTTACCGGTTATGACTTTCGATAGACATAACGTCAGCAGCAGCAAATGTTCTAATTAACAGTTTGCAATCTAACAAACAATCGGCATTATCTAATATTTTGTTTATATTGTTTTTAAATCACATAATTTGTGTGTAAAAAAACTCAAAACCACCCATCTTAAGTTTAAATTTACAACTGTCATTGGATTCATGAGCAACCAACTACGATGAATTCGATGGCTAATTACCTTTTAAGAGGTGAATAATCACTAGATTAAAACTGTTTGTGAAATTCATCGATTTTTAACATATGAGAATAAAAACAATAAATATAACATTCTGGCTAATCAATGAGCTCACGGGTGAGAATAAAACCGCCAGTCTTGTTTCTCAATGAATGCATGGGAAGAAGCAAGTTATCGCTTGACTAAAAACGTGACCGTTTACTTCTCAGAGTAACACACAATCTCTTTAGAACTTCTTTGTTGATTGTCTGGCCCTTAGGAGCAATTTGATGGTGAAGTAATATTTACCAAAAAAAAGCTTATGAGACCATATGAATACATACTTAGTAAAATAAAAGGCTCCTAATCTATTACTACTCACTAAAATGACAATAAAATTATCCTTAAAATACTTAAACACAAAATATTAACGATACATCTCAATCAGTATTTATATTTCACGGTGATAGGTACCTATGCACATCATAAAAGGCTTGCTACACTGAGAAATTCTGCAAGGTATTCTTCAAAAGTTTTGTACTTTTAATATTACCGAAAAGTTGCAGAAACTTTTTGTAAAAAATAATTCCCTAAAATGTAGAAGAACTCTGACCGACACTTAAATGAGAATATAAAAACTCTAGGTAGTTATTAGTTCTTGTATTATAGATATTGATAGTTCCTTTAAATTTCAGCCTGATTCTGTCTTACATGAATTATGAACAGGTATATATAGAGGGACGGAAGAGTAAAAATTCCTAAATTCACAAATGCTTCTCAGCAGTGCGCACCCAGTGGCAGACCTAATATACACCTTACAATTCTCTTCTGCAAAACAAAGAACCTACTAACATATGTTGAATTTCCCCCAAATATAAATCCATATAATATATTTGACTGAACTAAACCGCAATAGGTCAATTTTAACACATTTGGTGAAACAGGCACTTTTAAGCACCGAATCAAAAAGCAAAATTAACTCAATTTAGTTGTTAAACCAGCTCTCTCAGTTCATTTTCCAATCCAATGTTACTTCCAAAAATTTCATATTGGTAACCTGAGTGATAGATTGATGATTTGCTTTAATTAAGCGACTCTGGTCAGTTGTGGCGTCTTTTGAAAAAAAAAATAAAATAAAAAGAGTCTTGTATTCAAAACTAATCCATTTTTTATACACCAGTTACCAAATTCACCGATTAATTTGCCCTGTCAACAGTCGCTTTCATATTGTATTCAGAAATTTAAAAAATGTATTATCAGCATAAACAATCGTTTTAATTGGAGAAAGGCACCCCATACGCAAGTCGTTAATATATATTATAAATAATAAGGGTCCAAGAACAGAGCCCTGGGCAACTCCTGTTCGTACCTCACCGACATCAGACTTGACAGACCACCTTCATAATAAAAAAGAGTCAACATTACTTGTCATTGCTCTGACTTTGACGTGTTTTTTTTCGGCTGTAACTTGGATGGAAGCTTCCACTGTAAAGACTCTTGTTTTGTTGCGGAATCATATTTATAAATTTACGATTCATTACCGGTAATAATCTTTTTAGGCACATTTCCATTATCAGTAACAATTTACAAGTTCTTCTAAGCGATTTAGAAACGAAGGTTTTGTTTGCTTGCCTTAGGCAATTTTGGAATAAATTTCGCATACATGCGAGTCATTTTCAAATTCTCTGTTAAAATTTTTCAAATTTTTCAATCTTCTTCAACCGAAAGTTATTTGGTGTTGTTGTCGTCGAAGGTTCGCCAGAACAAGGCTGGCTATCAGCAGATGAGCGACCATTTTTATTCGCTTGTTCACTTTTTTATGTGTTTCGTCTGTACATTTGTCCCAAAATGCCATTTGCATCTTTTCAATAGTTTCCGCACAACTATTTCAAAGTTTGAAGCAAAGCTTGTTGCAATTTGATTGATCTGACCTTTTCGTCATTTTTAGCGATGGATAAATAGTGTGTAAATTACTGCACGTTGTGCGCGTCCCATCAGTAGCTTTGGTATCCATGGGGTTCGTAATGAATTTCTGTTAACACTATGTCCCGAGGTAGTCGCTCAAACGTTCTGGCTAGCAGAGATCGTCATCTCTGGTAGGCTGGATACTTTTGGAACAGACCTCGTATGCAATAAAAAATAATATTTTTTAAATTTAAAAATATAATTCTGCTAAAGCTTTTTATGTAAAAGTAGGTGTTAAAACTGTAAATTTTTTGAAGTACTTTTTTCAAAACAATCCTTAAAAGAGTGTGTTGTTTCGGTCCGAATTATTCCATATTGGGTTATTTGGTAGTTATTGTTGTTATCTGTACATTAAATATTCAAAAATTTTAAAGGGTCTTTATTTGGCCTAATATATTCAGAGCAAAGTTTAAAAACTTCTGTAATTTTTTTGTGAATTTAGTTGTTGTTTAAGTTAGTTGTAAAAATATGTAAAGCTAAACTTAAGTTTTGACATAACCCAAGCGTAAAAGAAATAGTTCCTCGTTAACAAAAGGGCTACTAATATAGATATTTGGAATTTTAAAGGATTTTAAGCACGTTGTTATGTTGTATGTTAATATCATTTGTAGTTATGTAGGTTTAAACATGATAACTTTTGTGCCCAGTATGATTTTAATTTATTTCTTTAATATATCATTAATCGCAAACTTTTTCATTATGTTTATTTATCTATTATTATATGTGTATTCTAAATACGGGGTTTATTGAAGACCCGTACCTGACGTGTAAGGATGCTACAGTTCCATTAGTAGAAAATGTACATTCACCAGAAAATATAATTAATTTCCTCATAAAAATTAATGTTTTACTATTTTTTTAGTATCCACAAATAAAAAAGATTCTAGTCTTTTCCTTTTATTTCGCTCTTCCAGTAATTGCTAAAAGTGACAACTTCTAACTTTTAAGCACGATTTCTAACAGATATATTACAGAAGTTTCTTTAAAAGCTTAAAGAATGAAAACATTTTTTTTTCTTTTAAAACCAAACCAGTTCTTTGAAACTTTTTATAATTTTGCAGATGCCGTCGCAGTAATTACTTACAAACCTATTTCATAACGTAGCGATATGACACTTGACCATCTTAGTGACACTCTTCTAACCTGTGCTTAGTAGATAGCATTTCGATAAAAAATATTTGTGATAATAACACGCGCAATTTTAGATACACTGGCACATAATTTTAATTGAAAGATATTTAAAAAAAAGGTTAAACAAATTATGTTTATTCTTATGTCAATTTTTTTTAATTAATGTTCGCCCCTCTATAAAAAAACTGAATTTTTTATATTACAAATTGTATTTATTTATTAAATAAACATTTTTATTCCGAGTGTTTTTTTTTTGCAAGAAAAATCAGTGCGTTAATGCAAAATAACATTTTTATACAGGGTGTTGAAAATTAAAAAAATATTAGGTATTTCTTAAAAATCTAAAAACTCTTTAGAGGTATTTGGTTGAAACAGAATTTATTTCCAGCAAGGCGTGTATTGGGGTAAAAATATTAATATTATTGCCGAAAATAATGGTACGCCACTGCTTTTTCAATATTTTTATAGTCTTTTAAAAATTCTTGCTTCTAACTTAATCAAAACTACCTCCTGGTATTTTTTGATAAATGAAACCGTTTCTGAGAAAATTGACAAAATGTATGTGAATAAAAGTGTAATTCACATAAAAATCAGATTAAACATTTTAAAACAATAAATATACTTCTAAAAAATTAATAACTAAAGAAAATGATAAAAATGACCACCGTCAGCTTCACTGCAGGCATGTAGCCTACGACGTATAGATTTTCGCATTCGCCGACAAACATATATACATATAAACATATTTTCTTTAATTATTTGAAATGCTTCGTCTATCGGATTTATATCGGGCGAGCGACGCGTGGCCAACGAACAGGCCCACCACGTCCAATCCAACGGACACCGTATGTTTCACTGAGATAGGCTCGAACATCGGCTGCAAAATGTGGAGGCGCCCCATAATGCTGGAACCACATCCTATCTCTTACATGCAAAGGAATCAATTTTGGCAAATCGTTACCTACTTATAAAATTTAAATAAGATTCGTGGTTAAGTCTATTAGGTAAAACAACTGGCCCAATTATTTCATCGTCAATAATGCCGGCCCAGATGTTAACAGGAAAATTGGTATTGTGAATTGGCTATTCTCAATAAATTCGGATTCTCGTCTGCCCAAGTGTGTATATTGTGAAAATTTATAATTTTCTTATAATCTTTTCTAATAAATGATGCTTCATCCTTAAAGAGTACAATCCGTGAAAAATGTCTATTGTGCCTCAGTTTCCTCAAAAACCATTTCCAACAACCAAAATTCTTTTCTCGGACCGAAATCCCTAGACAACAACTTTTGGACTCTTGTAAAGTGATAAGGCCTCAACTGCTGTTCTTGTAGAGTCCTTAGCACAGAGGACGCTGAAATATTTCCCAAATCACTTGCAACAATTCTTGTACTTGTAGTTGGCTCATTTTGAACACTATCTAAAATAGCTTCTTCAACTTGAACTGTACGCCGGTATCTTCTGCGTCCAGAATCGAATTTGGGTGGCTTTATGGAGCCGGTCTGCTGTAAACGACGAAGTACTCGTAAATTTTCAAATATGCTTTTATGCGGAGTTCTTCTTTCAGGAAATTTTCGATGATAAATTCTTACTGCTTCGTGTGCATTTTGCTTCGCTTTTTCATAAACTAAGAGCATGTCAGTCAATTCATGTGAAAAATAATTTATAAAGGTCATTTTTGCACAACTGAAATATTGAATTTAAAAGTAAATAACAAGCAGTGACATTACATTTATTTATCTGTTAGAAGATCACAATATGTCATTCTTTTATTTATTCCAAAGCTTACTTATTTCTTTAGCAGCTAAACTAATATTGGATACATGCCAAAAAGGTGCACGAATAGACATTTTGTCAATTTTCTCCGAAACGGTTTCATTTATCAAAAAATACCATGAAGTAGTTTTGATTAAGTTAGAAGCAAGAATTTTTAAAAGACTATAAAAATATTGAAAAAGCAGTGGCGTACCATATTTTTCTACAATATTATTAATATTTTTACCCCTATGCACGCCTCTGCTGGAAATAAATTCAATTCATTTAGGTGAAAAATTACCTTCTATGCATTACATAATTTAACCAAATACCTCTAAAGAGTTTTTAGATTTTTAAGAAATACCTAATATTTTTTTAATTTTTAACACCCTGTATCCCAGTAACGGAACGATTGCGGACCCATGTTTATTAAAACTTTTTCTATTATTTTTGGATGGCCAATCTCCAGCCGAGCGTTGGCGCATGTTTTTTGAAACACCCTGTATGTTTTAAGCATACATACATTTTTTTTGTTGTAAATCATATCATCTAAACAGTCAATAATTTTTATTAGGAGGGATTTTTCTTCGTATCTTTTACTTTTTGGTTCATTTGTCCTCTTGTAAATCTCATCCCACCAAAAACACTTATGTAAAATAAAAGGTAAGTTCCTGTGCAAAAATTTTACTAATCCATATAGTTTTCTTTTATTAATACAGACAGATCAGTAAACAATGTGCCAAGTCAAAAAAGAGTAAAACAAAAATGTGAATTGAACTTATGTACTTTTAGATATCAGTACTTTAAGAGGCCGACATTTTTGGATAGGAACTTTATTTTAAATAAGTGTTTTTGGTGGAATTTTTTTTTTCTAAGTTCTAATGGAAAAATTGGGGGGGGGCGATTTTATGGCTTTTTTCTTAGTACACCTTGCTCTGTAGGTAGAACCTAACCTTTGGACTTAATATGAAGTACGAAAATTGCTCACTTTAATTGTCCTTAAATCGCGCCTGGTTTGGGGTCTGATTGGTAGAATGTAGCAATTTTTTTGTTTAGTACATAAAATCCTGCCTGAATTTTAAATTCTAAGAAAATTATGACCTCAGAAACTCAGGTTCAATCAGACTGCAAACCTCTAAATTACCCCCTCAATATACGATATTACCGAGCCTGTTTCAGGGCCTTCCAAGCAAAAATTTTAGTTTAATTTTTTTTTTACTTCTGCCCTAAAACCTACTTACATACAAAATTTTAAGTTTCTTCAAGTTCAGGGTGCCACAGATTCGAGTGCATGCATGGGGATCTTGGAAACCCTAAGAGGTACGAAGTCGATTAAATTATGGCAAAGTTGCGCATTTAGATGCCTATCAGAAAGTTGTAAAATTTCGAGTACTTCCGGAGATATCCGGAAAAAACCGAAATTTGCTAATTTCGTTTTTAATTTTTCCTAACGTTATTTAAAGAGATATGGAAAAACAAAAGACACTTTCTTATGGCTATTTCTTAAGTTCTACAAAACAGCGTTGAGAGATTTTCCGTACGACGTTTCGTTTTCGTTAAACCATCATCAACTTTATTTTTTTAAATACGGACCTGGGTTTTTTATTTAATTTTTTTGAACCCCTTATTATCCCAATTACAAAAATATATAACACTTAATATTTATTAACAAAAATGGAACGCCCCTATAAAACATGATGTGCGTTCCTTGTCTAACTCATTGCCTCTTATGGAAAATATGTTTATTTAACAGAAAAATATTAAGTATTATACATCATTGTAATTGGAATTATAACTGCTTCAAAAAAATGCAATAAACAATTGAGTGCCGTATTTAAAAAAATAAAGTTGATGATGGTTTAACGAAAACGAAATGTTGTACGAAAAATCTCTAAACGCTGTTTTGTAGAGCTTAAAAAGTGGCCATAAGAAAGTGTCTTTTGTTTTTCTATATCTCTTTAAATAACGTCAGAAAAAAATAAAAACGAAATCGGCAAATTTCGGTTTTTTCCAGATATCTCCGGAAGTACTAGGAATTTTACAACTTTCTAATAAGTATGTAGTTAGGCACCTGAATGCGCAACTTTGCCATAATTTAACCGACTTCGTATCTCTTACGGTTTCCGAGATCCCCATGCATGCAGTCGAATCTGTGGCACCCTGTATATATATATATATATATATATATATATATATATATATATATATATATATATATATAATATATATATATATATATTTTATATATATATATATATATATATATATATATATATATATATATATATATATATATATATATATATATACCTATTTTAAAGATCATCGAATCCATTTTTCAACACTTCCAAGTTTTTTGAATTTGATGCAGTAGTTTTCGAGAAAATAATTTTGAATTTAATAACAAGTCAACATTAAAAAAATAATTCTTTTATCATCTTTAAATTTTTAATGCCCATTTTTTTTGGAAAAAACCTCATTCTCTCTAAGCACAGCTTTCAGTTTTTGGTAAGGGTAACCCTACGAAGGGGGGAGGGGGGATAATTTCAAATAACGAGAACATTTACATTCAAATCTTTCCTTCTATTTTACTTACTTACTTTTTAAATTTACAAGTGTTTAAAATGTTGGCCTCCTGCTTACATGCAGTCATACAGGCTTTGTTTAAAACGGTTTCGAATGTTCTGAAGCATTTCAAGTGTTATTTTCCGGCATTCATCAATGATCCGTTGACGTAAATCATTTAGAGATTCTGGTTGAGTTTTATAATTTTACTCTTTAAGTTACCCCACAGAAAAAATCTAACGGGTTTAAATCTGGTGACCTTGCAGGCCACTCCACTGGTCCTCTTCGTCCTATCCATCTGCCAGGAAACGTTTCATTCAAATACTGACAAACAGCAAAAGCATAGTGGGGAGGTGCCCCATCTTGTTGAAATGTCAACTCATTCGCATGGTAACGGTCATCGTGTTCAACAACTTCTGTCAATGCGGGATCAACAGTGTCTTATAACAATTGCAAGTACATTTGTCCTGTTAGATTCCTGGTAAAAAAAGGACCAACAACACAATCGACATAAATTCCAGCCCAGACGTTTAATTATTCAGGATGTTGAGTGTGAGCTTCATGGAATAAGTGCGGGTTTTCGTCAGACCAATACCGACAATTATGACGATTAACAGTCCCGTTCACAAAAAACGAACACTCATCTGAGAAGCAAATGTTGAACAACAAGTTCGGGTTATTTATTATCCGTTAACTAATTATGTCGCAAAATTCTACACGTCTATCAAAGTCATCTTCATTCAATTCTCGCACAAGATGGATTTTATACGGGTGAAATTTATGGGATTTTAAAATTCTTCGAATGCTCGTACGGCATATGTCAGAAACTGTAGGTAATTGCCTGGTACTTAACGTAGGATCGATATTGACGTGGCCCAAAACAGCAATTTGCATGGCTTCGTTTCCCACTATTCAATTAGGAGCGATTTGTTTTTGATTTGCCACAGATCCTGTCTCCCTAAACTTGGCTACTAGTTCAATAACGTATTTCCGGTTGACATGCTTATCTGGTTTTAGTTCATTAAATAACCGTGCTGTACTATTAGCGCACCTACCGTTTTCTTTATAAAGTTTAATTATCGATACTCTTTCCGCCGTTAAGTAAACCATTTAGAGCAAGAAAAAAGATTATAAGCCGAAATAATCACAGATAAAATCCTGCGAGATATTAAATTTACATAAATCTAATGTAAATAAGTGCCAAAGAAAGATAAAAAACTAACTGCATTATTTATAATTTTTTACACAAGCATCGAATTCCATAGTAGAAATAACTACTAACCTTGGGCTGATAATATTTTAAACAAGACACTGACAATATTTTTATAATTTTAAAGCATAAGTAAAAAGTATCTGCATTTTATTGAGTGATAAAAAAGTGACATTTTATGCTTCCTTGCTTTTAAAGTTGGATAGGACAGGGTTTAAAAACAAAAATACTAAATAAAAAATAATACTAAAAGTGAAAAAGCGTTACTTTCGATTATAGACCGATTGTGTTTATAAAACGTATTTTCTTGAAAGCTATTGCATCATATTCAAAAAATTAGAATGCGTTGAAAAGAGGATTCGATGATCTTTAAAATCAGGTATCAGTCAACCCCCTTTCCCATTTAAGAATTTACGAATAAAGCTCACCCCTCCCCCCTGTGGGGTTAAAGTAACAGGGTTAAAAATAAGCGCAAAATGTGCCCCCCTCGAAATAAAAATCGGCCTTATTGTTTCGTTTTCATTGGCCCACTCTGTATAGTGCAGATTAATAGTTATTGTTATTTATAAAGTGTTTGTTATTCAGAAATAGTGTACACTATTTTACACTTTTTGTACACACTTAGTCCTAAAATACACCTTCAATAAGAGCGCTTGAGTACATAAAAAAATGTAAAATAGTGTACACTATTTCTCAACAAAAAACAAACAGGCCTGTTATGTTTTTTGTTATATTTGCAGGAAAACTCTTAATTTCACAATGGAAATAAAATAATCGGTTAAAATATCTCACTATAAGGGATGGTTATATACATAAATTTATATAAATCTTGAAACATTTGGCACATCTAAGGATGTCTTTTGGATTATGATACTACTAAAACAAGTAATTTTACCTTATGCAAGATCACTATTCTGATAGTATATAGCATCATTTTTCAAGAAATATATATTAGGTTATATTTTCATACATCGATACAGCTCTAAAGTGGGTTTCAAAGCTTTTCCAAACTGGAAATACAGTAATTACTGTAATCCATACTCTAAAAATACCTATTTAACCGTTTTTTCTTAGTTAGAGTGAAGTTATCCATAAAAGGCCAGCCATAAAATCTTCTCGATGGTGCAAATTGTGCCGCCCGGCCTACTACCTAATTCCAGGCCAGTTTTTTAAACAAATTAGAATAAAAATAAATTTTTATAGAAAAATTAATGTTGATAGAGGGTGTCCCTAAAAGGTCTGTACAATATAAATTTTGTCAAAAAATTATGTTAATTTTAGACATAACATACTTAAGGGTGTTGTTTTAAAGATAAAATAAACGCAAAGAAAAAAACAATATTAAAAAAAAATCTTTAAAAAATAAACAAGTTAAAAAATTTGTCTTTTTAAAGATTCCTTTCCGCTGAAAAGCCTTGCAAAATTAAGAAAAAAAATCATATAAAAAATGACGTTTTTTTAAAATTTGACAGATAAGACCTTCTGGTGTTGTTTCCAAAAAAATACAAAAATGTTCTATTTAGCCTAAAGTAAATGGCGTCTACTGTTGCCTTGCAAAATTGAGAAAAAAAAACATATAAAAAATGATGTTTTTTTAAAATTTGACAGCTAAGACCTTCTTGTGTTGCTTCCAAAAAAATATAGAAATGTTCTTTTAAGCCTAAAGAACTAAATGGCGTCTACTGTTAGTGCTGGCAAGCCTCGCAAAATTAAGAAAAAAACATATAAAAAATGACGTTTTTTTAAAGTTTGACAGCTAAGACCTTCTTGTGTTGCTTCCAAAAAATATAGAAATGTTCTCTTAAGCCTAAAGAACTAAATGGCGTCTACTGTTAGTGCTGGCAAGCCTCGCAAATTGATAAAAAAATAAAACATATAAAAATGAAGTTTTTTTAAAGTTTGACAGCTAAGACCTTCTTGTGTTGTTTCCAAAAATATATAAAAATGTTCTCTTAAGCCTAAAGAACTTAATGGCGTCTACTGTGAGTGCTGGCAACCCTCACAAAA
>JAHBCN010000150.1:0-263437 GCA_019359885.1 Listronotus oregonensis
AATCAACAGTTTTCTTTCTTCGTTCGGGGGTTACTTAATTCACCCCTGTAATTCCAACGATTCGCAAATCAGTACAGCTTATCAGGCTTAGCAAGAGGCAAATCGACCATTCTACATTTCTTACACCTTTGAGGATATACCTATTCGAAACCGCTTTGCCTCTTAACAGTGCAAAAAAGCGTGCAAGACAGAGAGAAGAATATGCCTATAACTTTTCACTCTTACATAGCCTTTTAATTAGTCGGGGGAAAAAAATGTAACTTATGCATCCCAAATTTGGGTTAGCAAAAAAAAGGTTATAGACTTTTCTTCTTTCTCTCTTGACTCTTGACCCACTGCCGAGCGGCAAGGATCCTATGGGAAATGTTAAAGTTTAACCCCTTTGGATCGGTTTTATGGTCTGTTTGTTATCAAGTTCAATAGGACAAGTAGGTGAGTGTGGGACTAAAAATGGAATAACTGTAAATAAGTTTCGTATTTTTTTTAACCTAAGGGTTTTAGACATTTCAAAAATTTAAAAAATGGCTTTATGGTTATATTTATAAACAAACAACTTTAATTAGAAAAAATGAACGATTCTTTGAAAAAAGTAACAATAAAAAGTTTAACCAGAATTCATACCAAAATTCCAAAAAGTTCCAAAAAAATAGGGTACTCTATTTTGGTAACAAAAGACCTTATTTTTGGTGTATATCAAGAATAAACTTAAAAAGGGGGAAATCCCATTTAAATTCCCTCCGGGAAAGGATTCCATTACCACCTGCGGACATTAAAAATCGAAACGAAAATACCCCGATTTTCCGCGAAAAATAATTGGGAAAAAAAAAGCCGTTTTGCACCAAACCCAAGCCACCTTTTAGAAAATTCAAAACTTTTATTTATTATTTATTCGAAAACAAAATTTTTATCCCAAATTTAACAGAAGAAAAATTTTGTTTTGGGAGTAAATTGTATTTAATGAAAAAAAAGGGTTTTAAAAATTTAAATTTTGTAAAATGGCTGAAGAAAACAAACTGAAAATGGGACCCCGAGACGGTGTCACTTATCCTATCCAAGTGGTTTATTGCGGTAACTGCACAATGCCTATAGAGGTAAATTAAGTGTTATATTGGGTCACACTTTTTCTTTGACATCTCTGTTTTTGCTATTAATTTTATTCTTTACAGTACTGTGAATACTATCCAGAGTACGACAAATGCAAACAATGGTTAGAGAAACATTTACCAACAGAATTTGAAAAAGTTAAAATAGGCGATGGTGGTGAAAATCCAGCAGGTGAAGAAGAAAAGAAACGGCAAAAACGAGGAGGAAAAGGAATTATTAAAACTAAAAAGAAAGAAGAGGGTCCCAAACAAGTTTGTGTGTCCAGAGCCCCGAGAGGAAAAAAGAAATCTGTGACAGTAGTAACAGGACTTAGCACCTTTGGTATGTTAGATTGTGAATTTTTTATTTGACAATTAATTTTGAAGATTGATTTTCTTAAAAAATTAAGGCAGCATGTATTGTACAGGGTTTGTAATACATTTTGTACCCTTACCCAATGATTTATATATCATCTTGGCTTTATATATTTTATAGAATATCAGAATTTAAATCAGACTTGTTCTGAAAATTAAATCTAGGTCATCAGTTTCGGCTATGTCATACCTGTCTATAAAATTCCAGATATGTTTAAAAATTAAAGAAATATATTTTTAGTGTCTAACCACAAGATTATTAGGATCTAAGAAACAATATATGATTTATTTTTATTTACAGACATTGATCTTAAAGTGGCAGCTAAATTTTTTGGTCAGAGATTTGCCTGTGGATCTTCAGTTACTGGCGATGATGAAATAGTAATTCAAGGAGATGTTAAAGATGATTTATTTGATATTATTCCTGAAAAATGGCCAGAAGTAAGTCAAAATATATGTTCTTAATCAAAAAAAAATTATTTCCCTTTTTTCCCTTTTGACCAAATTTTTTGGGGTTTTTGGGGGGGTTGAATCTGAAAAAAATTTGACGTTTTTTTTTCGAAATATTCATCATCAAAGTGGAAAAATCAAACTAACTTTTTTCTTATTTCTCCTTCTTTTTGCACAGAATTTTGATTTTACTACAGGGACACAAACTAAACACCTTTTTAAAAACTTGATTTTTATATTTAATTTTTTTTCCATTTAATTGCAAACATCCCTTTAACCCACCCCACGTGGCTGCAACCATGTATCACCCAAAAGGCGGTGCCTTTGAACTTGAAAGTTCGAATTTAATGGAAAAAAGGGTAAAATAAATAAAAAAACAAAGGGTTTTTAAAAAGGGGTTTATAAATATTTTGTGCCACCCCTAGTGAAAAATCAAGAATTGTGTACAAAAAAAAGGGGGAAGTGTGAAAATGAGGTTAGTTTGATTTAAATTTTTATGAATATCTCGAAAACGAAAAAGTTGCCAAAAAAAAAATTTTTTTTAGATTCGTTTTCAGCCCTAAACCCAAAAATTTGTCAAAACCCCAAACCCCAAATTTCCTTTTTTCTGTTAAATCAGAGTTTAGTTTTAGTGTTGATTAACTCCTGATTATTTTTTTTTTTAGATTGATGAAGATCTTATTGAAGATTTAGGAGATCAAAAAAGAACTTAAAAATTAGGAATTTTATTTATTGTATTTAAAACTATTAAATGTATAAAAATAAAACCAAATTGACCATTAAAAACTAAAAAATATATATATTTTTTAATCTGACTGTTCTTCAGCTTCTTTTTTTTTGTCTGGAACAATGTGAGGAAAATGATGGGCCAGTATATTTAGGATTTCTTGAACTTGTTCTTCTGTCAGTGTTTTTCACTTTCTTCAACCATCTAAAAAATATTTAATCACATAAATTTTTACAATAACTTTATAAATTTTACGATTATAGTTTAAGCAGTAGATGGTAGTACAATGAAACTCCTTTACTGCATTACAGATCTGTCTCTGTAGTTGTAATTTTTAATAAATTTATGTTATGTTCATTCACATACATTACTATAAAGACAGAATTATATTATCACAAGTAGCTATTTTGGTAGGAAAAATAAAGTTTGACTTTTGTAAAAAGTAAAAATATAGTAAGTTATAAAAAATACTGTACTCACTCATAAATTAGGGAAAATTAAAAATACATAGTTGATTTAATTGTGACTACGAATGTGTAAAAAACAACTTTTTAAATAACTCACCAACTGTATTTCAAGAGGAGATGTTGGAGGTGTGTTTATAAACATTAATTTCTCAGTTTTGTTTAAATTAAATGGTTCTAATGCTTTAACACAGTCTGTAATACTTTGTGGTGTTTGACTTTTGCATGGAGTCTCTTCTAAATATCGTAATGTCTAAAAATGAAATGTTTTTAAAGGGTCCGGTGTCGTTTAGCCCCATTGATTTAAAAAAAATAAATATTACACATAAAAAAAAACACTTTTTCTTTGTAGATTTCCAAAAAAAAAAAAACCGAAAAATGCATTTTTGCAGAAAAATAAAATTAAAAGTCGAAAAAACCAATTTTTTAGGTTAAGAAAAGGCCAAAATTTTGGGGCCGTTGTCGGATCAAAAAAATTGTTCGACGGCGCATTTATGATAAAGAAATTTTAAAATTTAATGAGGAAAACCTAACGACAATAACCAGAACTGGTAATAGTTTGAAAGTTGTTGTTGATTAGTTCTGATTTGTTGTTTCTAAAAAAAAAATTTTATTTCGGGAAATGAAAAAAAAAATTCAAAAATCAAATTATTAAAAACTTCAACATTGCAAGGGAAAATCTAAAAAAAAGCCCGAAAAACAAAAATTTTGCCCTAATTGGGGAAACTAACTTTTTTGGGAATTTGCCAGAATAAGACCCGACTCCCCTGCCCTGCTAAGGGCCCCGGGTTTTGTCTAATTCTTGGCTAAACCCAAGTTGAGCAAAAATTTTACATTTTTTTTCGTTTTGGGGAGTCGTGTGTTCGATCAAACAACTTAGCTTAGGTCATAAACTAACTTTAACTTAGGTAAGAAAAGTGGTTGTTCGTAAACAGCTAAAATGACATCGTATCATCTCTTTTTGTAGGTATTCTTTCTCACTTTTTTCATGTTGGTCAGCCATATTACTTTAGTATATTTTATATGGGAAATAAAGAAATTATTTTATTTTGTGTTAATATGAGTGAAAAAAAAATTTTTCAGACCCTATGTGTTTTATTATGGGAAAAATAAGGAAAAAAAAAATTTTATTAAAATATTGCTGTTTAAAAATGGGCCGTTGGCATTTTCTGCGTAGACTTATAGAGTATTTAATGTAAAATAACATAATATTAATAAAACGTGCATAAAATCACACGTTTCTTTAATTAGTCTAAATTTTATAGTTGGCTGAAAGTCAGAAGCAAAAACGCACAGCTTTATAATGTTGAAGATTTAGGACACAAAAATAGGAGTTCTTTTACTTTTTACCGAAGATTTAATAGCAGTAGTGGAAAGTGCCCAAAGTTATTAAAAAAGAAATCTTCCGATGAAAATTTATTGTTTCCCATGGATGCTTCTAATAATGAGTTTTTTTTTTTCTTTGACAAAATATATACTATTAAAAAAAATTTTTTTTAAATGCTTCTAAAAATAATATGAGCAAACCATTTAAATTGTTGAACACATCGCACTGTTAAGGTGCGTATATTAATTTAGCGCGGTTGCCGCGCGAGGCGTGTTCGTTATAGTTGGCGCGGAAAGTGTATACCAAACCGGTGATCCAACCAGATTTGGGACGCCAGGCAGACGATTTAGGCGATAGTCTCCCTAAATAGCGTCCACTGCTTGGAAAGTACTGACTATATCACTTTACTCATAAAAGACTGTTTGTAGAGAATTCAAAAACCTACAAAATGGTTTTTGAAAAAACCCCGATCCGCCCTTTTTACCGAAAAAAAGCCGGGGAAAAACAGCCTTATTTCAAAATTCCTTCCAAATTCAATCAGGTGAAAAATGATAGTCAATAAATATATTTAAAGCTAAAGATGAAATTGGGCAAATAGTTTTTTCCGACTTTAAACAAATTAGGCCTTAAAAGGGAAAAAAAGGTCGTTTTAATTTTTTAAAAACGGTTTGAAGTTGAGTTTAAAAAGAAAATTTTATCCACATTTCTTTGTTTGAACTTTTTAAAAAGGGAATCTAGCGCCGATGCCGAGCTCGCCTCCCTCGCTGCTGGGTCCCCCCTCCACGGTCGACTCGCGTCTCGGTCGCGAATTTTCTTGACCCCTGGGTTTCCCGCTTTTTTAACAATTTTTTCCAAAACTTTTTGAAAAATGTAAATTTAAAACCCATTTGTAGCTTTTAATTGAATTTTAAAAAAACCCGTTTTAAAAATCGGACATTTGTAATATTCGGATTCGAAAAGGGGCCTTTTTTTATAGTGCGATTGAAAAAAAACTTTAATGCGAAATTTTCATTTTTTTGGCAACTAAAAGTATATGTTTTGACTATCTTCCCAAAAAATTTAATATTGAAATTAAGGGAAAAATACAATTTTTTAAAAAAGTCTGTTTTAGGGTTTTTTCCGACTTTCTGGAAAATTACAACCTTTTTTGGTTTTTAATTTCCCCTACAAACGGTTTTTTATGGTAAAGTATATAGCCAGTATTTTTGTTATATTAAAAAAAAAAATTTTTTAAAAAAAAATTTACCTAAAAAAAAATGGTTGATTTTTTTTTTTTAAAACTGGTTTTCCCGGGAAGTTGTAAAAAATTTACTGTCAATTTTCCAACAACTTTGTACTTAACAACTTTTCCGACAACTTGACTACAATTTGCGGAGGTAGGCTCTCGGCTAATTGCCATCCACACGATGGCTATCTGGGCATGTAGTTAATTCAAAAATCCGATCCGTGCGATGCTTACCATACGATGCCGAGCAGTGGACACCTATATCTTACGGCCGGTTGCACCAAAAATTTTAAGGAACCCTTAGCAGAAGGTAATCCCTAAAATGGCCAATCAAGCAATGTGATAGGCTACATTGGAGATTTATATACTTAACGCTTCCTTAAAATTGTTGGTGCAACTAGCCATTAATAACACAAGTCCACAAAAAAAAGTGGCGTGTGCTGAGTGTTGGACTAATTGTAAGATTTTCTGTTGTATTTTATTCCACTGAACACGAATCTGAAGTCAATATTGGGGGTCAAACAGCAAAAAATCAAGAAAAGGCGTAATTTCGGATTTTAAGTTTTTTTTGTTTTAATTTAAAACGTTAATATCTCAAAAACTATAAAAGATACACAAAACGTTATATAACATAAACTATGTATTTTTACAAGACCTTTAATTTCAATTATATAACCCTTTTGTCTAAATTTCGAAATATAATCAAAAAACCAAATTTTCAGGATTATCTCATGGTATACCCCTGAAATTTTTTTTTTATTTTTGAATTTTTTTGCAAATTTTATGTGATTTGGAATTTAAAAGAATGAAATAAATGATTTATAATTTAAAAAAAATACAAAAATCACAATAATAAAAAGAATTTTGGAATAAAAGTTTTTGTCAAAATTACGTTTTCGTTTATATCTCCTTTATTATTTATCTTAGCAAAAATGTTTATATAACTTTTTATACAGACATTTTGGAAAGCTTTATTTTGTGTTTTATGAAATTTTTTGTATCTCTTATAGTTTATATACTCGTAGTACAAATATTCCGTAAAAAATAAAATGGGACTGTATCAGGTTTAATGAAAAGGTTGTCCGCTGTTAAAAATTGCATCAATAAATCTTGGCAAGTCTTCACACTGAAGCCTTGTAAACTTCTTTTTAGAGAACACTCTCTTAAAAAAAAAACTTATTTTTTATTAACAGAGAATCGACAAATTGTCTTCTGGAAAAACGACTCAATCAACGAAAAATATTCAGCACGATGAAATTTTTTGTTTCTAATAAGCTGGAAAAAAAACAATTCACTTATGTTTTATACTTTTCGCGTTTACAACGCAGAGCAAGTAGTGAACCATTTATCTCATTAATATTACTGTTTTCAGAAGTATGTGATTTTATTTTAGGTTCATAAGTTCATTATTAAGAATAAATTCTCAACAAGATGAACTGCGTTCCTGTGTTAGCACTGAGTCTTTGGGGACGTTTTATTCGGTAAGTATTTTCATTAAAAGCTGCTTGCTGCTGATTGCTCAACTTGTTTGAGCTCTAAAATATTATAAAAATTTATATAAAATGACAACTCATTAATCTAATACAATGATAAATTTATTTTACTTTTTTAGACAAGTTTGTCGAGGACCAATTCGAGACGTTCCAGAAGTTTTGTCAGTTGTTCTGAAGGTTCCGAAAATGGAGATATAGTATAGTTACACAGTCACACAAAAAAAGTTGGGTATACTTTTTATGAGACATATCTGTTTTCCGTAGTAATTTTGCCTCCTGATCACGAATCCGGGTTCAGAGTTCCGCCATGATGTCATCATTTTTTTTAACCTCAAAAAACTGCTGAAAAATAGTAAAAATTTAAAAAAAACTTAACTAGAAAAGCTGGATTTTTACATCCAATTTACGAACCTAATGTTAGGTTCTCAAAAATTCAAGATGGCGAAAATCAACGGATATAATCCAAATTTCGTATAAGGTGGTTTTTGGGGTTGCTGATTCCGAATCTGAAGTCAAATTTGATGGCTGGATAAATAAGCAAAAACAACAGATTGATGACATATTTAATATATGTGAATTTACAAATTTGAAGTTAGTATTCAAAATTTAAGAAAACGGCCCCAACATTATGAACAAATAAACTGTGTATGACTTTCGCGGCCATCATCAGATAAACTATTGTTTTTTGGGTTGTTAGGCCGTCGTCGGTGATTTGGTCTTCTTGACGATTCACTAGCACGAGAGAGATTACATCTTCAAAATATATGCTTTTTGGATAGTTATTCAGTAGACGTGATCAGGAGACAAAATTATGAAAACATGTGTCTCATGAAAAGTATACCCAACTTTTTTTTGTGTGACTGTGTTATTTATATGATATGGTTATGTAAATTTACGATAGGTATTAAAAACTAAGCTCAAAATTGGTAAATTACCTTTAGAAACGGTTGATAAAGATACACAACAATTAAAACCCACCAAAAAACCGTTTTTGTCATTTTGAAACTACTTTTTTTAATTTATTTAAAACAGTTGGAGCAATTCGCACATTAACACCGTATGACAACAACATATACGCTAATTAGTTAGTACAATTGTTATCCCGATAGATATTTGCCACCACTGGTTTGATACTGGCAGCATCACATAACTTTTTGAGACAGACCCACTCGAAGCGTCGTTTACGGCGGGGTTGTACAGGGTGGCACCTCTTTAATGGATTTTTATGGTACTGAGAAAACTACAACAGATAAAGCAAACCTGATTGCATGTTTTTAAGTTTAATTTTCGAAACAACTGCAAGGGTGAAAAAACATTGCGGCTAAGTTAATTTGTTTTGGAAATATTGGGCCTTTTTCAAATTCTGATGATTTAAGTACACCCCTGTATCTTGGTTATTAATAGAGATAGAAAAAAATGGTAAATTGCATTTTATGTAAAATTTTACATAAAATCCAGTCGCGTGCTATAAATTTTATCAGTTACGGTTTTAAACATATAACACAAAGTTGCTTTCTTTTAAATTGGACACACTATATATTATTTGACTGTTTGTTTTCCAATAAAATTACCTTATTATTGATACTACACACTTTATATATTTTTTAAGGATATTGTTTATTTGAAAAAAATTCAAAAAAACCTCATAAGATTTAAATTTTGCACACTTTGTATAAAATTAGGTATCTACCTTGCAATAAACTCACCAGTTCTTAAGTTGATCACATCTATTAAAAAAATAATAAATATTATTTTAAAATATTTGCTAATTGTCCCTTTTTTATTAATTTCTAATGTTCAATTAACTAAGTACCTACGCATTTTGTTTGGTAGAATGCAAGTTGGCTTAGAAACAAATGATCGCAATTTGTAAAATAATTAAGCAAGAAATAAGAATTACATACTGTCAGATTTTCGTGTACTTAAATTTTAATTTAAATTAAAAAGAGAGTTTAAAAACTTTAAAATATATAATTGAATCTTATATTAAAGAGGGAAAAAATGCAAATGCTTTACAGATGTATTTCGCTAGATACCTAGAAAAAAGGGATCCAAGCATTAATACTTTTAAAAGACTAGAGGAGAACCTAGTTGCAAAATAATCAACTAAATTATAAGTAAATAATAAAATCATAAGAAGTATTATAAAAATAATAATATATAATAAATTTTACACAAGGATTGCAAAATTTAAATACTATGTTCAGGTTCTTAATGTTTCTTTTTTCATAAATTTGTTTTTTTACAAATAACTATCTTTTGAAAACAAAGTGTGGAGTATCAATAATGAGATAATTTTATTTTGAAATGAATAGTGAAATAATATACAGGGTGTCTCATTTAAAAAAGCAACTTTGCATTCTATTTTTAAAACTGTAACCGATAAAAAAAAATTGAGCACACTCTGGATTCTACATAAAATTCTACCCAAACGTTTTACCTTTTTTCTAACTTTCCTAACAACCGAGGTACAAAGATGTGCTAAAATCGTCAAAATTTGAAAAACATCCTGTATCTCCGAAACGAATCAACTTAGATGTGATCTGTTTTCACAGTTGCAGTTGTTTCAAAAATCGAATAAAATGTGCCATCAAATTTGCTCTATCTCTTGTAATTTTTCATTACTGTGGAAACCCATCTAAAAGGCGCCACCCTGTACACTAATGTAGCCTTTCCGAAAAGCAAATCTTTTTCAAGACAGGTCAAATCAAACGCCCTTTGAGGAGCGCATGTAGACCTTACTAATGGAAATGTTGTTAAATGTGGTCGTTCCCAAGAAGAAAAAGGTGGCAAACTTAATTGTGTATGGCTAAAGCCACTTCTACATCCATTTCGTTTGCCCTTATACAGGGTGTAAAAAGTATGGTGCTTACGATTTTAATGGGCGATAGTGGAGCTCAAAACAAGTCGAAAAAGCCAAAAACATATGGGTCAAGTTAATTGTTGGCAACACCGCACTCGTTTCATCGCAGCGAGTCGGAACGTCGAATGTTTTTTGCGAGGTTTTGCATATTTACACTTTTTTAAGAAGATGTTCATTTACATACAAATAATAAAAATTACTTCTTGCAATTTATTTTGATATTCAATTTGAAATCAAATGTAAGTAAAAAACAATAAATATTTATTGTTTCGTTTTATTTGTAATTAAAAAATAATTGTACTTACCAAAAGAATAGGCTCGATATCCATTTTAAGAACACAAATTATTATGTTTGAAAACAGCACTTTTTTAATTTGCTTAAAGAATAAAATCTCTCGGTTGCACACATTCCGTTTTCAAAAATCTTTGGTACATTTTGCACTACGGTTGTCGTAAATTTAAAACATATCGGCATATTTTCCCGATTTAAAAACAAACAAAAATATCGCGGCCGAGCCGGTGAGCAAAATGTACAACTGACTTTATTTCAAGCATAAGACTTCTAGGTAGCTCTGTTGCCAAATGTTTTTTAACTTTTTAACTGGGGAAAAAATGATTTTATTTTATTTTTTTATTTGTAGATTAAAACATTTAAAACCTAGTTTATTTTATAACCAAATGAATCTACTGATAAGCGATTAAGACGAAAGTTTCCAATTGTTTGATTTTCAGAAATAATTGCTTCTAAAAAATCTGACAAACTTTTTGACTTGTTTTTAGCTCCACTATCGCCCATTTAAATCGTGAGCATCATACTTTTTAAACCCTGTATAATAGCCGGATTGTGGAGCGAGTGATTTACAAATGACCTATAAATAGAACACCGGGATAATTGTTTTTTGTTAAGTGTATATAATAGGGCTTCAACTGCTTTTGATAAATATTTTATTGAACAATTTTTATTGAACATAAAAAAGAAATTGTCCAAAAGGCCATCGACCGAGGTCTTTCAGCCTTTATCTTGATAAATAAAAAAATGTATAATCGCAAAAAGCGAAGACAAGCTCTTCTTATAGGCAGTTCATAGGTTTGTGCCTAAAATTTAAAATATTCTTTATTCTCCAAGTGCTGTGATGTCAAAAGATTGTTGTTAATATTTTACTAGTTTTTTAAATAAAATATCAATTTTAACTATAATTCTTTAAATTTATTCATATTACATAGGCTAAGTATTTACATCCACTACTAATAACAAATAATATATTAAATCGATATAAATTATTAAATACAATAATCTGTATTCAGCGGTTCCCGCCTTGTGACTTGAAATCTGTATTTCTTTGTCAAGGATAGGATTAAACAAAATACAAAAATCCTAACTTGGCTTTTTTGGAGCAACGTATAGTCTGGACTACTGAAAATATGTTATGTGGTGGTTAGTTGAACAAATATTATTGAGTATGACGAAGAGGGTGTAAATTTATTTATTTAATTAATATACAGTAGCGTACCCGGGGGGACTTAAGAAAGATTTTTTTTCAACACCTGAGCCGTGGCGAGCTTGGGGGAGCCTCCATTTGCCATTTAAGAGGGCGCCGCATCCTTGTTCTTTTAACGATATTAAGGACTTCTTGGTAAAAATGTGGCGTGGCACCCCCATAATTTTCCGGATTCGCACTTAGACTTTTTTTGGGCAAGCCACTGTTCATATACTTACAGTTTTATTTTCAAAAATAATAGGAAGTTTTTGAGGAAAACATATTGTTTAAAAACAAAACTAAATACTTTATTTAATTCCAAATTTTTAATAAAAATTATCCCCAAAATTTTGATGAAATTTTCATAGGATTTTTGGTAATAGTACATTAGTTTATATTTGATATTTCAGTAAAACTATTGCTAGAACTTATGTGATACTTAGGTGCACAATTGATAAACTGTAAGTGAATTAGTATACTCGTAACATAACATGGAAAAGTGGCAAATTTATAAATGAAAAAAAAGGTTTTTGTTATTCTTTTAAATTGTGACAAAGGGATGTATTAGGTAGCTACACAGTAAGTTATTACGTTTGGGCATGTTTTGCAAACAAATTTTTGGTTGTTTTTTTTCTAGTTCTGGTATCCTATATGATTTCGTTAAAATTATGTTCTTAGGCTGACCCGACCTTACCAACCCCGAAAATTATTATGCGTCTATTCTCGGGCATTTTCTCAATTTTCTTACTTAAAAAGTAATTGTTTAGATGTGTCTTCACCTATTTTTAATCATAAAAAATCGAAAATAGAGATATTGGCATGTTTTTTTAATTTTGTTCTATTTTAAGGCGGATTTAAGAATCTATTAAAAAACATTTAAAAAAATTCGGTGGTAATTTTTATGTTGAAAATAAAAAACCTGGGTATTTTTCAAGTTTTTTGTCAATAAAATATATCCATTAGCAATTTATAGTAATTTATTTCATATTTTACGTGTAAACAAAAATATTTTCATTTTTTTTAAAATATCAATTTTATGATTTTTCAAAAATTTTTTCAAACATTTTTTTGTTAATAAAAAATTGACATTTTGGACATTTTTTTTCAATAATTCTATTTTTGATGAACTTTAAGAATAAAAATACTTAACAACTAAAAAATAATAATTATGTTGATTTTACGTCCCAAAAAAGTAGAGGCACACATCTAAACAATTACCAAAAAAATTATAACTGCTTCTGTTTTCGGTAGAATTGTGGCAAGAATTTTGGGAATATTTCTTGTATGTGTAAAACAAGTTTAAAAATGTGAAATTAGCCAATCACTCTATAGCTAATTTAAGTTCAAAAAACAATATTTGTTAAAAAAATACTTTTTGTATTTTGTTTAAAGCTGACCCTTAATATAAAATTTGAACTGGGCAGATATAACAATCGAAACTAACGTTATTTGTACATTTTGTTCAAATCTCATTCCTACTGTGTTCGACTTTTTTTATATACTACATCAACCGGTTTAAAATACGCGCTACCAATACAAACTCTAGATATTTAATTCGTTTATAAAACAATATGGCAAAACGTATCTAACATAAAATAAAATATTTTGTATAATAATATAAATGGACTTTTTAGTAGTACGATCAACATAGTATGTAGTATAATTGTTAGTGCTCTGATATGCAACCCTGAACTCATTATTCGTTATAAACATAAAGTGATAAACAATTGGTACAGTCAGCCTACAATGACGCCATTTTAATTTAAGAGTGACGAAAGAAAAAACAACTGAATCAAAATGAATCACATTGATCCAAAGTCAGTAACCATGGCTACTAATACAACAACCAATAAGGCGACCTTTTCTTCATTTGTTTTTGCTAATTCATTTTTAAATTAAAATGGTCCGATTAAAGAAGTATATTAATCCCTGATACAATCTGAGTCATCAATATTACTACTACAGTGCGAAGGAATAGCGGAGCGAACAGCTCCAATGATAATACTTATTTTGAATGTGACAATTGCAGCGTTGACAAACGGTCATTAGTATTAGTATATATACCAGATATCAACGGAAATATTGCATACAGCTTTTTTTCGTTACTATAAATAATAGATATCATTTTGAAATTTTGGATGAAAGGCAAAAGTAGGCAACGTGTCATCTAATCGGATAGCAAATATCATTTCTGGTTTGATTCAGAATGGACTAAAAATCAGTAAATTATATGGAACCTGTCTATTTTTATAGGCACTAGCATAGGGATTAAAATTCTCGTTTTAAAAAGTTAAGACGTTTAAGACATACGTTCATATAAAGTTTTCTTCTTAAAATGGACCCAAAAATTGCCTTCTTAAATATTGACGTACAATTAGAAAACACCTTGTATAATGTAAAAAAAATTACCAAACATGATATTTTATTTTTCGTAAACAGTTGATTTTATCGATATCCACCAAGAATACCTTTTTTTAGTTTAAGGCTAAAACTATTTAAAAATAATAATGTTGAGCCTTTATTACACAGGGTGTTAAAAAAATTGCTATTATTGTGTCAGAGCTAGTCCGTCCCCGGCAAACTAAATAAGCCAAATATGATTTAATGGGTTTATTTTAAGAAGATTTATCCAGTAACCATCATATTAAAAAAATATTAAATTACGCCTCGTATTTTTAAAGTTATTAAAAAAAAACGATTTCCAGGGTCGTCTGTTATGTACCTGTATCTCCGTAGGGAAGGCTCGTAGGAAAAAAATGTATGGGAACTTGTCATAATATTTTTGGGTTTTTTATTAGATTCCGAAAAATTGGCCACATATTCTGGACCACCCTGTATATTGTTAAAACGAGAATTTTAATCCCTATGCTAGTGCCTATAAAAATATACAGGGTTCCATATAATTTACTGATTTTGGTCCATTCTGAATCAAACCAGAAATGATATTTGCTATCCGATTAGATGACACGTTGCCCCACATATTCTGGGACTCCCTGTATATTACAAAATGCCATTTGTTTTCAAAATGGCGGTTAAATTCAATATGGCAGCTATCTTTAGGAAGCGATATGTTTTTAAAATAATTTGCATCAAGAACTTAATAAAAAAGTTAATTTCCTGGTTTTTAAATATTTTTTTTTAGTTTTAAATAAAAGATCACTTTATGACGTAAAAAGTAGGAAGTGCTTTTTTACTGCGTGTGTGTGTAATTTAAAATAAAAATTGATGTTAAGATTAAATGCTTCTTTACTTATTTTTTAATATAAAAAAGTTTTTAAATTCTTATAACAACCTGTAAATAAACTCCTGCCGCCATTTTGAAAACAAATAGTAACTTGTGATATTTCGATAAAAAGGGAGTTTTAGGCCTTTTTAACAACATGTTTAAATATAGGTAATTATCTTTTAAAATTGACTTGGGTCCAATTAAGGCTAAAGCAAAAGTGATATTTTAGATGGTATATGGTTAGATGAAAACTTGCTTATTTTCATCTAATATATGCATTCCAAAATGATATCTTTTATAGCACCAAAGAAAAGCTGTGTGAGATCCGGTATTGTAAACTAAAAAAATCGTATTTTTTTTAACAAAAATATCTTGGTGATTATCGCCTCTAGGTGTACTACTCACTGTTGTTCTGTCAAGTATCAGTTTGTTCTAAATAATTCTTAGAATAAACTGCGTTATACCTTCAAAATTCAAAAATGTACGCCAGGAAAGATTTATTACACTTTTTTATATACGGAACCATTCAAATTGTTTATCACTTTACTTACGACAAAAAATATTTTACATTTTTTAAAATACTGGCCAACTAGTATTAGAAATTGCACTTTTAATGTCCAAACCTTTCAAAGATTAAAAAAAAATTAAAATATTTAGGTATAAAAAAAATATGTGTTATTTCTTGAGAATTAGTAAAGCTCTACGGAATAAACGACAGTCACGAATATAAGCAAAACAAATCAAGGAAACCCTTGATAAATCATCTGTGTATTAAGAGTAATCAGAATAAATTTAAAAAACTAATAATAATAAGAAATTCGGAGTTGCATAGGACAAAGTGTCACATTAAATAAACATATATAACATAAATATACACAAAGCTAAAACTAAACAATAAATAATTTTAAAATGCACCTCTCATTAATTTTATCTGACATCGCTATGGTGTAAAGCCATTTTTCGTTTTGTCAGAACTTAATTTTATTAAAGCCAACAAAAATTGCATTAAACATTCCCTAAGTTTATATCCTACACAAACCACTAGAAAAAATGTGCAAAAATAATGATATGACAGTTTAAGACAAATTCTGTAATTTTTGTTCTATTATTTCAGTATATTTTCGATAATTTATATAAGATAATTAAGACAGAAAAATACGCCCTGCACTGCCCTTCTAGATACCAAACCAACAAAAATGCGCATACGGTTTTAAAATAAATCATCGGAGATGCCTGAACCGTAAAAATGCTGACGCTCTGTCATGAAGACCTGGCTCAGGAGATTATCAATATTGAAATAGGTGAGAAAAACGGAAAAATCCTGATGCATTCCACTGCCGAAGAACACGCATCCAGTGCTCTCAAAAATGGAATCCCAAAGTTTTATCCACAAAACGATCAGAACATCTAGATATTGCAGACAGGACATTTACAACGTCCGCCTTATCAAGAAGTTACTTCAAAGTTTCCAAAACATAAAAGTTTACTAAAAGGTTGCCATTTTGGAGTAGTGAAGACATTTGAAAAGTAGCAGTCATGCAGGCTGGGGAGTCCTATTATTTAAATTATCCAAAATTACTAAAAAAAATTGTGCAAAAAAGGCAAACAGCCGATGTTAGCTTTAAACGGCATATAATGATATATCCATCTAAGTTAAGGGGGGACATTTTTAAACTTTTTTTGCATTTTTTTAAACTTGATTTTCTGAATGAAGGACCTTTTAAGAATATAGTGTAAAAAATTGAGAGGGATCGGAGCAAAACTAACGAAAATACAGCATACATGAAACTCGCTTATGAAAGTTTTACTCAAATTTTTAGTATTTAAAAGTTTAAAGCGTTTTCAAAGTTGGTGCCCCTTATAACTTCAAAACTACTGCACCGATCCTTTTAAAATTTTGAATACTATTTTTGTACATAATTTACGAGGTAACGCTGGATAATATTTTTTATTTTGCAGTAACAAATTAGCCGATTTTTTTTTGCAAAAATCACGTTTTTCACATCAGTGTTCCCAAAAAGTCAAAAATTGAAATTTTGAGAAACCTTCCCAGCATTACCCGGGGAAAGAGATTATCTAACGAAAAAACTTGTTTTTTTATTTCAAATGATCCAGCACCTAGTTATGAGAGGTACCGCAATTCTACTTTTTTCCGAGACGATTCCAAATAATTGCTGCCATTGCAGTATTTTTTAATATTTCTTTATGAAAATTTTACTTAATATTCTTCGAATGTTATACTTTAATGTAGCATTAGTTTTAATAAATAGATTTTAATTGTGCCTTTCAAAAAAACTCACAAAAATGTGCCTTTTTGCACAAATTAACCTTAGCCCCCTAAAACCTTCTTCAATGGTTGTTGTTCTTACAAATTGAAATAAAAAATTATGTAGTTTGATAGAGATTCTGGTGTTTTTTAAAATACATTTTTGTAATCAATTGAGTTAAACATTTTTATACAAATCTTGATATTTAACAACTTATATATGTTCTATATTACTTTTTTATTTACACAAAGGACGCTGCATTAACTTTATGTAATTCAACTGTACAAGATGTGTATCAAAAAAGGAAAAAATGTCAAAAGTTTGATACCCTGTATTTCAGGCATGAGTAACATATTGTATACAACTTTATTTTGATGTCTATTCATTATTGCATTAGTTATAGGACATCCTGTATACATAGCATGTAGTAGAATCTAGTCATCAATGTTTACATAAAATTAGTGCAAAGACCTTTTTTTCATGTTCTGTAAGTATGCATGAGAGTGCAAGTTTATTAACCCCTGGAGACTAAAGCAGAGGATACTCTTTGCCAACCAAGGCATAACAGTAAACTGCACCATTATTTTATAATTATAACAAGGTTTTAACAACATATATGTTGTTTATATTCACAGTTTTTATTATTTCTACCTGAGGCAGTTTATTTTTGGGTACTCTTTCTATTGAATATTTTCTTAACAAAAATTGCAATACATATTTTCCCTTTGTTTTTTTTTTGTCTGAGCATATTTTAAGCTATTTTGTGGCTATATATTTTTATCTAAAAATATGAACAAGAATGAACAAAAAAAATATATTTGTCTATATTTTGAAATAATGATAATCTTTATTCCGTGAAAATATCATGTGTTACTCAAATGATTATGAACCAGCATACCACTAGAATTATAAAAAATAATTGATTAATTTGTTGGTTATAAAAGAAATTGACAGATTTAAGTATTTTCCCTAAAATTGGGGTTGGTTGGTAACTGACTCTAAACATATTTTTTTATCCACAAAAATCGATTCCTTACTCCTGCAAAACCTTTACAATAATAAATATAATTATACCGGATGTAGGGTAGTTTTACTCTATTGATTCAATATATCACAAGACCCTTGTTTTCAAAATGGCAGCATAGGAAACTTTTTTGCCAAATTCATTATGGCGGCAATCTGACGCATCGATGATTTTTTCTTGAATAATAACCGATACTAATAAATAACACAAAAAAGTCGAATGTTAGGTTTGTTCCTCCAACACGTCGAAAAACCGTCACCGAACGATCACGCTCATGCGCAGTGTTAAAGTGCGTTCCAACAAAGACGTGACGGTATCGGACGATCCTGTTTGTGTACCAACATAACTTGGGATCGTTTATGTTACGGTTTCAGAACGGTAATTCCGATACATGGCCCAAATTGAAAACTGTTTGGGTTGACTTGCGCATTGAGCATCTAGGCACTGGATTTTTTATTTTTAACAGCTGTTTCATGTTTCATCTTTATATGTTTACTGTTATTTATCGACTAGCGTGCATCGTGCTTTAGCATTTCCTATTTTCTTGCTTGCTCAATAATTCAAAAGCATTAATTTTTACACCTCCCCAACCCATCATTGAATGTAATTATCTTAAAAGATGAGTGACGATATTATGAGTGATATTTGCTACCTTTGATCGCAAAAATAGTAAGTAGAAAAGTAGGGTTATATTTTCAAAACAAAAAATTCAAAGACATTTAACCTTTTGATTTGACATTCCCGAAAACGATCCGCAAAGCGATCCAACGTTTGTTACTTTTTGTACACTTGAAACTATTTTAAGTCCGCGCATGCGTCGAAGCCCACCAAAAAACAATTCAAAAACGATTTCGAAACGATACCGGATGCTTGTTGGAACAAACCTATTTTAATACTTATTAAAAATGTCACTAAAAAAATTATCTTTACTTTTTTTGTTTTTCTAAAACCGCAAAAAGAAATTCATTATGTTAAAGTGTTTTCTGTAGGTAAAGAAATATACAGGGTGTAAAAAGTTGGTCATAATTTTATTGGGCGATAGTGGAGCTCAAAACAAATCAAAAAGTTTATATTACGTATGTGTCAAAAATTGATAGATTTTTGTCTAAACAATATCAAAGTTACTGACTTTGGAAGGAATTATTTGCAAAAGGCTTCACAATTGGAAACTTTCGTCTTAATCGCTTGTCAGTAGATTCATTTGTTAATAAAATAAACCAAGTTTTAAATGTTTCAATCAACAAAAAAAAAATATTAAGAATTTTTTCCACGGTTAAAAATTTAGAAGAAAACAATAGGCAACAGCGCTACCCAGAAGCCTTGTGCGCGAGTCAAGTCAGTTGCACATTGTGCGTACTGTCGCGATATTTTTGTCCGTTCAAATGTTTTAAAATAAGGAAAATTTGCCGATATGTTATTAATTTATGCGAAAACTGAGTTCGTCGAGTGAGGCTTGTTTTAGAAACTAGAGGACGACATTTTAAGCAATTTATTTAAACTAAAATGTAGCTGTTTCTTTTTTTTATAAGTAGATACTTTCTAATTTTCAAGCAAAATAAAATAGTGCTGTTTTAAAACATAATAAATTGTGTTCTTGGTTATTCAGCCTAATTTTGTGGTAAGTACAATTATTTTTCAATTACAAATAAAAACTTCAAATAAATGAGCCGTCATTATATAAATAAACATCTCTTCAAAAAAAAATTAAATATGTAAAACCTTGCAAAAAACGTTCGACTCAATGTGTTGAAGTATGCGCAATGTTGCCAATTTTATTAAACTTTGAAAATCCATACTTCGAAAACAATTAACTTTTGACCGATGTGATCTTGACTTTTATGACTTGTTTTGAGCTCCCATTTAAAATATTCGACATTCTGTCAAAAATTATAGTTTTTAAATTATTTTAAACACAAACAAGTTATTCCCCTCAGTTCCTGGTTCAAAAAAAATCATATATGGAGATAGATTGCCTCCTAGTGAATTTGTTTAAAAGGTTTCCTATGCCGCCATTTTGAAAACAAATAGCATATTATGATACATTGCTGAAGAGAAAATTTTAGGCTCTATGTAACTGCCCATAAAATAGAGTTCCACTTAAAATTATTAACTTGGGTAAAATTCTGGCAAACCCGAAAGAAATATTTTACACATAGTCATAGATGTATTCCGAATTTCAAAATGATGATCTTTTACAGCGACGGAGGAAGGCTATAATGATACACGGTATAGCAAAGGGGTGCTTTTTACAAACATTCCATTAAAAAAAATTACACTGTTTATCGCCTTTGAAGTCATACTTTTTTAAAGTAGCGATAAAAAAATTTTTATAAGTTTTTTTTACAAAAGGAACACATGATATTCTCATTTTTCAACTCGGGAAACTCAGTAATCCCTACGTTTCATTTATGATCTTCAGCAAAAATTCGAAAAAGTAATAAAATGAAATCAAAAGGATCGCCGTCAATCAGGAAATCCAAGCACTTATCAACAAATAAAGAACTATAAGTACCAAGGGTCCAATGTACCAGAAGTACTTGTTGTACATATTATCGCATAACATGTCATACTGCACCTTCATTTTCAGCAAATCCCTTTGAAGTTTCACTTTGTCCTCGCAACTTTGAGCGTATTTTTCTTTTAGCGATACTAATTCCTCTTCTAAGTTCATCAGCTGTTCGCAGCTGACTATACTTGTGTTTGATATGAAAGAATTTTGATCTGTTTCTGCCAGTATTGAGCTGCTTAGGTCCTCAATTTCTTCCCCAAGTTCTTCTGTTTTGATGTCTTGTTTTTTACTGTCACCTTTCTTATTTTTGAAATTATTGTCTTTTTCCTCGCCCGTTTCATTACTCCCGTCTTCGCTTTTTCTAGCTTGTCTTTTCTCTTCATCAATTTTGATCTCGTTTTTCTTTATTTCGAGTTCGCTTAATAGATCGTTTACTCTATCTTTCAATTTTTGATTCTCTTTACAACTCTCCTTCCATTTTTGCTCTAAAACGAGCAGTTCTTCTCGTAAATTTTCGTTTTCGGCAAGCCTCTGGCCACTTAAATCCTTTTCTTCACTTAAAGCTTTGTCTAATTCAGCAATTTTCGATTTGTTTGTTTCAGAATTTTTCTCGAGAATTTCGATTTTTCGTCTAAGTTCGTTTTGTTCTCTTTGTGCGGATTGATACTGATATTTCAGCGTTTTCGAATCTACATGATCACCGGAAAAGTAGGTGTGGTCTGACAAGTCATCTATGTCCGGTGTGTCCGGACTTCGTGAACCATTCTGAGATTCCTAAATTAAAAATATTATACATTAATGATTACTGCATAACATTCATGTTTTAATCTCATTGGGCTATTGACTATCACTTGGAATAAGAAACAAACTCTAAAGAACACTTTTATGATGGGTTATGGGAGTTGGGTTCCTAAATAGGAAAAATTTGTAAAGTGCTATTAAATTTCGGGCTGGCACTTTTTAGAAAAAGAACAGATTTAGATTTTTGTCCACAACTTTTTTCTAAAATAAGATAGGCATAGGCATGGCTTCAGAAATAATAAAACTAACCTCCAAAAATTTGTTTGATGGTTATTTAAATTTTACAACCTCAGATTAATTTTATTTTTTTATAAACAAAATATATTATTATTTGAAAAACGTTGTTTTATAAAGTTGTTTTATTAATAAAATATAGTTTATTAATAATTATTTTTAAGTACAGCAATGAAAAGGAGTTAAATTTAATCCACTTGAACGAGGTTGAAACTCTACGAAATGGTTTAAAGTTTAAAGGGTCAGTCTACTCGGTCATTTTTAAAAAATATTTTTCTTTTTTCTATTTTTTGAAAGTTTATTCATTTAACATTCTCTGAAAATTTTAGAATGATCCGAGCATTCTAAATGTACTTTTCTGCCTCTTAAGTTTAGATAGACGTTTAGATAGACGATTAGATATTGGTAAGATTATTTTTTCAGTTTTTCAATTACAAAAAAGACTTTAAACGCGTTTATCTCGAAACTATGTTAGAGACCACTGAACCGATTTTCATAAAATTTTAACTAGATTTCCCTTAGATGTATGAGTTCAATTTGACCTACAATCATCTCAAAATTTTCATTTTTACTATTTTTTTAAAGCAAAAACTACAAAAACACTTTTTTAAATTTATTCTAAAATAGTCCGCCATTTTGTTAATTATATGTAAAATTTAATGATTGTAGGACGAATTAAACCTACTGTTATACCTAATCTAACGCCACAAAATGTTTTAATTTCAGATGATTTGTTCCAGAGATATGGACAACGTAACTCACATGCCTCCTTTTGAAGCGTTACCATTACCTCTAATTATTATGTATACAAAATGTTTAAAATTATATAAAAAAAAATTCCTATCAGTTCAAGAGTGTGTTTATTAAGCCCAACATCTTTTTTATTAATAACTTTTATAGAAGCTTGAAAAAAATTTAGTGAAAATACCGTTTTTTCAAAGCGCGTCGAGTATACTAACCCCTTAATGATTATTCTACTAGCTAGCCAGATAGCTTGCCAATGTAAATGACGATTAAGCAAATGGTGGGTGCAGGAATTTTTTTTATTAAATGTTAAATTTTTCTAAAGAGTTTATAAGAGTAAATTGTCAAAATGCAAGTGATCAAAATACCTGAGGAGAACATAAAAGAAGATATAGACCATGGAATACATTGCTTTTGGTGTCTAATAGTTTCAATTTATTTTTATTGCCTTTTTTAATAAACATTACACTTTTGTTTTTATCAATATGTAACCAAAATGATGATTTACGATAAAAACATTTATAGATTTAACAAAAAAACTATACGTTTTTATAGTACATTATTAAGCCTATTTTTTATTAATAAAATAACGTTATGAATATATATTTTTTTAGGGTTTAAAATATTTTTTGTTTATACAAAATAAAAATAATCTGATTCGGCAAAAACTGATAAGTAGTTGTGAAATAACAAAAAAATCTTATCACCATCAACTTTAAATGAAATACTTCAACTACACTCACTTTAAAAGTTTAGACGTCAGCTTTTTTTTCTTAAAGCAATGCCTATCCTACCTCAGAAAAAAGTTGTAAAAATTGCTCTTTTTGAATTTGTTCCTTATTACCCCTATTTTTTCTTATAGTTAATAGCCTAGATTAAAACAAACAATTTATATTAAAATTTCTTCTTTTTTTTAAAGTGCACTGGCAAGAGAATAAGTTAAACAGTAACTATATAAACATAAATAATTATTATACGTCAAAATCTTAAAAATGGTCAATTATCCAGTTTACCTCTCTATTTATTTGGTCCCCCTCAGGTAACTTAAAAGAAACTCGTTTTCCATCTTCTTTGCTTTTAACTTCACATTCTTCACTATCATTTTTAGCTGATGTTTCACATTCTAAATCTTCGGTCTTTTCTTGCTGACAGTTATCTTCAACAGGTGCAACCTAAAAGCCATGAGTTCCAAAATTATTTTTTTTATTATCAAAATTTACCCCAAAAGAAAACTTTAATATGGTTGTTAATGAGGTAAATACATCTTTAAACAATAAAGCATAATTTGACTTTGACTAATTTTTTAAAACAAAAATTTAATTTTTCGTCACTTTCTCATCATAATAAGCACATTTTTATAAAAATCTTCCTTTATATTGTTAACCTTTTTATTTATGATCTAAGTTTCTGATGTTTAATGATGTCAGTTCACCAGACTTGAATGGTAAAAGTTATTTTGAAAGAAAAAGACATTTTAGAAGTTAACATCTTCAAAAGATAAACCGATCAGTTCAATGGATGATTTGAAATCATGTAGCAGCTATATTTGGAGTATAACTTTTGTAAAATAGACGTCAAAAATCATCAATTTTTGGTGATTTTATAAGATATCCGATGATTGTTACAAACCACAAGCAAGTGGACTACAAATAAAGTTATTTAGATTAGTTTATCTATATCTCTTTAAAGCTTTTATATTAACCTAAATAGTTAATGAATTTTATATTTTTCTGGCAATTGCTTTAGAAGTGTACACTCTAAATAACAAAAACATCAATTATCAAGTCAACTCTATATTATACAAAGGGTAATTATCTAAATTGTAGAGGTTATTATAAAAATGCTTGAACCGGCAAAGTAAAATAAATATATATAGGTCCTAGTCACTAAACCTATATCCCTGTCGCCAGAAGTTTCGACAAATGCTAAATATGTGCGCGAAAATATATATCAAAGTAAATGTTGGACATGCTGACCACACATGTAAAATAGGGTCAAGTTTAAAATACTGAGATCTAAAGGTGCGTATTCATTTGCACCAAACACTCGAACGAACACACGCGCGCGCACTCAGCAACAAACATTTTTTCCAGCCGCGCCGAACAACCTGCAACAAACATTTTTGCGCGGAGCGTTCCGTCTGTTTGTTCGTTGCGATTTCACTAAATAATTTCTGTGTTTAGTATCAGTCTCTTGGTGTTTTAGGATGGATGCAAACGATATTGCCGTAGCTTAATTATAGAGGCATTAACGGAGGCTAAAAAAAAGAAAAAAAAAAGAAAACTACGAAGAATGTGCGCGAGGCGCCTTTTTTTGCGTCGTCAAAGTATGGCATTACTTAATGATCTAGATCATATGCACATTCAAAATTTTACAAGGATGGCTGCAGAAGATTTTGAAAATCTGATATGTTTAGTAGGTCCTAAAATAGCCAAAAAAGACAAACTTTTCGAAAGGCAATTCCGGTGCAAGATCGTCTGGCTGTCACACTTCGCTTTTTAGCAACATGGGACTCGTACACTACCCTACAATACTTATTTAGAATTTTAAAACAATGAATTGGCAAAATAATCATTGAAACCTGCAAAGCACTCATTCAAAACAAAGGGTAAAATAAAGGTACCACCACCGCGCGCGATCCTCCAAACTCCCGTACTAACTGAAGACCGACGAACGAACAAATTAAATTTCCTTTGTGCAAATCGCATTTACCGACAAATCTCGGAAAATGTTTGGTGCGTTCGGCGCGACGTACTCACTCCGAACGAAAAAACAGCGCGCGCACTCTGCAACAAACATTTTTTCCAGCGCGCGCCGAACAACCTGCAACAAACATTTTTGCGCGGAGCGTTCCGTCTGTTTGTTCCTTGCGATTTCACTAGTAATTTCTGTGTATAGTATCAGTCTCTTGGTGTTTTAGGATGGATGCAGACGATATTGCCTTAGCCGCTGGTGCTTTTTTAATTATAGAGGCATTAACGGAGGCTAAAAAAAGAAAACAATGAAGAATGTGGGCGAGGCGCCTTTTTTTGTGTCGTCAAAATATGGCATTACTTAATGACCTAGATCATATGCATATTTTAAATTTTACAAGGATGGTTTCCTGAACAATCTGAAGACTTTCTTTAGTTTTCACCTCTTTTGTGGTACTCCCCATTTTATTTGAAATCTCCACCCAAGCATCATGCTTTTTTATTTTATTATAATGACATTTATTTTTTGGATAACATAACACGGGTTGTTTTTCATACTCATCTATTAGTTCCAAACATTTTTTCTTACTCCAATCCATATCATTATTTAAAATAAGTATATTTATATCAATTATTAAAATATCCACAAAATCCTCAAAAATCGGCGATTCTCAACCCGTACTCAAGGGTAGTAAACTTTAAGGTGCTCGATTTTATTGTCCCGTAGAGGAGTTTGGATCACCGTTTCATTTGCAGAGCGATTATTATAATTTTTTTAAATATTCAACTTTTAAAAACTATTTGGATATTTTTTCTATTAGACTGTTTTAATTTTTAAATGCTTTTTACAAACAAAACAAAAGCAAAAGTTCGTCACAAATACCGAATTGACATTTAAATTGGTTTATGGGCTGGGATCGAGCATCCCGAGGTTAACCCTTTCGCAACTGAAGACCGGCGAACGAACAAATTTCCTTTGTGCAAATCGCATTTACCGACAAATCTCGGAAAATGTTTGGTGCGTTTGGCGCGACGTACTCACTAGGGGAATTTGTTCCGCCGCGCTGCGCGCTTTTTTCGTTCGGACTGTTTTGTTGCAAATGAATACGCACCTTAAGATTAGACGAAGTTTTGTCTACTCTTTTTTTGCTTGGCAAGTTTTTATATGATCTGTCTGATTTAATGCATATCCTTTTTTCATTAATACAAACATTTTTTTATCAATACAAACAGATCAATAAAAAACTTGCCAAGTCAAAAAAAAGTGGAACAAATTTGTGGACAGAACTTGGTCTAATTTTAGATCCACAGTACTTTAAGTTTGTTCTAAAACCTACTTACATACCAAATTTCAAGTTTCTACTCCCTCCGGGAATATAGGGCACTTCCCAGGAAAGTAATGAGTTAATCAGTCAGTCAGTAGTAAAATGGGTGATTTTCAAGATCGTATCTCAGAGATTAGTGGACATAACTCTCTCAATTTTTGTGCATTTACATACCAAATTACATATCTTTATATGGAAAGAGACCAATGATAGGGGAAAAAATAACCCAAAACATTTCGTGTAGGTAGGCCGGAACTTGGCGTTGCCCTTAGATCATTTAAAATTTTTACTCATCTAACAAAACTTTAACGACTTTAAAAGTTAGATTCTACAAAAAAATGCCTTACAGGCAGGGTTGCCACCTGTCCCGATTTTGCCGGGACAGTCCCGATTTTGAATCAACTGTCTCGCGTCCCGACGGCCTATCGATTTTGTCCCGATTTTTGATAATAATCGATCACGCAAATGGAAGTGAACATAAAAATAAACAACTATCGAGTGCTAAATCGAACTTAATGACAGCTTTTTTCCCAAAAAGAAATTCAGCAGAAATTAACATGATTACTCCTGCTGAATTAACACAAACATTTCATTGCGTTAAACATAATATGTTATATTTATACACGGATTGCGGTATGAAATTGCTTCCTCAGATACTACCCTATCGCAAAATAAAATCCTGTGGCAGAACTAAATCTGAAAGTATAGTTAAAGATGAACTCGGCCCTAAAGCTGAAGAAATTGCAGTCACAGCTCTGAAAAGTTCTGGTCTTGATAAATCTCCTAAGGTTTATTTCAGTGTCGCTACGGATATGTCCAATAAAGGAAACAGTAAAATGTATCCTATTTGCGTTCAACATTTTTCACGTGAAGACGGGTGTCAAACACAACTACTAGATTCGAAACAGCTGTTGCTATAAGCGATGCTATTATAAACACGCTTTCAAAATTTGATTTGGATATAGCATATGTTTCGGCATTTAGTGCAGACAAGACAAATGCTAATTTTCGAAGAAATAGATGGGCGTTTACCTTACTAAAGGATAAAAATCCAAATATAATGAAAGCAGGATGTCTAGCACACGTTTTGAATAATACATTCAAGCATGCTATGAACAAATTAAACCTTGATGTGGAAACTGTCATATTGAAAATTTACAGCCACTTTTTATCTTCTGCGTTAAGGAGGGAAAATTTGAAGGAATTTGTAACCTTTGCGGAACTAGAGTGGATTGAGCTCAACAAACACGTAACAACACGACGGATTTCATTGGGTCCTGCGATACAAAAGATTTTGAAGGTTTACCCAGCCATCATTTCTTACTTCGTATCCATAGGCAATGAATGTCCTAAAGTCATAAAGTCATTGCTCTGTATAACAGACGATGAGAGCGACGTAGAATCGCATATGTTCGGCAAGACGCTTTTGTATTTAAGTTTTTGTGCCAATGTTTGCACAGTGTTTAAGAAGGCAAGTTTGATGTTACAAAATATGTCAACTAGTTCGACCCAACTATACAAAATATTATCAGATCTGGCAGAAAGCCTACAAACAAGAATAAATGAAAATTTTTTGGATCCCATTTGCGTACTGCGCAACACCATGCACAAAATACGGTTTTGATTTCGATGAATCGAATCCTTTGAAGAAATTATAGCCATTGTCGCTTGATGGAAATTTCAATTTTACCGAACTAAGTGATGCTGCTTCAATTATGGGATTTAATTCCCAAGAAGGATTTTCGATGAATGAGTTGTTTGAAGACTACAGTGTGGTAGAGAATGTGCTAACACAGGTCAATCAAACGCAAAGCGTTGACAAAAAATGGGTACAAATATTTAAAGTCACAAAAGGGAAAAAGTTAAACGCATTATTTAGCGTTGTATCTCGTGCGTTGAGCATACCTCCGTCAAATGCCTATGTTGAGCAAGAATTTTTTTTTTCGGCTAATGACCATGAAATGGTCAAATATTAGAAACCGTTGCTCAGTAGAATTAATAAGAGCTGAATTGCTAATTTCGCTCAACATAGGCATGTCTTGTTCGGAACTCATAAATAAATATAAAAATGATGTCGATTTATTAAAAGCGGCCCGTAACAATAAGAAAAACACATGGAAAAAATAATTATAAAAAATAAATACCTACACATAAGAACACAAAATACCTAGTTTATTTCTATAGTCTGTTTCATGGGTCATATTGTTTTGGACCAAACTAACTAGTCCGAACGTTTTTGATATAATCGCCCGATTGTCCCGATTTTTTTTCCCCAAAAGGTGGCAACCCTGCTTACAGGGTTCCCACTAAAATTCCTAAATCGAATTCCCTGACATTCCCTGACTTTCCAGGTCTCCTTCAGCAAAATTTCCATGACTAAAAAGTAGCTTACCGTAAAAGTAAATTGATTATAATAGTGTGAATTTTTCTCGGAATTTTTAGACTCGATCCCGATAAGAAAGATGGTCTAAAATATTGCTGGAATTATCTCTGGACTGGAAATTGACAAAGAAAAGGAAAACTGATCCAAAACCACATGCTGTAAAAAATATTAAAGGATTTTAATTGAAATGCTTTGATTTTTGTCCCATTTTGGGGTAATGAAAAATAAATTTATATTCTTGGCCCTGTTGTGAATGAAATTATAATATTGTATTGTATCTACTTAGTGCGTAACAGGCCGAGCTCGCAGCGCTACTATTTTACGAGAAATAGATTTTACGTAAACAACTTCTTTATTATCACTCAGTCCTATTTTCATATGCTCATTCTAAAGAATAATTAAAAAATACATTTAATATTAAAGCCCAGTTTATTACCTGCTTTAAAAATTAACACAGCTCCACAAACAACTAAGCCTTGTAATGGTTAATAACAAGAACTTAAACATTTGAAAACTTTAAATTTAAATAATAACACAATATTCTTGAAATTTCTACAGTCACAAATATGACCCGTGAATAGTTAAAAACGCGCATTAACCGTTCCCAAAAAACGTATGGTCTTAGCTTTCAAAATACTAAAAAGAAAAAACAATTAGATAACAGAGCACTAAAAGTTTAAAAAGTGCATATCATTAACTGAACACATATAAAAAAACCCTTGCATTAATTTCTCCGAGTGTGGAAGCACAATCAAGATTGATTATCTTTCTTATTTTCCAGTTCCTTTATTTCGACTTTAAGTCGTTTTTCGGATTTTTTATCTTTTTTGCAAATTTTTAAGTGATTTTTTTTCCTCTAGAGCTTGCTTGTATTTTCGATTAGAGCAACGACAATAGCTTAACATTTCCTTTGTTACTATTAAGTTTGACACTCAACCACATTATAAAATTGCGTCATAAACTGTTCTTTGAGCAACCAATGACTTTTCTTGTAAATTTTCTACTAATAAAGTTTTATTAATTGAGAACCCTCCTTCAACAAATGCATTTCCATGGAATAAAATCAGAAATATTTTTTTACAGAAAATAAATCTTTAAATTCCTTTTTGTTCATTTCATGTTTTAATCCTCCCCTATCTATAATTTTTGAAATTGTAGCGGTCAAAAATTTTTGACAATCTTTACAAAATATCAGTTTATCCGCTTCTTTGACTTTAAACTTTTTTAAAAGTTTCTCACAGGCAAAACCACAGTCCAATTGTTCTAAAGGTAATAATATTAATTTATTTTTAAGATCTATTTTAGCCACTTCTTTCAGATTATCAGGAATCGCAGACTCTTTAATTAGTTTTTCTAATAAAGAAACTAAAAGCAAATTCAAATCTGCTATACAAAAAAGGTACCAGAGGTTCGTTGCTTTGAAATTTTGTTAAAAATGGTTCCAAGAATCTGGCAATCATTTTAAAAAATGTTATTTTTGCTGGCAATAATGGATCTTGTAATCCACTGGCTACATGCTTAACCGAGTTGGTTTGAGGTAAGTGAACAGATGGATAACCATAATATGCTTTTAACTGGTTATATATTTGTAAAGCCCTGTTTGCTGCCTTAGAATTTTCTACCCAACGGGTCTGGCAAAATTTTAACGGAAAAAGGGAGGCGCTAGTTAACCCTACAAAGCAGAAAACAAAATATATATACATAGATATTTTATTGGAATATTTCGAAATACCTATAAAGCCACTTCTCCTAGCTGGCGAATCCTTAAAAAGCCAATATATTCCCGTTAAGAACCCATTTACATTCCACCCACTAGCTTTGTGGCCACTTTGAAAAGCTCCATGCACCACATGAAGTCCACATGTTCCCATATCAAGAAAAGCTTCCTTGTCGCCTAAATGTTCTTTTAAAAGGCTATTTAGTTTTAAATTGACATTTGGACTATCCATAGAAAAATGAATCTTTTTTTTTTACTTAATTCTAGTGTTTCCAGTCCTTCAATCAAATGCTTAAGTAAATTATCAGCCGTAGGGCGACCATTTATAAACACTGAAGTCAAATATCATGTTTCTGTTTGGCTTGTTATATCATTAAAAAAGCGAATAGCAAGATCCATTTGCCCTTTTTGTGATAATTTGTTGAGGGATTCATCAAATGATATTTATAATATTTTAAAAACTCATTTTTAAAATATTCAGCCAGACCAAAAATATATAAATATGAAGCTTTCGTAGAGCCCAATCTCATTCTCCTTGCAACATGCAGTCGGAACATTATAGAAAATAATGGTACAGTTTTATCAACGCTATTTATTGTATTGTGAGTTTCAATTATATGCAGCGTCCATAAAATCTCAGCTTTTAATACACTGGCATATTTTGTAAAAAATGAAAGTGAACTTTCTGAATTCTGGGGCCAACAAGCTGTTGAGGTAGTTGCATTCTGTTCTGATATTACGGGAATATTTGTTTCGCACTCAACATTACTACTTGTGTGACAGAGTTTGTTCTATAAAAAAATATTAGAAGACTGTCCAATAGTCGACGCTTTTTTGTGAGAAATTGATTTTATGTGACTTATAATAGCTTGCCGTCCCATATTACTTAAACTACAATAATTCTTTTTGCAGATTAGGCATCGAAATTTGGTATGGTCTGACTGAACACTACTATTATATTTTAAAACTTTTCAAGTAACACGTTTCTTGAAAATAAGTTTTGGCACATAATTGAAATCGGTAAAACAGTATTTGAAATTTACAAACAACGCCAAGATATTATAAAACATTACAAAACTTACCAAGAATAATGTAATCAACAAAAAAACGCTAATATCACGAAAATAAGACTTCATTTGCCATAATACAGTTAATAAAAATTTAGATTAATATCAAAAAAATATAAAATAACAATTACAAAAATGAGACACCCCAGGAATATACTACATAACCCTCCAAATACACTACTTTATGAAATGACGAAAACACAACCAATTTTGCAGCGCTTAAAACACACAACACAATTTGGAAATAATACAAGAATTTTGCCTGAAACGAACAGAGGAACAAGAGACAACAAACATACAACACTCTTCCTACTACTATATATGAAGAACTAGAATATCTAATTTGAAGACCAACAACCCCGAAATTGCTTATTTATGATTATTACTTTTGTTTTTTGTAAATTGTATAATTTCCTTTTGTATCCCAACATGAATATATTATAATAAAATTTTAATTACCTTAGGCTGAAGGACCTCGGTCAATGGCCATTTGATATATGTAATTGATTTTGCTAATGTCAATAAAGAACATTTGAATTGAATTGAATATAAAAGAATTATTAATACGCTCAAACGTGTCGCGTGCTGCGCAACGCATCACTGATATTAAAACTCTCCATTGTCAAAAATCAGATCTATTTACACCAAATATATCTGCCGTCGTTTTGCGCTAAATACATCAGAGTCCACACACAAAAGAGATAGAACTAAAACGAGAGTTTAAAATCACAAATATTGTTACGGACTTTAGTTAGTTTTTAGTTAATAGAAATGTAAAAGGTTAGAATTATTTTATTTAGGTTAATAATTTATTAAAAATAGGTTACCTTAGTTTTCCTTTTTCCACGGTCATTGCGGATTATCCTGAGGGCGCTGGAGACATCCATTTTACACTTTTCTTACATAACGTAGAAAAATTCTTCCATTCAAATTCGTTTCATTTACTATAAAAGCGCGAGAGAATCACACACGAGCGTTAGTTTTGTATTCCGACGAGATAAAGTTGACAGACCCGTTAAAGGTTAAACAGTTGTCATTATTTCGTTACGTTAAAGTGTTACCATGAAACGCTTGTAAACCAAAAATCAATAAAAAGGTGTAAAACAAGGATCCGTGTTTTATACGGGTGTCCCGGAACATTTGGTGTCAGAACGGGACGAGGGCCACAGAAAGCCGAAGTGGTTAGGAAGAAATCTGAATGCCTGTTGAGACCAGACAGCGAACAGCAGTTATGGAGGAAATTAGCGCACTAATAAAAAATTAATGGAAAAACAAGATTCAATGAAGAAGACCTAAAAAAAGAAATGAAGACCAGCCAAGATTCCATGAAAGAAGACCTAAAAAAAGAAATGAAGACCAGCCAAGATTCTATAAAAGAAGACCTAAAAGCAGAAATAAAGAGAAGTCAAGAAGAAATGAAGAGAAGCCAAGAAGAAATGAAGAGAAGCCAAGAAGAAATGAAGACCAATCAAGAGGAAATGAAGAAAAGTCAAGAAGAAATGAAGAGCCAAATTCGAATTAGTCAAGAAGAAACACGACAGCAAATAGAGAAAATCTAAAAGACATTAAAAGAAACCAAGCAGAGATGAAACAAGAGCTGAAGAAAAGATGGTAAAGATCAAAAAACCCAAAAGGAGAATTTTTTTCAAAAGCCAAGATGAGATGAGAAAACAAATGTTACTTGGGGGAAAACTTCCCAAAAAAAGTTTAAGAAATGAAGAAATACCACCCTTCAGACAGTTGAAAGTCATGTTTAGCAAGTCCCAAAACCAAAACCCAAAAGGAAGTTTAATTTACAAACAAATTCAAAAAACTAGCTAGTACAGGCGTCGTTTCAGGTGGTACCGCAACAACTATTATGAAACCACCAACTTTTGGTGGCACGATACCATGGGTTACATATCTTCAAGGGTTTTTAAGGGTGCCATTAAAAAAAATTTGATTTTTCCAGGGAAAAGGGACGAAACTCAGTCCCTCTTGAGGTGACCATGGGGTGTTAAATTTCGAAACAAAACTTTTGGCTATAGATCCATTGTGAAATTACTGGAAAGAAAAAGGTTTAAGCCCACTTTGGGGAAATTATAAACCAGCTTCAAGGACAGACAGATACAATGAAAGCCTTCAGGGTATAAGCGGATATCGTCGTCTAATTAATTTGGCATATCCAGCCTACCCAGAAAAAATTAAACAAAATTAGCAGTAGGTAGTTTTATTGAAGGCTTACATGATCAGATATGAACCAGGCGTTAAGAATGGCCAGACTTAAGAAAATATCCGAAGCTCTTGCCTATGCACTTCAGTTTGAAACAGCTAAACAAACATCCAGAGGTCAGACAAGAGTTCGAAGGATGAACTTTGTTCCAGAAGATGAAAATTCAAATAATGATTTTAGAAGAGTGATGAAGGAGTTACAAGAAATCATACGTAAAAAGCAAACAGACGGAGACAACAGTATGCCTTTTCGACGAAGAAACGGCATGCTTTGCTGGAAGTGTGGCAAAGAGGGGCATGTCCAAAGAAATTGTACCAGATCAATTGCTCCTGCAAGTAGGCCAGAAAACTTTCAAGGGCGAAAGCTGGCTAGGTGCTACCAACCATCAACATCAATAATAAAAGTATCCCGGCTGCAAAACAACGGCTCCAGCTTGGTAGTACCTGGAAATGTATGCGGTCGGGAATGTGAAATGGTACTAGATACTGGTTCCACACATACTATCGTAAGGCCGAACATCGTAGCCCACTGCAAAATATTCCGTCCAGAGAAAAATTACATTTTGGAATCTGCTAATGGAGAAGTCATACAAATTAAAGGAATACACGAAGCCAGAATAACCTTGGGAACGACAACCTTTATACACGTTGTGTTTGTTGCTGACCTAATGGATGAAGTTATCCTTGGCCTTGACATTATGGAACATTAGAAGTTTGTACTTGACCTTCCACAACGAATACTGCGAACTAATAATGAAGAGATTGTAATGAGACCCCCACGGAACAATGAAGCATCCATTCGAGAAGTTGTACTTACAGAAGATGTCATATTACCCCCAAATTCAGAAGTCATTATCCAAGCAAGGTGTGAAGAATCAGAAGAAGGTGAAATCCTATTAGTCGAACCAATTGAAAATAGTCCACTATACGCTAAAGGAATTCTACCCCAAGAACTCTGACGCAAAACAAAGAAATACGGTATTTGTCAGAATGATGAACTAAAGGACTACTCTCAACAAGTCAAAGAGGGTGACAAAATTGGTACCTATCAACCTGCTAATATGATAGTTACCAATACCTTTGCTAAACCTGTAGAAGTTGCCTCAAGTAAACTACCTGATGCTCTGCAAGACCTGGTGATTTCATCAAAGGCCCTGCTAAATCCAGTGCAGGTTACTAAGCTGGAAGACCTTTTAAGTAGAAATCAAGACGTTTTCTCTCTCTCTGAAAAGGATTTGGGAAAAACCAGCATAGTTCAACATCGAATAAATACGGGTGATGCAGCACCAATAAGGCAACCACCACGACGAATTCCTTTGGCTAAAAGAGACGAAGTTGAGAAGTTAATTGGAGACATGCAAAACCAAGGCATTATAGAACCATCCCAGAGTCCATGGTCATCTCCAGTAGTCCTGGTTAAGAAAAAAGATGGTTCTACCAGATTTGTGTTGACTTTAGAAGACTTAATGACGTCACGAAGAAGGACAGTTTACCATTACCAAGAATAGACGATACTCTAGATACGCTGACGGGTTCAAAATGGTTTTCGACCTTAGACCTGAAAAGTGGCTATTGGCAAGTAGAACTTCATTCTGAAGATAAGGAAAAATCTGCCTTCTTGACCGGAACCGGACTGTGGCAGTTTAATGTTATGCCATTTGGTCTATGCAATGCCCCTGCTACTTTTGAACGATTGATGGAGTTAACATTACGGGGACTAACTTGGAAAATATGCCTGGTATATCTAGATGACATTATTATTCTTGGAAAAACATTTGAAGACCACCTGAAAAATGTTGAAGAGGTTTTTCAGAAGCTAAGATCTGCCCAGCTGAAGCTTAGTCCAAAGAAATGTCACCTTTTCAAAAGAAGTTAAATACCTGGGGCACATAATTACTGAAGAAGGAGTGAAAACCGATCCAGAAAAGACAGAAGCTATCCGAAACTGGCCTACACCGAAAAACAAGCATGAAATTAGAAGTTTCCTGGGATTGTGCACTTACTATCGAAGATTTATACATGGATTTGCTGACATTGCAAGACCATTACATCGACTTACCGAAAACAACAAAAGCTATGAATGGACCGAAGATTGTGAAGCAGCCTTTATACAACTGAAGAAAGCCCTTTGCAGTCCTCCAGTGTTGTCATATCCTCAACCCAATCAAAAATTTATTGTGGACACTGATGCAAGCAATACTTCTATTGGTGGAATTTTGTCACAGATACAAGATGGCCAAGAAAAAGTGATAGCGTATTTTAGCAAAGTTCTTTCAAAACCTGAACGAAATTATTGTGTGACTAGAAAAGAACTTCTAGCTATCGTCAAATCTCTGGAACATTTTCATAAGTACCTTTATGGCCAGAAATTTCACCTGAGGACTGACCATGCATCACTTAAATGGTTGCTTCAGTTCAAGAATCCCGAGGTCAGATAGCAAGATGGATTTACAACGTGTTCAAGAATACGATTTTAAAAGTGAACATCGAAGAGGATTGAACCATAAGAATGCTGACGCTCTATCAAGAAGACCTTGCCCAGAAGATTGTAAACATTGCAGTAGACGTGAAGAACAAGAAGATCCCGATGAATTTCACTGCCGAAGAACACGCATCCAGTGCTCTCAAGAATGGGACCCTAAAATCCTCGCAAAAGAACAACGAGAGGATCCTGATTTTGGAGATATTGTGAAACTTAAGACCGAAAATTCAGAACGACCCCCATATCAGAAAGTAGCTTCAAAGTCTCCGAGATATAAAGGGTATTGGGCCATATGGGACTCTTTAGCAATGAAAGATGGACTTTTAAAAAGAGTCTGGGAAAGTTCTGATGGCAAAAGTCATAGCTATCAAACAGTACTACCAACCAAAAGGATTCCAGAAGTATTGCGAGCCTTGCACAATGGCATAGGAGGTGGCCATTTCGGAGTAATGAAGACTCTTGAAAAGGTTCGAGAAAGATTCTACTGGCTGGGAAGTCGTGCCGATGTTAAAGACTGGTGCAGAATGTGTAAGGACTCCTCGCAAGACCCAGACACGAAGCCATGGCAAGATGAAGCAATACAATGTAGGAGCACCTTTGAAGAATTGCCATAGATTAGCAGGGCCATTTCCAATAAGTAATCTAAATCCTTATGGTAGCATGGATTTGAACATTCGCAATACAAATCAAGAAGCTTCACTATTGCCGACGTACTATTTCAACAATGGATTGTCGATATGAGTACCAAGAAAATACATACTATCAAGGTAGAAACTTTGAATCCGATTTATTCAAGAACCTTGTAATCCTGGGAATCCATAAAACCAGAACCACACCCTTCATCCCCAGTCAGATGGTGGTCGAGAGATTTAACAGAACTCTGATAACTACCTGAAAATTAAAGTTAATGACCAACAAGTAACTGGACAACTTATACAGCCGTTTTTGGCCCTATGCTCCGCGTTACGAACACTGGAACGTCACCTGCAAAGTCATTTTGGAGCAGATATGCCTTCCAGTTGATTACCTACGGACGCCCTTCTACAATGAAAACCAGCAGAAGATTATGTCAATCGTAGAAACAGTTGAAGAATCCCGAAGGGGTTTGTAATAAGATACAAGAAATGACCTATGAAGTCCCTATGTCAGCTAATCATAAGGATTCATTTCGGTGAAAAAGTTTGCAGTTAACAATCCAAAAAGAACCAAGGGGCGTTCACCGAAATTGCAGAAGTCATGGGAAGGACCATATAAAGTAGTAACCCGGCAATGATCTGGTATATCGATCCAGAAGAGCCCACAGGCGAAGAATTAAAGTTACATCTGAACCGTGCACTATCAGATCGAAGATCTTGATCAGCGATCAAAACTTGGGATAGGGCAATGTTCAGACTTTGTTAGTTTTTGGTCTAATAAATGTAAAGGTGTATTGTTTAGATTAATAATTTTTTTTTTTTTTTTTTTTTTTTTTTTTTTTTTTTTTTTTTTTTTTTTAACCCGGCTAAATGATAACTACCTGAAAATTAAAGTTAATGACCAACAAAGTAACTGGGACAACTGTATACAGCCGTTTTTGGCCCTCTATCGCTCCGCAGTTCACGAAACAACTGGAACGTCACCTGCAAAAGTCATTTTTGGAGCGGAGATATGCCTTCCAGTTGACTTACCTACTGGACGCCCTTCTACTAATGAAAAACCAGCAGAAGATTATGTAAGTCAACTCAGTAAACAGTTGCAAGAAATACACGAAGGGGTTTGTAATAAGATACAAAAAGAAAATGACCGTATGAAGTCCCGCTATGACTTGACAGCTAATCATAAGGGATTCATTGCCGGTGAAAAAGTTTGGTTATACAATCCAAAAAGAACCAAGGGGCGTTCACCGAAATTGCAGAAGTCATGGGAAGGACCATATAAAGTAGTAACCCGGCTTAATGATCTGGTATATCGAATCCAGAAGAGCCCACAGGCGAAGATGAAAGTTGTACATCTAGAACGGCTGTGCCGCTATCAAGATCGAGAAGATACTTGATCGAGACGATCAAAACTTGGGAGGGGGCAATGTTACGGACTTTAGTTAGTTTTTAGTTAATAGAAATGTAAAAGGTTAGAAATATTTTATTTAGGTTAATAATTTATTAAAAATAGGTTACCTTAGTTTTTCCCTTTTCCACGGTCATTGCGGATTATCCTGAGGGCGCTGGAGACATCCATTTTACACTTTTCTTACATCCTGTAGTAAAAGAATTCTTTCAGCTAATTCTAGACTTTTCCATTTTACTATAAAAAGCGCGAGGAAAGTCCGCACGGGCCAGTTTAGTTTTGTATTCCGACGAGATAAGAAGTTGACAGACAGTTAAAGGTTAAACAGTTGTCATTATTTCGTTACATTAAAGTGTTACCATAGAAACGTTTGTAAACCAAAAAATCCAATAAAAAGGTGTAAAACAAGGATCTGTGTTTTTATACGGGGTGTCCCGGAACAATATTTTATTAATTTTATCACCTGGTCCAAACTACCCCTCTCTCTATCTTATAAGCATGTAAGCACGAATGGATTTATCCTTGTTTCTCAAATACTCGTTTGATGTCGGACTGAACGACCCACGATAGGTAAGACAGAGCCGGAATATTTTCAATTTTGTTATGAAACATAATTATTTTATTGATAAGACTGAAACGGATTATTTTTAGTTTTGTTCGGAAATGAATTTTTTTTTTAATTTAAAACTGTAATTTTCCAGGTTTTTAACCAGTTTTCCCTGACATTCCCTGACCACTTTTGAATTCCCTGACCTTCCAGAAAAGTGGGAACCCTGGCCTAGTATTTTTTTATCAGATTTAATAAATGAAAAATTTTCATTTATTAAAAAAAATGTAAAAAATTTATAAGCCATCCATACCAAACTAGAATTAATATTAATGAACACCTAGAAACGCCAATTGCCTCAACAACAATGAAATTAAGGTCAACTTTTTATCTAGCACCCAAAATGTATAACTTGTTACCGCCTTACATAAGACACTTAAAGATTCTGAAAAAATTTTGTGTAGCATGCAGAGAGTACATTTTTAAAAATTTTGAAACATTTAAGAACATTTTCATTAGTATGTAGGTATTTAATAGTATATTCATCTGATTTTTTATTTTGTTATCTTTTGTTTAATTGTTAGTTTTGCAAACGATCTTTACATTCTATCTTGTTTAGAAAAGTTTATTATTTTTCTTTACATATATGTTTTGTGCATTATACTATAAACTGTTGATTGGTACTGTGCACATACAGGTATTTAGTTACCTAGGTGCATTATTACACTCTTGGAACCTATCTTTACATTTTTTGTTATGCATTATTTTTTGTATTGAATTGTAACAAACAATATGTAATATTATTATTATTATTATTATTATTCATCATATTCTCAAAATGCAAAATTTTAGTTTTGTCAAAATATCTTAAAAGCTGAAGGGGCAAAAATACACAGAGTGGATGTTATGTCGCCAACAAAATTGCCTTAACGTTTCCTCATGTAACCATTTGATAGTTTTCCTTCCTTTTGGGACATCCTGTATTGAACTAACTTTTACTTGGGACTTCAACAAAAACTTTTAAAACTAAGGCACCCATTATACTCACCGTTAAACTAATGTGATTTTGTTCAAAACCATTCGAATTTGATTTGTTCAAAATCGACTCTGAAATTATTTCATTTTCGGCAAGAATTTCTTCCTTGGTTTTTAGATCGTCTTCAAAAATTAAATCGGGTCGTTGTTGCTAAAAATAATAAGACAGATAAAAACCTACATGACTATGTCATAGAAAAAGGTAATTGTAATAACCTCCTGTTAACCTTATTTAACAAACTTGTCACTGTTTTTGGGTTAACAATGTAACATTCAAATTACTACTGTTCTTTGCACAGAATTGCATCACCTTTTTTAAATTAAATAATAGAATCCAGTGGAATAATTTCCATAAAATATCCTGTTAAAAAAATAACTTACATTCTTTAATTCTATAAACTAACACATTTCTAAAGTCCTTAACCATATACTTAGAAAATATATATTCTATTAGAAAAATTGGACTAGAAATAAATTTGTTTGTCTCTAGAAACTATTTTTTTTACCTCTGTTTCAAATATGTGCTTCTTAGATATTTCCAGAGTTAATTCATAAATCTTTGCCTCCAATTCAATTATTTTTGTTTCTTCCTCTTCCATGTGTTGTTCTAATTCCCTGACTTGCTTTTCATGTTCTTGTTTTTCCTCCTCGGCAGTGTTTTGAATTTCTGTTAGTTTTTGGACCACTTCCTGTAAAAAAAATCAAAAAAAATTACAAAAGAAATTTAAAAAAAGGTACAGTTTAATACATCATACCTGAAGTTCTTGTTGCGCTTGCTCTAGTTGTTCTTTAGCTAACATAGCATCCTGTTCAGCAGAAATTTTAGCTCTCTCTTGTTCCATTGCTAATGCAACAGCTTGTAGCTTCTCTGCATGAACTTTCTCCAAAGCCCCTTTTGCTGCTTCTTGATACTGTTCATTGTTTTCCTTAAAAAAATATTTTCTGTATAGATACAATAAAATGTTTATAATAATAGTATAAAGTACTTTGAGAAAAAGACCAAAAATATTTTTTCTCCCACTATTTAAAAATGTTTACCCTTAATTTGGCAATTTCCTCCTTCAACCTATCTTCAGACCAATTGCTTCTTGCTTGCTGTAACTGAGATTCGAGTGCAGAAAGCCTACTAAGCAATCTTTCTTCCCCAACATAAGCTTGCCAACTTTCTTCAGCGGATTTTTTTGTTTCATCCACAACATGTTGCAGAGCATTTAGTTTTGATTCAAGACACTGCTCTCGTTGGTTGGCTTCTTGCAGAATTTGGTTTAACTTGTACAGGTCATCTAAAGGGATAACACCTAAAACAAAATGTAAGTATATAAATTGTAAACAAGTTAAGACATAAACAATGGCTAATTAAAAATATTTATAAAGAGGACTTGTAGTTACCATGTCTTTCTCCCTCAATAATACTGGCACTAGCTTTAGCTTCTTTACCATCAGGCAAATACAACCTTAAGGTGGCAATAATACACCCGTGAGTTACTTTTCTGTTATTTTCCACAACATCTACACCAAATTGCACTATATCTCCCGAACTAACTTCATGATTTTCTGTAGATAGCCTATTATTATTTACAAAAGTACCATTGCTACTCTTTGTGTCTTGCAAATAAAACTTTCCATTTTCATACCATAACAATGCATGATGACGAGAGAGTACTTTGCAATCAAATATTGCATTTGTGGGAGTTGGTTTAGCACGAGCCACTGATCTTCCCACTTTAATCGGCTGATCAAGGATTAGAGTCCGTTCTTGAAAGGGGTGAGAATTTGGACGACAAATAAGGATTGCCTTAGCAGCCATAGTTTCATTCTTATCCAGAACTATGGATTCATTGATTTGGGGGGAATAGGGAGCCACAATTTTAACCCACGTCCCACTGACTACAACCATTGCCTAAGGAATGCAATTTAGATTTAATTGTTTTTAATTTCTTGATTTGAGTTCATAAACTGTTGACCTTTTTATTATTATTTTGTAATGTGTATGCTGTGCAAGAGAATGTAACAATGCATGAAAAAATTATGGGAAAATTATAAGGATCTTACCTAAGAAACGACGAAAATATGGTAAAAATTACAGTGCTAAGCATTTATGGGTACAAAAAATAAACAAAAATGTTAAATGTCAAAGTAGTGGGCGTGAATTTAGTCGTAAAAAGATGAAAACTACCAAACTTGTCAAAAATTTACACTATTTTTGGACGAACAATTTAATTTTCCGAGGAGCACTTAAAACACTTGGAACTAGATAATTCGACTTATTTACATATTGACACGATCGAAACGTGTTAAAAACAAATAAAAATAAACTTATTTCCGTCTAATCCGCATTTTACTGATCTGATATTACTGTTGTAAACACGAACAAAAAGCAAGTGAAAAAGTGAAAGAAATTTTCAGGAAATTCAATCAACCACTAGGAACTATCAGGAAAAAAATATGTTGGTGGTCCTGTATTTCTCTTGTCAACGTCACATGTTTTTTGTAGCAAACTTCACTTGTGTTTTGATTTTGTTCCTTTTCCTTAGATTTTAAATTGTCAGAAACGTATTTTCATACATTCTATAGCCATGGAAACTGAAAAAAAAGAAAAACCTGAAAAAGAAAAACCTCCACACGTAGTCGTGAGAAATACCGCAGATTATCAGCGTATGAAACTTGAGAAGCTAATGAAAAATCCGGTATAGTTAAATTTTTTATTTTATTTTTAAAACCAGTTAGTTACAATTATTATAATGCTTTCTGCCAATTTACAAATTTGATGTTTGTTGGCGTTGCCGTTTCGCTGCCTCCCAAAGTCAAACGACAACTGAATTACAAGCGATCTCCAGGCCAACTGCGGCGACGGCGTTTATAAACGGTTACATTAAATGCCATAAGTTTAACTGGCGAATGGCAACTGCAGCAGCAGCGAGAACGAAACGTCAAGTTTATTAATTGATCATTTTTATTGAATAAAGTGGTAAATTTTATATTCTCAAATTAGGATTCTTTTGTTTAGGAAAAACCAGTACTTATTCCAGAAAGACCAAAAGAAAAGGGATCTCCACATGTACCTGATTTTGTCCGAAATGTGATGGGTTCAAGTGCTGGAGCTGGTTCTGGGGAATTTCATGTATACAGGCATTTAAGACGTAAAGAATATGCGAGGCAAAAATATATGCAGGAAAAGGCACTAAAGGTAAAACATTTTATAATTATAAAAAATTTGTGCAGTTTACACCCTCTCTACAGCAGACTCAAATTCCAATATTAAATATATATTTAGGGCAGATGTAAGCGTGTAAGGTCGATTTAAGATTTATTTTATAGGCTATTTTTCTTACACAACAGAAACATCAAATTTAACTCACATATAAGTTTAACAGCTCTTTAATTGCTGTATGCTCTAGAAATAAAAATCCTCCTTTTTTTAAATATTTGACAATTAATCTAAATACAAAAATTTTAGGAACAAGCAGATGATGAATATAGGCAGAGATTAGAAGAAAACAAAAGGCTTGCAGAAGAGCGTACTGCCAAAAAAAGGGCTAAGAGGTTAAGAAAAAATAAAAAGCAAAAGAGGAAGGCCAAAAAAACAAAATTAAATAAAGACAGTTCATCTGAAAAAAGTGAGGAAAGCTCTAGCGAGGAAGAATCAGACAACCATGAACATGAAACCAGTGAAAATTCTCAAGAAGCTGCATTTAGCCAAAATAAGAAGGCTGAAGAGACTGAAAGACATACTGAGGAAGACAATAAAAGTAATGACTGTGATAAGCCCAAGGAAAATGAAAAAATTAAAGAACAAATTGTAGTGGAACCTACAGTTACTGGGGAAAATCAAATACAAAGTACAAATGAAGATTCTAAAGAGAGTGAATGTAAAGATGATGACTAATTTATATAGAAGTATTTTTAGATTATAAGTTAAATAAATGTTTTATAATAAGACATGGTATTTTTGTTGATCATTTATCATTTTCTGAACTTTCGAATTTTTAAATGTTCTCAATTTAGGGTTTTTTTTGTCTTTGTATTGACATCAATGCTTATTGATTCCTTTTTCGAAAATGTTTCTTTTTAATATCAGTGGCTGTTCTGATTAAATCCCCCTCTTTGAATTAAAGAGAGAAATATTTAAATCTTAGTGTGACAAACAAAGAGAACATCTAACCTTATTCACCAATATATGCCTTCGTTGGCGAAATGAATCCGTTTTCTGTTGGTACCGCTGTTTTCACATCTGTCAGTTGAAAATCTCATTTCATTGGCATTTGTCGTTGCGGTCTTGTACTGTGATCTGTTAAAGAGTGTTGCGGTCGCTTTCGTTAAATAAATTACGCGAAGAGACCTGTTTTTTAGTGAAATTGTGTAGTTTTTATCTTTCCACGTAATTGTAAGTATCGTTACTTAATAATTTCTATGCACATATTACGCATAAGAAGTAAGATTTTTTGCCAAATGCGACATGAATTTAGATTGGCCATCCTAAGCAAAATGGCCGAATATTGATTTTTATCACAAAAGCTGCTAAAAAACCTGCAAAGTTTTGCTGTAATTTCCAAATATATCACGCTGTTTGCCTAGAAAACTATGTAAAATGGTATAATACTATTGATGTTAGGTAGGCAGATATTTCATAGACACTTGTCAATGTTTTTTTACGTTGTTCAGCAAAAATCGTATTAAAGTAGCTATATCCTCTAATAATTGATGAAATACCGATCTGCTTACACATATTTGTGATGACACCTACAAAAATAATAACCTATTGGTTTTGTCGTAATTTGTATATCAGTTTTGTAATCAAAAAACTGGTGGGTGTATATAAAAAAATGGTTTATAAATTACTTGCATGAAATTTGTACCTGTTTGTCTAATAGTTATTAAAGAATATTTAAATTTGTAATAATCAGTCTTTAACTTTAATATTAGTATACTATTAGACCTTGGTTAAACACATTTGGCATCTTATACCTAAAGTGGGAACAGTAATTTGCTTTTAAAAATTGTAGGCCATTGCTAAAATAATTCATTTTTCACACAAAATTTACTTTTGGAATTTACAAAAGATATTTTTTTAAGAGGAGTACATAGATTACCACAATTTTAATAATGCCCCATTTTATACGCGGGGATCATGGTAATGATTAGTTTTCGTTTTTAATTTAATTAGTTACTTATTTCCTTTGTGATTTGTTAAAATGTTATATTAAATTAATTTTTCAGAAATTAATATAAATATTTTATTTTTTACCTACTAATTAATGTTTATATAAGAAAATGTACTTTTCTAAAGTTCAAATTGTATCATTGAATGGCATATAATAAAGGTTATATCACACCTGTATATTTTTCAAAATGGATAATAGAATTTGGTTTATTGTTTCTAAAATTTTGTGGGATCTCATTTTTACTAATTACTGATATGAAAATCTTTATTTTTCTTACTAAGTACTTAAGTATAAGCTGTGCTACCTAGAAGTGCTTACTTAAAAGATAATGATTGGTAAAAGCATTTAAGTGTGGGAATTATTTTCCTAAGTTGCGAATGGTAATTGTTTTAAATTTGTCAGTTTCCGCATGCTCAAACATACAGGATCATCCAAAGAGTACTGGAGAGGGCTATATTTAGGGCTTTCTTTATATTATAGGGTTGTAAAAAAGCCATCCTGTGTACTTTTTTTTGAAAGAATCCTGAATTAAAACCACCTGAATTCCTTATATTACCATTTTTGTAACACAATGTTTGTTCTTGTTTTTTTTTTATAGATTTGTAGTTGTTTACTGTTGCTTGTATTATTTGCTATTATGATTACCTTCTCTGTAAATCAGTTATTGTATTATATTATGCCTGCTTTTTGAGATTGATTTATAACATTTTTTAAACTTTTTATAATTGGTTGTTCTATAATATTGTCTGATTTAATTACGCTTTTCAAATAAGAATATTATTCTTTATACAATGAAGCATATTTTAACAACATAAAAGTAACATTTTCTTTAGGAGACATCTTATTTATTGGTTCATTTTTGAAAATATCACATATTTTTTAATTTGCAATTTATATTAAAAAATAAAAAAATTACAATGAATACCGGAGTGCAAAAGACAAAAATGTGATATTAGATAAAAGTTTAATGTTTATTGCTTCTTTTAATACATACTGGTAAAAGTAAAACATTTAATATCAATTTTATTGATAAAAAATTCTAATAAAATGAAACATTTTCAAAAATCAACCAATAAATAAGGTATCTCATTAGGAAAACATTGTATTTTGTTTTTTTTAAGTCCAATTCATTTCTTAAGTAAATAAAAAACCACACAATGTGACTCCTTTACATTTTTTTATACATATGAGGAAAACCACATTTAGTATGTCCGTGGATGCTGTTAACAAGAGGACAAATGAACCAAAAATTGAAAGATACGAAAAAGTCATTCTTGATAAAAAAATTCTGCTTGTCGAAAAAATATGAACTACAATGAGAAAATAAATTTTTATCATACAGGGCGTCTCAAAAATGCAAAAATATAAAATCAAACAAGAGAAAACAGTCAATTTTTTGGCCTTTTAACATGAAATAATAAATAAAAAACTTGCTCCAAATTTACTTTTTAACCTGATTCCGAGGGGTAAACCACTAGTCATCAAGGTGTACAAGGATTTCAGGGACTTCCCAAGATCTTTAAGACTTCCCCGAAAAAATCGGGACTTCCCAAAGATTTCCTAAGATATTCTAAGATTTCCCAAAATTTCCAAAGATATCCTAAGATATCTTAAGACATCCTAAGACTTCTAAGACTTCCCAAGACTACCCAAGACTACCCAAGAATTCCCAAGACTTCCTAAGATTTCCTAGTATTACATAAGATATCCGATAGATTTCCTAGATATAGATTTTAAAATTTATAAAAATCGAGTTAAGAATATATAATCCTTCTCCACAGTCCTATGCATCATCAGACTTTACTAGGCATATTTAAATTATAGCAATCTGTCAAATACATTTGGGTTTGGGAAAAAAAGAGAAAAACTCGAGAAGTAACAAATTTAATGATCTTTAAAACCATAATAAAGTGCACTATTTAATTATCATTGCAATTATAAATTTTATGTTTTAAACCTAAGTAACCGATCAGAACCTAGCTTTTTAGGTTTCTTACTGAAAAACCAACAAAGAGTAGATTTTTTTACTAATTTTTGTACCCCGTTTATTTGTATATTTAGAAAGTTGAAAATATTTTTTTGTGTAACTCCTGGAGTATTTAAAAATAAATTTTAATCTTTTAAATTTAATGTCCCATCAAAAAAGCCTAAATCTGTTAGTTCTAAAAGGTCATTTAAATTTTAACTGTTATCTATACATTCAGGAATGTCCACTTCAGAGCTTGCACATATATCGTCATCGCCAGAAAGGTCATTTTCTTCAGTAATGTCTACATCAAGATCTAATAAATTTGGGGAATTGAATATAATATCTTTGTAAGATTTATTATTTTTTACAGGCCTTTTCATTTTTGCAGCAATACTTTTTGCACTGTGTAAAGCACGATTAACTATAATTACAATAAATTCATCAATCATAAGTGTAAAATCATGTGTTCTGAGATACGGATGCACAGGAGTTGTATCACCCATTCTTAAAGTTAATTGCTCTTGTGGAAATATAAATTCATCTAATACGTCATTTCAAAAGTACAGCAAATTTTGAATTCTTGTTAAGCTGTTAATTAACTGACGCATACTAAAACTTACAACAGTTGAGTATACAGTTGTTAGTGAACGAGCTGAGCAGAATGTTTGCTCACAAGGTTGGCTGCTGTACAGCCAAGAAACAAAACTATTTTTTCCTAAGTTGGGATCATCTCTATAAAGTCTGACAAGTTTTATTAAGGAGTGAGCATTTATTTCTATGCATAAGTAACAGTTTACTGAGATAAAGTTTTTATTGAAGGGATAATTATTTTCTTTAACCATGCTCTCCAAATTCGTAACACAAACACCAAATGCCACATTAAATATATCCTTTCTTTAGTTGAAATATATTTTTGCAAAAAAGACTGCAGTATATTACTAATCAATTTTAAGTATAGTTGTGTTGCTTCGCTTTCAGGAACATCCTTTTCTCAACACTACACACCTACTTTATTACAAATTTTTTCTACCGATAGAAAATTCTTTTTTTTTTCGGAATTAATATTAGTATGAGATAGAAAGTGTTTATCTAACTGCATTAAAAATCACTGCTGCGAGACAATGATCTGGCAAGTAAAATAGACCCTTTAGAAAATAATCATATCTACGCCCGAGTCTATGCAATTAATAACTTTTTAAAAAAAACTAAAAAAAAAAACGTTTTTAGATAATTACCTACATTTTTTAAAAGTTATATAGAGAAATAAAATCGTGAATACAGAATATGTAGGGCTCACGACAATTTTAGGAAGTTATTATTTACCCAAATAAAGTTTAACTCACTATTAAAAGGATACCTATATACTTACAAACATTTGAAATCATCTAAAAAAATTAACTGCTACGATAAACCGTCAAATAAAAAAGGGATATTAAAAAAAAATTGACAAAAATTTAAAAGCTTGAAATCCGCGGCAGACATCAAAAATCTGAAAAACATATTTTTTTTTCAAATGGTCTACTTAACACCCTATGAATAAAAAATATTTTTTTTATAGGTCGTCGCTTGACAAAGCTTTTGTAACCGGAAGAATAAAAACAATTTTTTTTAAACTGAAATAAAATCTTTTTCCCAAAAAGTTTATTTACAAAACGGTAAAAACCGAAATTGGTTTTTTATTTTTAAGAGTAATGATGATTTCAAATTTCCAAAAAATGTCCTATTGCAGTTGAACTGAGCAGCAGTTTATTTTGTCTAAGATAAAATAGTTTTTTGGTAGAGGCAGGTTACGTAATTTTAGCACCGTTGCATATAAACATTAAAGTTTAACATAAATAGGTTTATGAAGTTAGGCAGTTAAAATTTTAATAATTAATATTAAAATAAAACTTGCGAAAACATTTTTTTATACAATATGAAAGCTTCTGGTCTGTCGATTTTTGTGGTTAGAAGAAGAATAATCTTTTTTCTGTTTTAGGCGTTCTGCTAGTTTATAGAGCTGATCATATTCAGTAACTATACCTCGGGACGAGGGCCGAAGCGGCCCCATTGTATAAAATCTTTTCTAGCGGGCATACTTGTCAAGAGCTTTTTTTAACATGAATCCGCCTATAATATAAAACATAAATTTAAAAATATATTGTTTAAAATAAACCACTTTTATTCAAAGGATATATTTAAGGTATTTTAAAGAACACAGAATAAGTTTTGTTTGTTTAAATAATTATAAGATAGATGTTGTATATACGAAAAAATTAAAAAAGTGAACAAAACTTTTAAAAAATCTAACACAGAAAAAGATATTTTTAGAAAAAAGGCCATTTCTTTAATTTACTGTCACAGTATACAGAAACAATAATAAAAATGCTTTATATAACATATATGTGTTACCAAAAATAAATTTAAGATTAAATTAATAAATGTTTAATGCTAATTCATGTTTAATTTTAATTAACTTACCTAGAATATGTACTAAATCTTAAATATTTAAATAAAATACTAACACAGCAACTATGCCCTTGTGAGTTCAAATCGAAAATGCAGCAAGAAAGGAGGAAATATGCGATAAGATAGCTAAAGATTTCCACAAAATGGTTAAAGACTTCCTTGAAATATCGGGGATTCCAAAGACATCCTAAAGATTTTTAAGAGATTTCCCCAGACTTCCCAAGATATCCTTAAGATTTCATAAGAGTTCCAGAGATTACCCAAAGATAGCCAAAGACTTCCCTGATTTCAAAAGATTTCTAGGGATTACCCAAAGATAGCCAAAGAATTCCCAAAGATTTCCCTTTAAGTGTACAAAGACATCCCAAGACTTCCTGCAGTGGTTTACCCCTCGCCTGATTCCGAACTTACTGAAGAAAATTTGAATTTAGGACAAATTAAAAAAAAAACAACGACATTTTTGCAAGTACGCATTTTACTACTTTTACTTGAATAATATCTTTACAATACTAAACATTAATAAAAATAAATATACAATGAAAAAAATGCAAAAATGTAAAAAAAATGTAAATGTAAAATGCGTGCTTGCAAAAATTTTTTATTTTTTATTTTTCATAAGTTCAAATTATTTTCAGTAAGTTCGGAATCAAGATTAGAAATAAATTTGGAGCAAGTTTTTTATTTATCATTTCATCGACTGTTTAAAGGAAAATGGGATGATACTACGAACTGCAATTTTGCAAAAATAATGCTGAGCTATCCAGACAAGTCAATAGCGAAAAAAACTTATGATGTCCAGAAGGAACCTCCGAACACTAACGGGCGTTCTAACTGGCCACTGCGGGCTACGAGGACACCTATTTAAAATGGGTCTAACGAACACAGGATTATGTAGAGGTTGTGAACAAGAAGATGAGACCGCGGATCACATTCTTTGCGATTGTCCCGCCCTCACATTTGAACGGAACTCTATGCTGGGCACGAACTGGCCATTACTGGCCGAAATTAGGGAGATTCCACATAAAGACGTCGTCAACTATTTTAAATCAATAGGTTGGACGACGCAGTGAATCTCCCGTCTACAAGAGGAAGCACAAAGGACCTACTAACGTCTAGGTGCAGTGGTATATTACCACCCTCTGAACATTCAGATCAGATTTATCATTTCACGTTAAAAAGGCAAAAACGACTGTTTGCTCTTGTTTGATTTTATGTTTTTGCATTTTTGGGACGCCCTGTATAATAACAATCTATTTTCTCATTGTAGTACATAATTTTTTGACAAGCAGAATTATTTATCAAGAAAGACTTTTTTTCGTATCTTTTAATTTTTGATCCATTTTTCCTCTTGTTAACCGCATCCGCGGACATACTGTATATGGCCTTGTCCAGTCCTCGGTGGATCGCCCTGTATATTGTAGGCTGAGATAAAAAAAAATAACATTGCATCCTAAATACAATTCCAGTTCCTTGAGTTGACTTGTTATGTTTCTTAATTGGATTAAATAAGGATCAAAAATGCTATTTTTTGAGGTTTTTAAAACATTTAGGTATTAAAAATTAAAAAAAAAAATTCTACAGTCAAGTCGTTTTAAATTTTGAGGTTCAAAGAAGGTGGGTAAAATTCGGCCTTTTTTTTGCCCATCATATTCATAAAAATTCAAAGTTTCAATTTGGGCCATTTTATTATATTTATAAAATGTGTAAGTATCTTTATTTACATCTATAATGAATTGATAAAAATATCAGAATGGCAAGTACCAAAAAAAATCCTTCAAACCTTCTATTTTTATTAAATTTTTCAATTTTTCACGTTTTTTTATATTTTATTTTAAAAAAACTCACCAAAATAAATAAATTCTAGTTTATAAGCTTATCAAGTGTCCTATTAAAGATAAAAAAAATTGTTGGTGCACAGAGCACATCATATAATTTTTGTAAATAAAAGATCAAAATCGTGTAAAATTGGAAAAATTCAATAAAAATAGCAAGTTTGAAGGTTTTTTTAGTACTATCATTCTGATTTTTACGTTATTGTAGATGTAAATAAGATATTAGACTATTTATAAAATGGCCCAATACTTTTCACATATATGAAAAGCGAACCTACTAAGAAAAATTATCAATAAAATCAAGAAAATACTTATTTTAAACTAAAATATCTACTAGAAACTAGATTAGAATAATTTATTTTTATTCTATCATACAGACCTATTGTTTTTTCACTGAAAATTTATCGAATAAATTAGGTGTATTAAATAATGTTTCCTCATATTTTTTTTGTCAGGTGGCTTTAAGATAATTAAAACGATAATTTTTTAATTTATAACCGCACTTGGTAGATTTTCTCAGATATTTAAACTTCTTAGAAATGCAATTTACCTGTTCAACAATGCTTGCAATTATTTTGTTTCATACTGTAGTAAGTAAATACACCTATAAAGTGTAACCTTGTACCACATACATTTTTGCATATGTAATTGCTGTCCATATAGTTTTATCTTCTGAACATTTACCTTTTAAAACTTGATTGGAAAACCTTGCAGATAGGCTCATAAATTTTGTAGGTCTTATATTTACCTAGATATTAACATATTTTCATTGTTATTGCGAAAGTATAGGAGAGTCCTTTACTTAATATAACAAAAATACAATACAATAAATTTAACAGAAAATTCCTTGATTAATTTTAGGACCAAAAGTTCATATAAACGTTGGGTCGCAAAATTTTTTGTTTTCAAGATACTGCATGTCAACAAATTTGGCGGTGTTATTTAAAGCATTAAGAGCTAAATTAGCCCTAACTTGGTTAAATGTATTGAGTTCAGTGGCGTCTCGAACGGCAACTAAACGAATATTTCTGACAAAAAAATGTACACTACTGACTTTTGTGCAATTTTTATATTTTCTTTAAAAAACCAAAAAAAAAATACATTTTTTTTTATCTGTAGAAAAAGAGTAAAATCCACTTATTTGCATATCTCTGGATCATACATGAAACATGGAGAAAAGTTACTTTTAAATATTATTTTTTATGTTCTTTTATTAACAATTATGTGGGCATTTCTTTGTAAACTGGGCAACTTTAAGCGTATTTTTGCCCCGACAAACAGTCCCCTAGTTAGTTTTTTTCATAGAATAATAGTTTTATTTAATTATTATTATTAGGCAAACTTAAAAAGCATACGAAGCACAACGTAGAAATGAAGATTAATTGTATTAAATGTTATTGAGGTAGTTTTAAATTAGTTTTAAGTAAGAGCCAGGGGACTGTGCGTAAAATTGGGGACAAAATAAACATTAGTATTTTTAGATGCTTTATTTAAAAAATTGTCAGTAAAAAGTTCATTAGATTTCAAATATTATAAGTATGTTTTTTTAATATTTGTGAGATAAACTCCTTTTTTTACCAGGGAACTGTTTTTGGGGACATGCAGGGGACTGTTCTTTGAGCAATATAAAAACGGTTTTGATGTAATAAAATTTATTTTATTGGATATTGTACGATGGACCTTAGTAAGTTAGGTGATTATCTTTTTAAGTTAAGTACAAATTATATAAAATGGAGTATATTTTTCATATATCGGCCTGGGACAGTTAGTTGCCCAGCTTACAGAGAAATACCCAGGTAATAATAACAAATACTTAATTAAATAACATTAACATCTAAATTAACGATTTTTACTTAATTAAGTGTTCGATATGCTCCCTTGCGACTTCTTGTGTGGTTCAGGAATATGCAGTTAATTGGATTTAATTTTTTTCTCAAAAACTATGATACCGAAAAAATTTCAAAAATGGAAAAGCTGCATTCTTATTTGCCTGATTCAAAGAACATATAAAAATTGCACAAAAGTCAGTAGTTTGTTGGAAATATTCGTTCAGGAGCCGCTAGAGACGCCACTGGTCTTAATAAATTTAATCAAGTTAGCCCTTTAATGCTTGGATGCATGATATTTAGAATGTTTACCAAAAACCTTTTTTTTTAACACCCCGTATCTGGAAAACGAAGAATTTGCGGACCTATATTTATATGAACTTTTTGTCTTAAAATGACTCAAAGAATCGTCCGTTAAATTTATTGTACATAAATAATTAACACCCTGTATATTAAATTAGGAAGATCTATGTACAGAATGATAATGTACCAAATATATATATTGTCACATGTCGGGCTGTGCAAGTTGGTTGTCTAAGTATTGTCATTGTCGAGATTTTTTTAAAGTTAGGGACAGTCCACGAAGCCTTAAAGCTTAAGTACTAACATTTTGTGTAATTATCATAAACATCTTTTATCTTCATCTCTTCCATGCTATCCGCGCCGAACTTGCCCATCCCTCTTTAACAAAAATTGATTGTTAAACGGGCCGGGACTAGTTCCAGTACGGATCATTATATTTTTCCTTTTTTAGTCTAATTCGTGATGCAGTATTTTAATTGGACCACAAATTTAGCACCGTTTCAAATAAGATCGAAAACGCTTTACCAAAAGTTAGAGGTTTTCAATTCTTGAAAATATTATTTCTTTAGGAGACTGTACATGGTGTCCTATTTTCGTGTGTTTTATGGGGTTTCTCGCTTATGAGTGAAGTTACAAAGATGCGGTTTTCGCGACACCTTGCTACTTTTTTGTCAAACGAAAGAGGCCGCAAACAGATTTGTCCTAGACCCCTTAGTTTCATTTTAACAGGGTGATTTTAAAAAAGTTGTATTTTCGGTTACCCCTCGTATCTCAGGTATCTGATAACTTATCGAAAAGATAAAAACGGGCCCTTATAGAACTTTTTACGCAGACTACAGTGGCGTACTTGTAATTTTTCTCGGTATTAGCCAAAGTTGCACTTTTTTAAATGGAACACCCCGTATATTTTTTCGTCATATTATTTGCCACACTGAGAGCTTTCTAAAAATATAATATAGTCGAAACTTATTTTTATAAACAGCATGAAAACATGCAAATATTTACTTTTTAACATAGGCGGCTTTGGTTTAAATTAATGACAGTTAAATTAATTAACTTCAAATGCCTTCTCGCACCAAAAAATAATCTAGTAATATAAACATTTATTAACAAGACAACCTAATGGATAAAAATAACGATTTTACGCTAGAATTGTTCTTAGCCTTAAAAGACAAATTTAACTACCAATTTTATAAATACTGTTCGAATTGGTGACCATAATGTCTTATGCATTGTTGGCAACGCGTCTATAGTCTTCTTAAAGCATTTTCAAATATGAAAGAGCGGGCTCGCAACTCTCTAAAGGCATTTTCCGTGGCCTCTCTTAATTCCTCAATTGTTTCATACTTTCTCGAGTATATTTTACCTTCTAAATATCCCCACAAAAAATAATCTAAAACTGAGAGGTCCGGAGACCGTGATGGCCATCGAATAGGTCCGTGCGTGGCTATAAATCGATTAGGAAAGTGCTGTTCTAACCAGTGTTGTATCACGTGAGAATTGTGAGCTGGAGCTCCATCTGGTTGGAAATAGATGCCATTTACTTGAACCAAGGCAATATCTTCCATAATAGTCATTGCTTTTTCTTGAAGGATTTGTATGTATCTATTAGAATTCAAATTTCCTTGGTAAATACAATATTCAATTCGTCTTCCCAAAATGAAATAAGAAACATTGAATCCAAACCTTCCCTGGCGTTTCCTGGGTAAAGTAACGTGTTCAATTTCCTGGCTCCAAAACCTTGAGTTATTCCTATTGAGGATAACCGCACTGGTAAAATGGGCTTCGTCCGACCAAATGATCTTTCTTTCAAAATTATTCTGCCTTTCACACATATTGAGAAACCAGTTACAAAACTCCACTCTCCGCTCAGGCTCGCCAGGATGAAGATTGTGCACAAGTTTATACTTGTAAGGTTTGAATTTATGTCGTTTCAATATTTTTTCGACTTTTGTTTTGGATACTCCGATATTTTCTTCTATTTGCCTGCAAGATGTCCCTGGGGTATTTTCAACTGATGCCAAAACATTTATTTCAGCTACTTCATTATCTTTACTATAATTTTTCGGCCTAGGTTTATTAAATGACCCATATTGAATTAGATTGTTTTGTATTTTAAAAAATAATATTATTCGTTCTTCTAACGTACCTATTTAGATAAAGCTCCGCCGCCTCATCGACGTCTTCGTTGGATAATATGAAACATCTATTCATATCATACTTTTCAAAATGTTCAAAATTTTGGTTTTGTGCCATATTTTTTAGATAAATGATAACGATAATCTAGGAACTAGCATTAAAAAATTCAATAGCAATCATTTGACGTTGATTAATTTGACTGTCATTAATTTAAACCAAAGCCGCCTATGTTAAAAAGTAAATAGTTGCATGTTTTCATGCTGTTTATAAAAATAAGTTTCGACTATATTATATTTTTAGAAAGCTCTCAGTGTGGCAAATAATATGACGAAAAAATATACCATGTAAAAAAGTGCAACTTTGGCTAATATCTCAAAGAAAGTAAATCCGAGAAAAATTTCAAGTACGCCACTGTATTCTGCGTAAAAAGTTCTGTAGGGGCCCGTTTTTATATTTTCGATAAGTTATCAGATACCTGAGATACGAGGGGTAACCGAAAATACAACTTTTTTAAAATCACCCTGTTAAAAAGAAACTAAGGGGGCTAGGACAAATCTGTTTGCGGCATCTTTCGTTTGACAAAAAAGTAGCACGGTGTCGCGAAAACCGCATCTTTGTAACTTCACTCATAAGCGAGAAACCCCGTAAAACACACGAAAATGGGACACCCTGTACACACAACACATGAGGTCTGTTCGTTATTCAGCAATATTTTGCACTATTTTACACTTTATAGAGCCATCTAGCCGTAAGGGCGATTACGTAAAAAAGAATAAAGTAGTGTTTCTTATTTCTTAATAACAGACTAAACTTTCAAAAATAAAAAAAATATATATCTTTTAAACAAAACTGACAAGAAATTTAGTTTTTTGTTTTTAAATTTTCTAATACTGTGATTTATATTGCATTAGTTTAAAAAAAAATATATCGTAAGTACCGTTTTCGAGATATTTCGAAAAGAATGCATATCTTTCATAAATGACAGATATCGAGATTGTTAATTATGCACAATTTGATTGTTAACATCTTGTTTTACAGACGATAAAAAATTTCGTTTTTTTCAATTAGATACACTTTTATTAACCCTATATTTCCATTTCATTTAATTCTTAAGAAAACCCGTTTTATGAGTAAACTGCTTTAAAACTGTTTTAAAAATGACTACTGAAAAGTAACTTTGTGGGCACCCGGTATATTTTTTAAAATACTAACGTTAATTGTATAGCTTACTCCGCTATTCTCGCTGTTCATGTTATCTGTGATAAAAAATGTGTATTTTAAAATTATAACATTTTCAACAGTCGATAACAGAACATAAAACAAAGCGATGTGAAAGTCTACTTAAGATTTTCTCGTTTTTACCGATTGTTTTGGTTTTTCAGTCGTTAAACACAGAAAGCAAGAAAGTTCCAAGATAGAATGACTTGGGCATTTTGCCAGAAGATGTTCTCTTCGTTGACTTGTTTATTTTTTTATTTTAAAGTTTATAAATAAGTCCATTAACTGTTTTTAATTAATTTTAACCTCGTAAAACTTGTCGGATATACAAAAAACTGGAATTTAATGCAGTAAGTGGGAGCATTAGCCTTTCAATTAAAACATGATATTAATAGTAAAAAGAACATGTTTAAAAGTAAGCTTTTATTTACACATAAAAGATGGTGGCAAGTTTTACCTATTTTACAAAATAAAATATAATTTTTAAAATTACTTATGTCAAGATCAAGTGACATAATGTATTCTTGTTTATCCACATAGGTAAATCAAGAGGCTAAGCTTTTTTATCATATAAATGATGTAATGTAATAAATTGATGGGTTTGATTTAATTTAAATATTATTTTATTCTTTTTAGAACCGGGTGACCATTCGAAAACTACCACCTCCCTTGACTTTTTTATTTGAAGTTTCTCAAATAGTTATTTTCCTAATAAGTGCGCAAAGTGATACTTTTCCGCACGCCAAAGCAGTTAGACAAACGACGCGAAGCGGAGTTCGGATAAGCTTTAAGTGCGGAAAAGTCCCTTTGCGCAAGTATTAGGAACAATACTTTTTCTACTTGCGAATAATTTTTCTACGAGCGTTTTATTAGAGAATATGATTATTAGAAATATACGAATATTTCAGTAAAAATTAAAAATTCAAAGTAAATAATTAATTTTTTACTTTAACTGATTATACAAAAAAAACTATTATTAATTATTATTAACAATATTAATGTTAAAAGTACAATTAGTTGCATGTTGAAGGTTTATGGCCGATTTCAAATGATTTCTTAGGAACGTAGATGATGGTTCGCTGCTCGATGTTAAGACGAAATCTTGTATTTTAGCTGATTGAACAGCGTCTGTGTAACAGGTCATTTCATCTGGCTTCTTGAGAGTTTTTGGCTTGTTGCAGTTTAATTTTTTTTTACTTAACTCCTTTTTGTAGCCTGTTGATTCTTCAATGTATCCCTCGGGTACCGTTGTCGATTTCCAACCGCCTAACCGCTTTATATCTATGAGTCCTTCTCCGGAATTTGCAAGTAACGTTGCAGAAGATCGCCGGAAGCTGTGGCCGGTATATAGCTCTGGATTCGGCAACTTTAAAAATGCTGCTATTTCAGAAGGAACTTTCCCAAATGTACTGATCCCAACGCATTGTAGTGTGCAAATTCCCTTTTTGAAATATACGAAAAACCGTTGATGTGTTGTCGGTGGCCGTAATGCTGTATACTTCCGATATAAGAACAAATACTTTCCGTCGTTGATCTCTTCAGACAGGACAAAAGTACGTGAGGTATAGTTTTTTGCGTCTGGAATCTTCACAACAATTAGGTTGCCTTTGTCATTGATGTCGGATGTTTTCATTTTTGCGAGTTCTTCTCGTCTGCAGGCGCCAGAAAGTCCGAAAATGGTCGCAATTTTAATCAAAAGATATATTTCATCAGGTGCTTCATTAATAATTGTAGATATTTCTTCTTTTGAAAAAATCCTTGACTTTTTTGGCCGAAAGCCTACATTTTGTTTCTTAATAATTGCTGCTAACTTATAAAACTTGTCGATATCTACATTTTTCTTGATCTTTAAAACACTTTTCAGCATGGAGTATTTCGACCATTAAGTATTTGGACTAAATTCCTTGCTTAATTTGAGAAAATAGGCTAAAAGTACCTCCTCTTTCAAAGTTCTAACGCCTTTTTCTTCACACCATGTTTCAAATGAATTATACTATTTCTCGTACTTTTCTTTTGATTTTGGCGGCAGGAGCTCTAAGTTGGCCAATCTTGCGGCTTTTAAAACATCGTCTGGCAATTCTTCCTCCATTCTTAGAAACTTATTTTAAACTTTTTACCGAATTTTCTGATGCTTCCGTGACATTAGAAAATGTTTGTACTTGGTTGCTGCAGCAAGAAAAATACTTTATTTTTTTAGCATGGTGTCTATGAAATACATGGTGCATGGAAAAATATTAAAATGATAATAAAGAAAACTGATATGGGATATTTACTAAGCGCCAAATGTATCTAAAATTCAATAAAACACAATAAAAGAATATGTAGAACCCTTTTTTTAAATATTATTTCATCCAGAAGTTATTAATACATTAAAAAATCGACCATAAATACGGCAAATATGCAGAACGAAAATGAGCGCGCAAAAAGTTTCCGTGCGCAAAGTTAAACTTTGCGCACTCATTTGCGAAGTAAATACTTTGAGCCCGCAAGTAGAAAAAAATATGTTTAATATGGAAGTTGTAGGGGCAAATTTGGAGAGTTCAAACATAATTTTGGATATTATACAGGATGCATCATAAAGACGTGTCAAACCATAGATATTATTTTTTAAATAGGACACCCTGTATTTGACTTGATATTTCAATTCTGCTTAAAATTTTAAGCATTTTTTATATAAAACCCTATAGGCCTAAATTTACTGGTTTTCGAAGTTTAAAAGTTGTATTACTTGCTTTGAACTCGGCTTTGAAACGCAGTAAAAAGTTTGCTAGGCCATAACTGTCGTCATGACAATTTAAGGTGACAAGTTTTTTCTTGAAAAATCTGAATAGTTTGTATGAAAAAATGGTTTATTCAACAGAAGAAAAACAAGAAATTCTTTTTTTATTTCTTGAAAATAATTATAACGCTACTGCTACTGTTCGTGCGTATGCAGCTCGACATCCTTATTGAGCCGTTCCTACAAGACACACCGTTAAAAGCATTTTTACAAAATTTAGAACAACTTTAAATCTCGACAGGAACAAATCGGTGTATTCAAATGATGAAAATAGGGATTTAAATGTTATCCTACATTTAGAACTGTTGAACTGTTTCAAAAGACTTGCAAGCTATGCATGGACCACAAAAATACGGGCGCGAGTCAATACGGAAGGTTTTAAAACAAAATAAGTTTAAACCTTTTAAATACCATAAAGTTTAAAAACTCACACAAGCTTAGAAGGAGCACAGACTAAATTTTTGCAATTTGATGTTGAACAGGCTAAATAATAACAGAGACTTTTTTAAAAATATTTTATGGACCGATGAATCCAGTTTCTCGACAAGTGGAAGGCCTAACAAACAAAACGTTCGGCATTGGGCGGTGGATAATCCGAATTTCGTGCGAAAAGTGCATTTTCTAGGTCGATAGACTGTCAATGTGTGGTGTGGCATATTGGGAATCCGAATAATAGAACCATCTTTTTTATAAGGTAACTTGACCGGTGAAGTATATTACGAATTTTTAAGGAACGAGCTTTCAGACGTGCTGGAAAATTTGCCGCTAAAACGTTATCGCAGTTTAGTTTTCCAACATGATGGAGCTCCACCACATGTTGTTCTACAAGTAAAAAACTTATTAGATGAAAATTATGATAGATGGATTGGCCGGAACGGGACAATTCATTGGCCAGCTAATAGTCCGGATCTGACGCCAATGGACAACTTTTTATGGGGATATATAAAAAAATTAATTTACCAACAGGACCTAGGTAATGCTGATGTCATAAAAAATATTATTAGGCATGACATTAACGTATTGAATCAAACAAATTCTCGCTTCATAGAAAATTCAATAGCACATTTGGAAATTTGTTACCAAGAATGCGTGCAGAACCAGGGAATAACGTAAATTAGGACTGTTTTATTGTTGAAATAAAAATTGAGTTTGTTACATCAGTATTTATTATTTTAATTATTTAATTTTTAAACATCTTTAGTTCGAAAACCAGTGAATATAGTGTTTTATATAAAAAATGCTTAGAATTTTAAGCATAATTAAAATATTAAGTCAAATACAGGGTGTCCTATTTAAAAACCTATTTAAAAAATCATAACTATGGTTTGCCATGTCTTTATGATGCTTCCTGTATAATATCCAAAATTATGTTTGAACACTCCAAATTTGCCCCTACAACTTTCGTATTAAACATTTTTTTTGAAAAACTTCAAATAAAAAAGTCAAGGAAGGTGGTAGTTTTCGAATGGTCACCCGGTACATGTAAATAATGGCTTGTTTTTAAAAATAATTTTTTAATATTGATTTATTTTTTATTTTTTAGTTTATAAATGGGAGTTAGCGAAACCCTTTAATTTGATATCCATACTGGGGATGTTGCGGATGCGGATCTTGTTTTTTTTTAAGAAACCATATGGGTGCAGAAATAAAATAGCAAGAAAAGTATTTATTTAATAATTTTATTACCAATCTAAGTACTTGGTGGAGGATTGGATCATAAGTTTCTTGTAAAAAAAAAACAAGATCCGCATCAACATCCGCATCCGCAACACCCTAATCCGTACCATGGGAGTGCATAAAAAATAATTAATCTGCCATCTTGGGCGATCCGCCATATTGGATGTTCTCCTATTTCAAGAAACCCTTTCATTTGATACCCATATCGTGAGAGTTCGTAAAAAATAACTAGTCCGCCATCTTGGGCTCTCCGCCATATTGGATTTAAAGTGACGTCATTTTGTTTTTTGTATTATTCCCATCAAACCCTTTCATTTGATACCCGTATCGGGGGAATGCATAAAAAATAACTAGACCGCCAACTGGAGCGGTCCTCCATATTGGATTTAGAGTGACGCTAGACGACGAACGTGAATATTTCCAGTTTGGGAAAAATTTGACGTGTTTTTAGATCAAAATAAATTTAATGCAAAATGCCCATTGTACCACCCTGGTAATACTGACTGCTGAACTGGTCTGAACCGGAAAACGACTGGCTTTTCCCACTCTAGATATCAATGCACTCTAGTGGCGCCCTCCCGTTCCTGTTAAATTACGCGTCCATGAACAAACGGCCCGTTTATATTTGATCAGCCCTCGTATTAGCTAGCTATTGGGTGTTAACCTCAATCTGCTTAAAACCTGTAGAGCTTCTAAAAAATGGCAAATAAAGTTAAGGGGCTTCATTTGGGACTTGAACTAATACTAACTTAATTGAAAATCTGCTTAAAATCCGGTTTACGTTTTAATAATTGTTTTGAAATGTGGGTCGTCTATAGTCGCGTATTATTTAAAAGTCTTGTGTCGTAAATTTTAAGCCAGTTTCTTTTAAAATTTACAGTTTAAAGTTGTATGATTGAATTAAATAAGTTTTTTTATATTAAGGAAGGTACATACATACTGTGATCGAGTGTAAGACTACTATCTCTAAATTATTTTAAAATTACACATTCACAACTCATTAATATTTTTAAAGTAATCTGTAAGTGGTAAGGTTCCTTGTTGCGATTTTGCTCTGTTGCGCTTATCGAGTGTTTTCGTTTAGTATTTCTTCCAGTCACCGCGATCTCCGCATAGGAGCATGAAGCCGACCTCCGCAAATTACTCTACATCTCATATAGTTCAACCGTTTGGATTTTTTTTTAAGATTCTGTCTTAAATTTGCCTATCGACCCTTTTTTTAAGTTTTGATTTGGGTTTTCTTTCGGAAATTTGTCTCCAAACTTTTAAAAAGAAAATGAATTTCCGGCGCAAAAATGATCGTAGGGGGCATTTTTCCAGAGGTCCGAAAATGATCCAAAAATGCTGAAAAAGAATATCCGTATTCCTTGAATGATTATAAACAATTTTTGTTAAATCAAATCTTTCCTGCATTTTTTGTGAGTAAAGGACCCTCTTGCGTTAAAAATTTCGGAACATTATGCCCGTTTGTGGGAATAATAAAAATATGTTGCTTCTAATTTTCACATAGACAGTCCTATGGGGCTTATTAAAAGAAAGATTTTTAAGAAAAAAAACCAAAACCCAATCTTGAATACGGATAATTTTTTTTAGCATTTTTGGACACATTTTTGAACCTCTGGAAAAATGCCCCATACGATCATTTTTGCGCCGAAAATTCATTTTCCTCATGAAAATCAAAGTTTGGAGACAAATTTCCGAAAAATAAAAATCTAAATTAAAAGTCCAGAAGGAGGGATCGATACGCAAATTTAAAACGAGAATCCTATAAAAAAAAGATCCTAAATGGTTAAACTATAGAAGCTGTAGAGTAATGGGGTGGTCGCTTCGCCCCACTGTGCGGCGTTTAGGTTTGTTGTAAATAAAAATATGTGTTTTTCCTTTTCCACTTTAACAATACGTTTATGTTGTTACAATACTTGTATTTTATTTTTAAATCTGTTCAAGACCATTTTTGTTTAATCGTTGACAATATCAAAAATGCAACATGTTTATTTTTATCAATAATGTAATATTATTCCTCTTTGCACAGATAAGAATACAAAGTCATCTTGTAATGTTTATTTTTATTACTTGTTGTTAGGTATCAATGGTTTTAAAACAACACACTTTAAATTTTAATATATTTATTAGTCATTGGGTTTATAGTTTTCTTGATCTTACTTAAATGGTTAAATGTGGTCACGGTTCTGCGAATTCGCTGCTGTACGTCTTTTAGGCATCAGTACACGCTTTAAATTTTAAAATAAAAAATACTCCTTTGAAACTTCGTGAGTGGATTCCTTTTGGCGTCATCTACAACTTTTTTATATTTGAAAATTGGGGCGTTTTTGATCCGGCATTTCTCAAACATGCCAATTTTACGATGTATGTAAAATTATAAACATCCCATTCAAAATTTCTTGAATTATAATATTTTATAAAGTAAACATCGGGAAATATCTTGACTCGCAAAAATTTTAGGGCATTTAGGAAGACCTACACACCATCTCAAAAACGCCTCAATTCTCAGAATTTTCAAAGATAAAAAAGTTGTAGGTTACACCAAAATAATTCCACTCACGAAGTTTCAGAGGAGTATTTTCTATTTCAAAATGCAAAGGCGGGACCGATACCTATTTGAGTTTTTGTTATGTGAAGTATGAATATACGAGGGTGGATCAAATAGGACCGGAAATTTTAGTCCTAGAACCAAATGAATCGCCTTAACATTAAGGGTTTTTAATAGGCGTGTATTATTTCAAACTCACTTCACTTTCACTTCAGTTGGTTTTATTTGGTATTTGTCAAAATAACAACCAAAAACATTCTATAAAAGTATTATCAGACTTCCACAGCGATGGCAAAAGTGCATGGACTAAGGGTGAATACGTAGAGGACTAAAGCAGAAACCATATACTTATAGCAGTTAAATAAAAAGTGACAGGAAAATACTGACACCAAACCTGCATTAGCGGTTTAGAGGTTATGGTCAGGGCGAGAAGCTCGACAACTGAGTCCATCATAGAGCTAAGACGGACAAAAGATGGAACCCAACTTGAAAAAAAAAATGTTTTTTTGTGTTTTGATCATTGACGTTTTAAAACGTCAATGGCTTTTTGTCACTAAAGTTAGGTTATCTGTTTTGCCTGTTTTAGCTCCATCTCTCTCGGACCTCTGTTTCGTACGTAACCCGCAAATAAAATGCGTTGCTGAAATAGCGAAAGGCCATTTCACAACTTTTGAAACCTTAATCAGTTTTTTTAAGGTTGTCAAATCAAATGCAGGTATACCTGCTTTAATTAAAAAAAAAATATTATATTAAATGTTTGTGGTATTTACTTTTTTGCTAAGTAGGAATTTGTACTTGTTTCAGGTTGGAATGAAATAGAGGATTACCAGGAAGTAAGCTTCGGAACATTATCATGAAAATGGTTCTATCCCAACGCCAGCGAGAAGAGCTGTAAGTATTCCTTTTTTAGGTTTTAGATTATTGTATAGTTTACCGTATTATGACAAACATCTTTAGTAAATATAAATAATTTCTTCTGTTAAGATTTTCCAAAAACCCCTGGATTCCTGTTTCAACACCGTTGGTTCCAAACAAACGGTATTAAAACAAGTTCTCACTCATCGGTCTTATATAATTTCCTGTACATTTCTTAACGATTTCTGTATCCTTTAGTTTACCTATAGTAGATTGTTATTTGTTACTTTATATAAATGTTCTTTTCACTAGTGTTCGGAGTTTTAAAATATTATCTGATTATTCTGCTTAATTAATTTGTTTTTTTTTTCATTAGTGTTTTTTTCTAATTGCTTTGTTTTACTTTTTAGTACCATAGTTTTTTGGTCTGCTGTTTCTTTAGATTCTTTTTTTTCTTAACAAAACATTTTTGTGCTGTTTTTTTTATTTTTTTCCGTATTTGTCTTAAGATTTCATTATTACTCAACTCTAATCGAGAATAGATATAAAATGCTTTAACAAAAAAATGGTCCTTGCTTAAAGGTCATAAACAATGATATTGGTTAAATAAAAGCTATTTCGTGTACTTGCATTGTCATAATTTATTTAAAACACGACAGTAAGTAGGTATGTCCAGCCGTCTGCAGGTGAATACTAAATGATACTAAATAAGTTACATGACTACACTTGCACTTAGTTTTAGTATAAATTCTCCTCTAGTCATGTAACTTATTTAGTATTTACCTGAAAAGGGCTGGATGGAGTGATGGAATGGTTGAAGCTATGCTGTGAAGATGAGTACTATGCGCTGGATGATGGAGTTCCCATGGAATGGTTTAAGAAATACATAATTAAAACTGCACTAATCAAACCAAAAGTTTGAGTAAGATATGTTGACGATACTTTTATTGTATGGACAGGTAATGACGAACTTGAAAGTTTTTTAAAACATCTAAACTGTCTTCGACCTTGTATCAGATTCACAATTGAGAAGGAGCAAAACGAAATAATGGACATATACAAACCTCGGTACACTGGACGATATTTACACCAGAATTCTAATCACTTTAACGGAACGACAAGGGGCCATACGTACTCTATATAACCGCAAAGTGATCTTATGTAATAGTAAGAAATACATGCAAGATGAAATAAGTAATATGACTAGGGATCTTAAGCAGAACGGCTACAGTGAGAGACTGGTTAAGAAAACAGTCGACATATATCAAAATAAGACAAAAAAACTCTTAAAGTCTTGTTTAAGACTCCACATGACCAAATATTTATTTATGACAATTTTGTATATTAAAGGAACTCCGAAAAAGATCCGCAGAATCGTGAATAAGTGTAATATTTAAACGGCATTTAAATCCCACACCACTCTAAGTCTTAGTATTCTTACTAAGACGAGACCGGACAACAATGTTTTATAAGATTCTTACCAGTTGAAACGCGTCGTATTTTAAATAAATTTAGACAGTGCAAGTCCAAGAAATATCTCCCATTTAAAAAAGGTCAATTATTAAAAAAGAGACTTTGGTTTAGCGTTCTTACGCATCTCACGAAAAAACAACAGTTATTAACAAATTACTTCATCGGTGTTAAATAACGAATACTTTTGACCCTTTCGGAAATAAATCATTGTTTTGTCTTCATTGTTTTACATTTCTTTATCATTAATGAGAAAAACATGTTCGGTGGCTGTCAGCTGAGCTCAACCTTTCATTTTTTACGGATGAATCATTTAATATTTTTATTCTCACCTGTGGATATTGTCATTACAAAGTGCAAAATGAATGTATGTAATTTTTTTGAAAAGCGTTTAAAATAATTATATTTTCCTTGAGTAAAGTTGAAGTGAATGAATTTGGTCCTAGCTTAGCAAGTTGTTCGGATGATGGCTGTTATTCATGCGGATGAAGTTTAGGCGAGTGACATAAATCATCTAATTTTATAATAGCTGTTATGTGCAAGTAGAATTCTATATTATATTCATGACTTACACGCTGATTTAAGATATCTTTATATAAGTCGAACTACTTTTTGAAATTTCAAATTAAAATTGACCGATACAGGTTTCTGACAATTTCATAACCAGGCGGTCTATCTCCAATCTCGGATACACAATGTCGCATAAAAATTATGCTCATGAAAAATTTGGAAAGCTGTAAATAAATCTGTACAGTTTTCATTTGTGGCGCAATTCTTAGGTCTTCGCGGATGCTTTCGAGCAGGAAAAAGTTTTTCACAATTTCGACGTGGAAACTCGCAGAAAATGGCCCCCCCAAAGTCCCAAAAATGAGTTTCCCTTGAATATCTGCCAAAATATGCGAATTAGAGAATTTTTGTTCAGACAAAAAATAAGGATCACCTCGAAATCTACAAAAATGGTCCTTACCATTTTTTCGCAACACCAATATTTTTCGCAAAAACGACACTGGATAGATGTGGTTAGTTGTGAATCCGCGAGTCACTGGTGTGATAAATTTTCCTGATTTTTGAAAAATTATTGGACTTTATTAAAAAGAAAAAAGTACATTTAGAAACTAGACCCTTTAAGCTTTCAAATGATGTACATTAAAAAGCAGTTCAATAGATGATGACTTTTTGATTCGCGTTTATTCTACAGATTTTTTAGAACTCCGAAAACGGCAAAAAATGCAGATGGGCAAACAATGTTTTATCAAAACGCAAGAAGGATGGTGAAGGAAATTTTCTGGGATCATTAAACACTTGCTAAGGTCTCATTATAAAAAAGAAATGTTTATAACAAACCATTTTTTAAAAAAATATCAATAAATTAATGAGATATTCTTAAAATATTAAGAAAAAAATTGACCGCTTTTTGTAATATTCTAGAAAAATCAGAATAGACCCATATGCAATGATAGGTACGGGTTTTTCCATTCCGATGAACTTTGAATGGTTAAAAAATGTACATTATTGCCCGAGTAATGGAACAATTCGTCCGCCCGCTTATAAGTGAATCCTTGAAGATAGCGGCATTCTAGCGGTAGAGTGGCAGCTGAAATGAGGGGACTTTTGGGTACCGTTATCTTGAAAACTATCGATTTTTTGAAAAAAATTATAAGAACCTTTTTTGTCTAAACAAAAATTCTCCAATTTGCATATTTTGGCAGATATTAGCGGGAAACTCATTTTTCGGGCCTTGAGGGCCCTTTCCCACCTGTTAATGTTGATAAACTTTTTTTCGCTCGAAACCTTCCCCGAAGACATAAGAATTGAGCCACAAGGGAAAACTGTACAGATTTATTTACAGCTTTGTCCCTTCATTTACTGGACTACTTGCAATTTTTGTTTGTTCGGGTCAAATCTTGCAACTGAATTTTAAAGCAATCTTAACCGATTCAGATAAAATTTTGCATTGAAGTTTAGTTTGGATGACAGTGCATGGTTAGCCAATATGGCGGACCTCCCAAAATGGCGGACTAGTTTTTTTATGCACTCCCATGATATGGGCATGAAATAAAAGGTTTGCTAAGAAGAATGAATAATAAAAAAAATGACTTCACTTGAAATTCAATATGGCGGACTCCTAAAGATAGTGGACTATGTTCTTTAATGCATCTCTATGATATGGATATCAAATGAAACGCGATAACTAAAAAATAAATTAAGAGTAAAAAAAAAGGATTTTTAAAAACAAGCTTTTATTTACATCGACTAAAGAGAAGAAGAAATAAACTTTAAATTAAATCAAACTCATCTCAATTTGTTTCATTACACAATTTATATGATCTAAAAGCTGGTACATTGGTGGGTTTGTTTTAATTTAAAGTTTATTTCACAGCTTAATCATACTTCTAGTATCATTTTGGTTATCCTCCTGAAATAAGTTCAGAATAACCCTGTACACAGGGTGTCCCAACTCTATACACTAAATATCTCTGCTCCTGTACCGGGTGTCCAAATAAGAAAGGACGCCGGCTGTATCTCAGAAAATGTTTATCGCACAGCGTTGGGGAAAAAATATTTTCGGTAAAAGTGGACAAGAGAAATAGCTGAAAATTATTTTCAAGTTTCTAAAATGGCCGCTAGGGGGCGTAACTGCTATCTTGAATCTAAAAAGGTGATGTTTCTGTGAATTTTGCTTCATTAACCTAACAAAAAAATACCTGATCTTTAAAGTCGAGGATAATTTGAACCTTTTTTGTTTGACAATTTTTGCTGTATCTCTAAATTAAAGTGGTGGGGGTATTTAAAGGTTTCCGTAAAAAACACCCTGTATCTTCGAAACGGCTAAGCCGATTTTAACAAACTTAGGCTAGTTAAAAAGAGCTATTCTTGGGCTTTAAATCTTAAAATATTTAAAGTTTTTTAGTTTCACATGTCGCCGCTAGAGGGCTTTTTTCGACATTCCGACAGAAATGGTTAATTTTCTCAAAAAAATTAAATGCATTGGTATAATTTTTCTTTATGAAACAGTAGCTAAATAATGCCTAAACAAGCTCGTGAAAACCGGATCTCGATATCTTGTTTCTTACCTAAAATTTAGAACAAAGAAAATTACGTAAATATACGTCAATATCTCAAAAACTGTAAAAGCTACAAGAAATTTTATAAAACATAAATTGTTTTACACAAAACCTCTAATTTAAGTTAAATAATATTTTCATCTAAATGCAGTACTTTACGAGTTATAACCAAAAAAGCAAATACTAGGGGTATACCTTGAAAAAATCCTGAAAATTCTATTTTTTGATTATAACTAGTAAATTATTGCATTTAGACGAAAAGATTATATAACTCAAATTAAAGGTTTTGTAAAAATACATAATTTATGTTATATAATATTTCTTGTAGCTTTTATAGTTTTTGAAATATTGACGTATAAAGTTTTCTTTGGCCTAAATTTTAGGTAAGGAACAAGATATCGAGATACGGTTTTCGCGAGCTTGTTTAGGCATTATTTAACTACTTTTTTACCAAAAAAAATTTTGGACACCCGGTACATAATACAGAAAAAAAAACTTAAGATAAAAAATGTGTGTTTGGTAACACTAATTTTATTAACAGGTTTGGTAAATATACAGGGTGTCTCAAAACAGAGTTTTTATTTTTAAGTAGGTTTTTTTTAAATAAAACGACCTGTATATTTTACCAAATTTTGACTTACATTTAATTCTACATCAAAAATGCAAAATACACTGAACGTCAATTATTGCTGGTTTTTGAGATAATTAAATAACTAATTAAGGAACAAAATTGGTCACTCTGACACTAACAGAATTATTTTAAAATAATTATGACAGAAAATGATATTAAAAAACGGTTAGCAGTTTAAATATTTACTATAGGATGTTATGGTAATTGTTTTTAATTATTACATGAGTATATCAGATAATACATACAATATAGGTCGTTATCTTATAAACCAACAACAATTGACTTATAGTATAATATACATTTTTGATGTAGAATTAAATAAAGAGTTAAAATTTGGCAAAGTCTACAGGACGTTCCATTAAAAAAACGTGCTTCACAATAAAAAACTGTTTTTGGGACACCCTGTATATTTACCAATACTGTTAATAAAATTATCGTTACCAAACACACATTTTTATTTTAATTTTTTTTTGTATGTGTATAGTCTGTCTCAAAGTATACCGTGTTAGCTCTTGCCTTCATTTGTGGATTATACCTGCCGGTAGGTATTAAAGGGCAGAACATTAGGGACGGACTTTAATAATATAAAGATTTATAATTTACTGTTTATTTAGGTAAGTATAATCTTAAAATTACATCAAGAAATTAAATATATGCAAAGTTTTAATAAATTTATAACTGCATTATCTATACATAATTACATTTTTAATCTAAATATCTAAATCTAATTCTGTTTCACTATCAGAGTCGTCATTAAGATTAATTACAATAGGATTTATGTTGTTTTGGATAGAAATGTAAGAGTCCTCAATTTTTATAATGTGCTGTAGTGAATTTTTTCAGCTCTTAACTGGTATGTTAGTAATTACATTTTTTGTCAAATTTATAACACTGGGACTTAAAGTAGTGTAACATTTTCTGCTCTGATCTTTGATTTTACTTGGTTTCACAAATGCTCTATGGGGTTAAACATACAGTGATGCGGAGGAAGCCGTAAGAGAAGTATGCCCAGCCTGTTCAGCCAAATTATCACATACATATTGTTTTTTAATTGCATATGAAGTTAGGACTTCCAAAAGATGCGTTTTCTTGTAACTGAATTCAAAATAAATATCATTTTCTAACAAATATTCCTGGATTTCAGTTTTTGAACTTGATGAAGCTGGTGCTTTGTGTAGCAGACGGCTGTGGTAGCTTGCGTTATCCATGACAATAACACTGTTGTTTGGAATATTTTTTAAAAGATAATTTTAAAACCAGTTATCAAAAAATTTCTGCACTTGTATTCTCATGATAATCCAAGCTAGAATCCTTAATATTCTTTGCAGACAACAGCAAGCAGTTTGGGACAAATCCGTCTTCCAAACCAGCGTGTATTATGGTAATGCGTTTTCCTTTATTTGAAGGTGCTTTCGTTTGACAGTTTTGACTGGAATCAACCCATCCTTTGGATACTGTGTCGTGTGTATCGAACCATGTTTCATCAAGGTAAATTATGGATCTGTTTTCTAACCTATATCTTTTAATTTCTTGAATGTAATTAAATCTCCAAGTGCGTAATCTGTGCGATTCCATTACTACTTGTCTTTTGTCTATTTTGCGGTATTTAAATCCCATTTTACAAACAACTCTATGGAGGGTGGCACGGCTAATATTTATATTGGTTTCGTCTTCGTCTAGCTTCTTTTTAGTTTATCCAAGGCTTTCATAAAGACAATATATTTTCTTCTTATTAGGTCCTGATCACTATTGTCTATACGGTGAGATTGAAAATCACTACGTTTTTTTCTTTTGTTCAATTCTTCACTAATAATAATATCCATTATCGATGATATTGGAGTTTTTGTAAGTAGACAGGTTTCTTTTAAAGCTTCTTGTTTAATTAGACCTCTACTGATTAAAGTTTCATACACATTTTTCACAACCTGTTTTGCATCTAATGACAAATGATTTCGACGCGACATAATTATATTCTCATAAAACAACTTTTTCGAAACGCACAGTAAAAACGGTTATTCAACACTGCCACTAAAATATTAGCCAAAATATTTATATGCCTAATGGTTAATACTCAAGAAATACCTGGCCTACCCCTGCCCTTATGAACAAATGGGTTTACCCAATAACAGTAGGTAATAAAATCGTTAAAGGTTTATTGGGGTATGGTCCGTCAAAAGCCATAACGATATACTTTGAGACAGACTATACAGGAGCAGAGATATTTAGTGTATAAATAGAGTTGGAACAGCCTGTATATCAATCTCGAAATGACAGTTCTCGGTAGCTTATACTTTGATTATTTAAATTTGCCACAGTAATATAATATACTTCTGGTAAAACTGTTAAAAAAATTAAGTTCAACGAACCTATTTAATATAACTGTTACGAAATCGAAATAAAAATCAGAATCTTGTGCTATATAATCTAATGGTTTTAAGACATAATAACATCAAGCCCAAGAGGTAGTTATAACTCTGGGATAATAACTATAATTACTTATTTATAGATGTGGTAATTTTAGACTGCCAAGATGATAGACATAACTACGAGAGAAATCCTCAAGCGTAAAAAAACGTAAAATAGAGAACAGAACTGAACTGACAACAAAATTAAGTGAAGTAGCTAGAGTAGATTAACGGAAATAGGGAATTTAAATCATTCCGGTTTTCATATTCTTTTATGCTAATATTTAGTCCAGTAAATGAAGGGACAAAGCTGTAAATAAATCTATACAGTTTTTCCTTGTGGCGCAATTTTAGGTCTTCGGGGATGCTTTCGAGCGAAAAAAAGTTTATCAACATTAACAAGTGGGAAAGGGCTGAAAATGGCCCCTCTAGGCCCGAAAAATGGGTTTCCCGCTAATATTGCCAAAATATGCGAATTGGAGAATTTTTGTTTAGATAAAAAATGAAGATTGCCTTGTAATATACAAAAAGGTTCTTATAATTTTTTTCGAAAAATCGATAGTTTTCGAGATAACGGGACCCAAAAGTCCCCTCATTTCAGCTGCCGCTCTACCGCTAGAATGACGGTATCTTCATGGATTCACTTTTAAGCAGGCGGACGAATTGTTCCATTACTCGGGCAATAATGTACATCTTTTAACCATTCAAAGTTCATCGAAATGGAAAAACCCGTACCTATCATTGCATATGAGTTTGAAAAAAGCTGTTAAAGTTTTTTTTTCACAATATTTTGAGAGTATCTATTAATTATTGATATTTTTTGAAAAAATGGTTTGTTATTAACATTTCCTTTTTATAATGAGACCTTAGCAGGAGTTTAATGATCCCAGAAAATTTCCTTCATCTTTCTTGCTTTTTGATAAAAAAATGTTTTGCCCATCTGCATTTTTTAGCCGTTTCTACCTACTACCACATCTATCCAGTGTGGAATGTTATGGATTTTTTGACGGCCGTTTTTGCGAAAAGAATGGTAGGCACCATTTTTGTAGATTTCAAGGTGATCTTCATTTTGTGTCTGAAAAAGAAAATTCTCTAATTCGTATATTTTGGCAGATATTCGCGGGAAACTCATTTTTGGGACTTTGGGGAGCCATTTTTAGCGGGTTCCCACGTCGGAATCGTGATAAACTTTTTCTCGCTCAAAAGCATCCGCGAAGACCTAAGAATTACGCCATAAATGAAAACTGTACATATTTATTTACAGCTTTGGTTACTTTCAGGTCTTCAGTTACTGGACTATATTGTGGACTGTTGCGAATCGCAGTTACAGAAATAAATTGAAATAGAAATGAAATTTATATTACCAGCCAAATTGAACATTTATTACGTTCTTAAATGTCCCTGATTTGCTAGTTTACCATCACCATTAGTCGTTCTTTTTTTCATAACAGATAGACAGAAAGTCATAATCAAACCTATATTTTATTAGTTTTTGTGGTATGTTTTTACATTTATATACATATTTTCTTTTAGAGAAATGGAGTTTGTGAATATTAAGCATCCAAGCGGTGAAATTTAATGTTTATTTATAAACAAGGATATTCTAAAGGTTAGGTTAGGTGGCAATCACAAGCAAAGTCAATTTTAATGTTCTTTTTACTTTATAGATTTCGGTAATGTCATATCAGCTTGTAAAATACGTCAAATAATAGCTTACCTTACAGGTTTTGAGATATTTTGATCTAGCTCTTATATTATAGAAATATTCTTTTTTGCCATACATAAAAAATAAAAATGCACGAAGTTAGTCTTTGAGCAGTTTAGAACTGGCCAATTCAATTTACACTATTGAAATCATTTTATTTAAATTTTCTCTGATTGTATTATTAAGGTTAACAAATAAAGACAATGAAAAACCAAGATTTTGGTGTTTTTCAAACCATAACATTGTCCAACCTTCAGTGAAATTTAGGCTAAACTCTGCTCAGATATCAACACGTTAGTTTCGTCTGCGTAAATTACGGTTGTTCGCTATTATCACACGATAAGGGTAGGTCGTTTATAGTGATGGAAAATTTCCGAAAATATATATTTGGGAAATATTGCCGGAAATATATCTGGAAATATTGGAAATAAAAAAATAAACACCACAAAACTCAAAAAGCTAAACATTTAATGAAATAATTTCATAGATAATACCATAAGTGGTCAGATTTGGCCGAATATTTTTTGCTTGGTTCTGAATAGTACTTACTTTTGAAAATTTACCGAAACCTATTTTTACAAAACCACGAGACCCAAGCTTGAGTAATTTTATGTTTAAGAAACTGGTTGCAAGTTACGGGTTTAAAGAAACGGGTTACGAATCTAAATATTCAGTACCAGGCAAAAAATTATCTGGCTCAAAATCTAAGCACGAATGATATTTGGAAATAGAATTCAAGCGAACTTAAAACCAAAATAAGAATTATTCAACAATATAAAATACAGTCACTACTGAGGTAACGATTGACGATACGATTGACAGATCTGTAAAATTATTGATTTTTTAGCCAGTTACATTTCCTCTTCTCCCTTTTTATCCGATAGCCAATTTTAAATATTTGACATTGGGGTGTGGTTATTTATACATGAGTGAAATTGTCAACCAAAATTTAAAACGCAAAATATATTGATAAAAAAGAAAGTTTAAAAATTAAAAATACAAAGAAAACTTAAAAATGTTTTAAAAAAATAATTACACACAACCACGAGACACAAGTTGAGCAACTTGATCAAGACACCTATGTATATCGATGTCATCAACACCTTCAATATTGTATTGAATGCCTTGTTCTTGGGAATGCAATTCAATTTCTTCTAAAGCAAGCAATAGCCAACAAGGCAACAGAGGAGTATTTTTATTTCAAAATTTCAAGCCGTGACCGATGCCTCGATTATTTGCCATTAAAATCCATATAGTTACTATTAAAGCTGCTTTCAAAAACTTTGCAAATCTGCAACGTTGCTATCACGTGCATGGGTGCCAACAACCTGTTATATTTTGCGAAATAATTGATATCGACCGAGCTCCTAAAATGCGTTATTTCGTGCAAGTGAATGGACTTCAGAAGCCAAAATATAATTGCAATTATTTTCGACGCAAGCGAAACTAAATCAATTAGTTTTACTTTTACTACAATCAATAACTGTCTGAAATACGCACGTATCGCGTGACACCGCATATAACCAGCCTGCAATGTTAAAATGTTGTAAAGCTAATATTATGTACGTGGGTTATGGATGTCAAAATATCATTCAAAGTCTGTTAAATTTCGTCTGACAAATTAAAAACAGTACAATTTGTAAGGGTTTAATCAAAGGATGTCAAAAAGAATAAATCATTTCTTAAAGATTAAAGGGTCATGTTTTACCTTATTTAGGTACAAAGGTTTTAACCACAGATGTCAAAAAAGAACTAAAATTCTTACTAGGAATTAAAAATAATATGTATACTCATGCGATGCCAGCCACAAAGGGATTTTTTTCTTTACGATTTTGGCAAACCCGAAAATCTAGGTTGGCGAGACTGCATAACACAAAATATCACGCAAGACAGCCAAAAACTATTAATTTTTGCAAAAATATACACCGACAACAAGTTAAAAACCATAGCATCGCCATTTACAAAACTAAATCGACTAAATCAACTACATAAAATATATAAACGTGTGAAAATAACTTGTAATTTTTACACGTTTTTTGATATTGTATTTAAAAAAATTTATGATGCGCTCAACGCACCAAAATAAATAAATTCTAGTTAATAAGCTTATTAAGTGTTATATTAAAGATACACAAATTATGTTGGTGCACAAAGCGCATCATATAGTTTTTTAAAATAAAAAATCAAAAAATGTGTAAAATGGCAAAAATTGAGTAAAAATAGCAAGTTTTAAGGTTTTTTTTGGTTCTTTCAATTCTGATTTTTTTACCAATTTAGAAGGGCTAATGTACCGCTTTTCATTCTTTTGTATAGCCACTTTTTTATCCATTATGATTTTTCTTGTTAAAATTTTTCATAAATTTAGAACTAAAAAACAACCAGCTGTTGCAACACCCAAAAGTAACAACTTCCTTTTATCTACCTACATCTGATATAATTTAAAGTAAACAAAATAGTTATTTATGATATAAGTGCTAAAAGTGACATTTTATTTTGTGAGAAGGGAAGTTTAGAACACGACGCCGCGAAGGCGGAGTGTTCCATGCCTTCGAAAAAATAAAATCACTTTTAACACGTATATCATACACTATTTTTTCTACAAACACCTTTAAAAGTCCAAATTAATGATTTTTTTATCGTCGACATCATTATTATTTTTAAAGTCTAATTTCATCTTATTTATCTATAAAATAAATTGCTAAGGTAAACAAAAAATCGAATTTGTTGATTGTTTTTGTTGACAAGTAACGTCAAATAATCGCGAATTTTTGTTCGGTGAAAAGTGATCAAGAAAATTAATTTCTTCCGGTGAAAATCGAAGAAGCTGCCAATAAAGCTACTTTTGAATTATTGCCTAGTAAGTCAAAGCAACAATACGAATTTACATTGGATCGTTTCTTAAAATGGTGTGATCAGAAAAATGTTAGCGGCAAGAATGCCAGTGAAAAAGTGCTTCTTGCGTACTTTGAAGAAAAGCCAAAATATGGAAATCGTCTACGCTCTGGTCAAATAACTTCATGTTAAAGCCGATGATGAACATAAATAATCAGGACATAAGCAGATATTACAAGCTAGTTGCATTTTTAAAGCGAAAGGGTGAAGGATATCCACCGAAAAAGTCTAAAATATTGACAAGAGAACAAATTGACAAATTTCTCGCAAAAGCCCCGGATAAAATATATTTTATGCAAAAAGTAACAGCAATTTTTGGTGTATTTAGATCCTATCGTCGAGAAGAACTGTGTAATTTGACATTAAATAACATCGAAGATTTGGGAACTTTACTAATTGTGCATTTACCAGACACAAAAACTAATGTGCAACGAACATTTGTAATTGGTGGTACCTTGTATATGAACTATTATAAAAAGTACATAGCCCTTCGTCCAGTGAATATTAATCATTCAAGAGTTTTTATAAGATGCTTAAAAAAAATGTGCCATAACTCCAGTTGAAATCAACACATTTGGTAAAATGCCTGCCCAAATGGCTAACTTTCTAAATTTGCCTGATTCCCATCTTTACACTGGACATTGCTTCCGACGTTCCGCAGCTAGTTTGTTGGCAGACTCTGGTGCTAATCTTACTACAATTAAGAAACACGGTGGATGGAAGTCCAGTACAGTAGAGAGAAGACTCGCTACAAGAAAAAAAGAAAATTGTTGATTAAATTTTGTCCAAAACTTTGGTGGATGACATTGCTTCCGGCCCGGGTACATATCATACCAAAGTACAACATTAGTGTTTATGCGCATGAGTTTCACGTAAATTATAGCCATAGTAAACACAAATTATGTACTGTTACCAAAAATTCTATAAAAACCTCTATCAATATTTTAAAAGCCAATTTTCGGCTATAAATTTTACTAAAATTTGGTATAATATGCCAAACAGCTTTTATAATAAAAAACTTGTTAAACAAGGAAAAATATGGCGTGTTTTGCACGGTGTCGCCAATTGCAACACGTTCCACACGAATAGCGATTTTACTTCTTTTAACGCAATACGCCATTTCTTGGAAGTATCGTTAAATATTAATTGCATATAACGACGTAACAGACAGACGAAATAAACTTAAAACTATCGATGCCGTGACTTGTGCCAGACATAAATAAACCATCAGGTAATCACTTTTCTAATCAGGAAGTTTAATTTAATGGTCGGAACAACTCAATGGCGGGAGTGTCTGGGATCGCAACAACGCGATAAAAATTAACCCCTTCGTTTTGTGTAAGTGTTCGTCTTGTCGATAAATTTGTAAAGAGAAAGTTTTAAAAAGATGCGGGAAATGCAGCGTTGCGCAGAAAAGGTACAATAAAGGTGCTGGGCGTAATAATGTTTTTTTTTTTAATTATGGCATCTAAGCAAATTTGGGCGCACACCGTTCGTGCGCGGCAATATGGTATCATGGCCACCCCCAAACGTTTTCTGGTAACCAACATCTGCTTGCGCAATTGAGATGCGACTCTGCGCAGCACCTGACACCACATTTTTACGGTAAACGAGTGGACCAATCTATTTAAAATAGTCCTAGAATTTTGGGAAGATAGGTAGGGACCGGTAGGCCTGCGGAAACAATCACTTTTGACACTATTAAACTGGCAAAAGGTGAAATACAAGGTGGTCCCCGGGAGCGGGAAGTTTGATAATGTTGTTATTCCGTAACTATGCATAATTGGCTGTGGATTGTTTTTTGAAATTATCTGTCACTGTGTGCCATTTAGTAATCATGGGGCAGTGGTCTGGTGAGCAACATGCATTTGCTATTAAGTCGTACTATAAAAACAATAACTGGTGGTTGCCGCTCAGCGACATTTCCGACTTTATTTCAAAATTGGTCGACATGGCAGAGTTCCTTCGGCTCATGCTACAAAGGAATGGGTTCGTAAATTTGAAACAACAGTTTCAGCTATCAATGTCAAACATAAAGGACCAAAGAAAATTGTACGAACGCCCGAAAACATCGATCGTGTAAGAGTATCTGTGGAACACAGTCCAAAACGTCTACCCGGAAACTAGTCCAAGCGTTAAGAATTTGTATATTTACTTCGAATTTTGTATAAAGATTTCAATCTTTATCCATGCTAAATTCAAATTGTCCAAGCACTGAAACCAACAGACATCCCAACTCGTTTACGTTTTGCTGAAACCCTGCTTGAGAATGAAATCGATATACACAATTTGTGGATGTCTGACAAGGCGCACTTGCATTTATCGGGCTATAACAACTAACAAAATTTTAGTTTCTGGAGTTCAGAAAATCCACAGGAGCTCCACGAACAACCATTACATAGCCCAAAAGTGACGGTATGGTGTGCGATGTCTTCAGCAGGAATTATAGGGCCCTACTTTTTTGAAGATGATAATGAGAATGCTGTTTCCATTAACTCTGTGCGTTATACCGGTATGATAAACCGGTTTCTGAGTCACCGCTTAAACAGATTTCCACATAACAATTAACCATGTTTGATGGTTCCAGGAGGATGGTGTTGCTTCACACACCACGAGAGCGTCATTAAGTTCCTTGCAAAGATTGTTTTCGCAACATGTTATTTCCAGACGAGGAGACATTGACTGGCGCCAAGGTCGCCAGACCTAACGGTTTGCGATTACTTTTCGTGGAGCTAGCTAAAGCAAAAGGTGTTCATTAATAAACCAAGGTCCATTCAGGGGCTTAAAAGAAACATTGATAAAATTGCTAACATTCCTATGGATATGTTGCATCGTGTTATGGCGAATTCAAGAGTGCATACAGAGAAGGGGAAGACATTTAACCGGTATTATTTTTAAGAAATAAAAATGGCATATTACTAGTTTGCTAATGTTATATTGTATTTTATTTAAATTAAATTGCCTTTAGAATCATAAAGTATTTAAAACTTTCCGCTCCCGGGGACCACCTTGTACTTTGAGACAAATGTTTGAAAACTAAAAAAAAACACCTCAAATTTTTTTTTTTGAAGTCTGTTTATTATTTTTTAATGACCTTTTTATTCTTTTTTCCGGATTAACGCACTATCAAGGCAAAGTTTATAACAGAGGGGCAAGGTTAATCTTTTAATATCATTAAATTGTTAGTCTTTTCCCTACTTAAAGTATCTCATTTCGATCATTATTTGACTTTCTGACAGTTATAAAAGCATAACTTGAAATTCAACCCCGAAAATTCGATAAATACCGAATTACCAATTTCACGCTAACCGTATTATCGGATTAAATTTCTAGGCCCTCTTTATTTTTAGCTTTTATTAACTGACGATTAAGTATTGATTAACTTTAATATTATTACGAAAAGAACCCATAGACGTTGTTTTTCATACAACCAAATTTTGATCGCACAATGCTTTTTCAGCATCTAAAGAGATGGAAATCATATGTAGTTAAATCCGGATAATTAGGTGGATGTGTAGGAACTTCGAGGACATTTTTAGTTAATTGGACAGTATGAGGTCAAGCGTTATCGTGTAGCAGAATAACCCTCTAGATTGAACGGTTTCCCCTTTTTAAACGAGATGCAGCTTTAACTTTTTAAGTTCTAAAGCGTAATAATGGTACGTTGTTCGTGACTACTGGCAAGGATAGGGTCATCTAGGCCAACCCACAGAGCAAAAAATGTGCTCATTTTTACACTTAAATTTAGCCGGAAACAACCTTTTAAAACATGGTAAATAGATGAAAACCCCGTGTTTGTTCCCAGCGAATTTGTTTACAGTAATTGATTTAACAATAAAATCTGTAAAAAGGTAATTTTTAAGTTTTTCGCGTATAACTCAAAAACTATTAAAGATATCGCGATGGTGTCAATGGGACTATTTTAGAGAATTAAAAAACATACAAAATGTATTTTATAAAGCATTTTCCGAGCATTTCCCGCCGAGAAAATCCGGAAAAACTCCAAAAAATCATATCTTCGTTAAAGGAGTTATTTTCCGAAAAATGGTAGCTAATAATATGTAGTTTAACTACGCAGAGAATGGTTTCTGTCGGATTTATAGTTGTTGATTGATGAGCCCTAAATCGAAAACTATAAATCCGACAGAAACCATTCTTTGCATGTTTTTTTTTTGGTATGATGGCCTTACAAACTGGTGTATTATTATTACCTATCATTTTCCGAAAAATTACTTATAAATCTTTATACCGAACGGAGATATGATTTTTTGAAAAAAGGTTCATTTTTGGAGTTTTTTTTATTTTCCCGGCGAGAAATGCTCGGAGAAAATTCTATAAAAAACAATTTTGTAGGTTTTTAATTCTCTAAAATAGTGTCATTGACACCATCGCGATATCTCTAATAGTTTTTGAGTTATACGCAAAAAACTAAAAAAATACCTTTTTTACAGTTTTTATTGTTTAAACAATTACTGTAAACAAATTCGCTGGGGGCAAAACCGGGGTTTTCATGTATTTGTCATATTTTAACAGATGGCACAGGTTGTTTCCGGCTAAATTTAAGTGTGCGAAAAAATCTCTATTAATTGGCCTAATTGTTGGTTTCGGTTGTTGAGGATTTTAGAAGGCCCGCTTGAGGTAATTATTTTTTCTAGGTTGTTCGGCCGTCCTTAAACTTTTAACACCAATAAAACACCTGGATTTTGGATAGGGTTGATTCCCTGTATTGTGCTTTAAGGGGGATAGCCACTGTGAGGGCCGAAAAACTGAGTGATGTTCGAAATTTTTTTGACAGGGATAATTAAGGAACCCGGGGATCGGTTTTTTTTTTAATTATGAAGTGCACATTGAATACAGTTTTTACAATTTTTTATTAAAATATATTTAAATAGTTACGTAGATATAAACAATACCGTAAAGTAAGTAAATTCCCCCTCTTCACAACGACATTGATTTCTCAAAAACGGACTATCTGAAAAAATCGGAGTTTAATATAATCTGTATGAATGTAGTTATCGTTGCACAAAGCCGATTTTAAAAATTTTGATTTTTACTATTTTTTAAGATTGCTTGAATCCAAAAAATTGGCAAAAAAAATTATTGCCATTTTGTTAAAAAAAAAATAATCTTCGACGTGCAACGATAACTACATTCATACAGATTATAATAAACTCTGTTTTTTTTCAGATAACCCGTTTTCAAGAAATCAGTTTCATTGTAGGGGGATTTTTTACTTTATGGTATCGTTTATAACTACTCTGTAACTAATTAATCTTTTTTAATAAAAATTTGTAAAAACTATATTTAATGTGCATTTAATGAATTTAAAAATACTTGACCCCAATTTCCTTAATTATCCCCGTGGCACCCTTAGGTTAGGTTAGGTTTAAAGTGAGTGGGTATAACACCCTTCCACCGCGACCGATCGGTCTATTGTGCCTCACACCCTTTTATATTTCTTCCACCAGGTTCAGACTTCTAAAAAATCTGATAGTCCTGTTGGGTAGAGACTTCACCTCCCCCAGCAATAAGGTGTCATTGCCGAGTCTGAGTCGGCCATTGCTGGGCACGAACACAGTATGTGCTCTGCCGATTCATCCCCCTCCATGCACATGCGTTTTCTGCTAAGCCGATCTTGTGCATGTGGTATTTCAATCTGCAGTGTCCCGTGTACACTGTACAGTCCCACTAGAGTTTTAAGGTGTACCCTTGATTGCTCCAGTAGTTTGACGGTACATTGTTTGTTCGGTGGGCTTATAAAGGCCTTCCAGTACCGAGAAGATTTTCTCTTTGTGTCCAAGCTGATATGAACTGCTTGGCTATTCTATAAGATATACCGATGACCGGTTTCCGCCCCCGTGGCACCCTTATTCACAAGAAATCTAACTGTTAGGCGTTGCGCAATAAAATAATGAACTGGCTGCTCGTGCAGTTACACAGTTACTAAATAAAAACAATAGCCTCCTTGCACATATTTTTCTATTGGCTAAAAATAACCCTATTACCTAAATAATGCTTCTGCCAAATATTTTTTTAAACGAAATAACAGGCTATAACAGACTTACAAGCATTTAAAATTCAAATATAAAACTTTTCCACGTAAAGGATATCTACGTCACAACATTTATCGACAGAGGCGACCGGTGCTAAGTTCCAATATTACATCTCGAATAAAAGCTGAATAAATACAATAACAAGCGGAGCTAATCTGGATATTCAAACACTTTTAATTTTTATTAGTGGATTACTGCAATTTTCATTTGTTTATTTAAAATGTAAAAACTATTATCTGTTTATCCATGTTTAACACAAACACATTAAAAAAAAGCGTGTTGCCTTGGTTTAAAAAGTCAGTAACTATGGTTACAACAATAAAAAATGTATTGCATTTGTTCATAAAGTCGGTAAAAATGATTACTTACAAGGTGTTTTTCATAAACGTAATTGAAACAGTTTTAGCCTTTAACCTGTGTTTGTTTTTTTTTCTTAATTTCTGATGGATCTTAAATGGAATTAACTTAATTCATTGATTTTCATTTATTGCTTCTGAATTATAAATCGGAATAAAAAAACATATATTTTGAACTCTGCTAAAACGTGTGCAAAACACCACTTTTTGGTGTGAGACAAATTTAAAGGGCCAGACGTGAACTTTAAATCCAAAGTACGCCGATACTACTTTTTTTTTTAGAAAAGATATTTAGGGGATAGTTCTTTGATAGGCAAAGGAAGAGATTTGACGGGTCTTTAGATCAAAATAAATTTAATTAAATTGACTGTGACATTATGCACACCCCATTAAAATAATGTTAACGCGGAATTGCAGCTAGGGCCATTTGTTTTGATCTGAGAATAAAATTCCAGGTCATATTTACACCCCTCCTCCGGCATTTTACCAAGAAAATCTTCATCAAAATTTTGGAGATAATTTTACCATAAATTTCAATAAAACCCTAGCATTTGTAAAACGGTTCTCATGGATCAGTTCTGAATCACTCTGTATAAAAAACATGTTAACGTCGTTTTTTTTAATATTTTAATTAAAGGCGAATTGTATTAGACAGGTTATTGTTATAACCAAACAAAAATATTATTCCGATAGACAGATTTACACGTACGAAGTACAAAAGAAACAATCGAGATAATCGAATACTATTGTGTGTTTTTTGCATTCGCATTGATCATTGGGTAATTCATAAGAGGTTGATAACATTTTAGAAACTTCGATTTCTTTTCATCGTTAATTTTTTTCCGTTACACAATCAGCTTGAAGAAGTGAAATAACTGCACCCATTAAGGATCGACACCGGGGGGCATTTGAATCGCCTTTCATTACTACATATCTTCTTTGCGACTAGCTTTCTTCTTTTTTTGTCGGGTTTTTGTGTTTACATTTTACTTTGTCTAATTGATTTACAGGGTGATCCACAGATAGCTGACATCGTTTCTGTTTCTGGTCATGCAGAATTTGGACACAGTAGCAATTTTAAGTCTTCTCCTGCTCGAATGGCGGTAAATGGTTGTTTTTTGCCAAAAATATCAGTCGAAATCTTTGTGCTAAATATTTTTTACCCCTAACCTTCATATATAAAATTATTTCCACATCTGAAAGGACGAATTCTTTCTTGTTTTTCAAGGCTTGTACAACTGTTGCTTCTGTTGCTTATAAAATGCCCTGACGTAATATTTAGGGTCAAGCAAATCGGGTTTTTTTTAATACTAATAGAATCTCTAATAAACTAGACCTATATCAACCCTGCGAACAAGCGGGCTTCCGTACAGGGTATGGCACAAATGATCATCTACAGACGTTGAAAACTCTCATCGAACGGTGTGTGGAATACAACAAACCACTCTTCCTGGTATTTGTCGACTACGAAAAGGCATTTGATACAGAATGCCGAGTTAACCACAGATATACAACTGCAATTCAGAACATAATATATGGAAAGGCAACAGCAGGTGTAAGAATACACGAAAACACGCAAGACTTTCGCATTGAACGAGAAGAGCTCCAGGGAGATGTCCTATCGCCAAAGCTATTTACGGCACTCTTGGAATATATGTTAAAAGAAATGATTTCGGAGATAAGGGCATAAACATAAACGGTAAAAAACTAAACCATCTGAGATTCGCCGATGATATTGTTTTAATCACAGATCGTGTCGATGAAGCTAGAAAGATGTTATGAAGGCTACATAATGCGTCGAGAGCAGTGGGGCTTAACATAAACACTAACAAAACAGAATTTATGACCAATCTCGTGTTAAGTGAGGGCAAACCGCCAAATGGTAGTTTTTTTTTAAGACAAACCAGCTTATATAAATATCTAGGCCACGAAATCCGCATTGAAAGAGACAATCAGACATGTGAGATAAAACGCAGAATTGGGCTTATATGGGGCGCTTTTGGCAAATTAAGACATATCTTCACATCAAATATCCCTACATGCCTAAAGAGAAAGGTTTTTAATCAATGCGTATTGCCAGTACTTACTTAAGGAGCAGAAAATCTTACTCTCACAAAACAGTCTGTAAATAAAATACGCATTGCACAAAGAAGAACTGAAAGATCGATGCTGGGCCTTTCTCTCAGAGACAAAAACTCTAAAAACCAACTACGGCAAATGACAGGTGTTACTGATGCGATAGTGAGGATAAGAAATTTAAAATTGAATTGGGCGGGTCACGTAGCTAGGTTTGCTGATGGACGATGGACGAAAAGGATTTTAGAATCTACGCCTCGTCAGGACGCACATCGCAGAAGGGGACCAACGAAATGGTCCGACCACATCAGGAGAATCCGGACAAATTAGATAAATGCCGCACAGGACCGGCAAGGATCGATTGGATTGCGGGGGGGCTATGTCCAGCAGTGAACGAGACAAGGCTGAGTGATGATGATGATGGTGATGACCCAAAAATTCACTGAGCTGGTTGGCCCTTGAATTACAACTATTTAAACTTCCCTCTTTCGAATTTCTTATGACACGGGCATTTTTCCCGAAGAGCTGGAAAGCCGCAAGTGTGCACCCTCTCTCCAAGAAAGATTCCAAAATTATCCCTTCTAGGCCACAATGAGGATCAAGTGTATTTAGAAGGCGTAAATAATGTTATAGTCACTTCAGTTAGTTTTCATTTAGTAATTATTGTCAAAATAGCAGAGCAGGTAGTTCATGTTTCCACTGGGCAACTCATGATAGCGAACATTATAGTTATATTTCTTGTAAAAGAGGATGATAAATCATTTTATTTTGCAAACACTTAAAGCACAGTATGGGGATTCCAGGTTGTCAAAAACTCAGGTATTTAATTGTTGTAAGATGTTTAAGGAGAGCCGTAAAACAGGCAAAATGTCAGAAAACTTTACCAACACAAACCAACGAACGATAAACGGACTTTTTCTTGCCAATTTCTATGTTCTTAAAATGTTACGAACCTTGTAAATTTGTGTTGGTAGCGTCGAGAGTACCTACATTGCTGACTATAAAGCCTATTGGCCTGTTGTGCTGTGTTTATTAGGTACAGAAGATTTCTACTCTGTACATTTATTAACAGTTTGTCTTTTTTATGTAAGTGGGTTCCAGTTGTATATTATGTATGAGGCTGTTTTCTCCTCCTCCTCACAAAGCCTGCATGTGGGACTGTTATGCAGGGGTGGATTTACGCAAGGGCTGAGTAGGCCGAAGCCTAGGGCGGCAAATATTGGGGGTGGCAAATTTACGATTAATTTTTTTAAAAATGTATTCATAAATTTTAATGATATATTTAATGATTTGCAGAAAAAAGGTTCGAAGAAAAATGTCTGTGTAGGGTTTTGCTTATGATTAAATAATACATAGTTCAAAAAAGACTTATATTTTATACCATTTTAATTTATATTTTGTTTTTATAATATGAGATTTGTTTGTTTTAAAGAATTGTTATTTAATTTTTTGTATAATTTCCTTTTGTTAAATTTGTTTATTAAATTTTTATAAGAACTACTAGTGTGAAGTTTACATTCTTTTAATGCTAAATGGTATCCAAAAAATATTGGAATTTTAGGGCGGCAAAAATATATTAGCCTATGGGCGGCAAAAGTTAAATCCGGCCCTGCTGTTATGTATATCCATTTTCTGCAAGTGTTTCTTTAGATGACTTTGAGCTATCAGACGTTTTCATTGCCTGTTTTGATAGTCCAAGGACTGGCTCTGGGCCGTAAATTTTTTTAGATAAATCGGTTTTTGCTAGTTTATTGGCTTTTTCATTGCCTTCTATTAACATGTGTCCAGGAACTTCGAGGATTCTATCCTGTTGTTCCTGAAGGTAAGTTCATTTAGGTTCTTCAGGCACTCCGTCGTGATTTTGGATGGGATCAGTGGGAATTCAAGGCTTTCGGAGCAGAATGTCTGAAGAAATTGCGTATGTTTTAGTTGTGAAATATTCCCTTCTTACATTCTCTGAAACACATGCTGGATTACATAAATTTCCGACTGATATACACAAGCACTTTCTAGTAAAATATAATATATTTTTTAAATCTCTGCCATCACATAACTGTGATAGTTTCGTCAAGTTCGGTTGTTTGGGCATACCGAAAACTTGTGTGGTCATAAAAAAGAAGTAATTTATTCGATTGACTGTGTCGAATTAAAAGATCGTTAATATACTATCTTTGAAGGAGGATTTTTTTACAAAAAGTTCTCCCGTGGTGCAAATTTAATGATATCATTGTTTATTTATTAATTTATCTCTCTTTGTAAATTATTATTAAATTGTTTTTGACATGGGAACCGTTCGGATAAAATAATATGCTACATACGGAGATCATTTTTCATTGTTCTCGTATCATTTGAAAGAATTTAAAGAACAACAGGAAATCGCAGGAAAATTTCTATTTCATTTCTAGAAATCTTATTTATCTCTGACTGTGTTATTTAATTATAGCGTGGTATAATGTGGAGATTAATAAAAGAAGAATCTTCGAGTTTATGTGCGAATACCGTTTATTACTTTTATCCAAGTATATACAGTGGGGGCAATAAAAAACTTACCTTATGGTTGTTTGTTAAATGTGAAAGGCGTGTTGTTACCTGAGCTTGATGTATTTTGTGTGACTTTCTTAGTACCTTGGGAATACGCTTGAATTTACAGGCACGTAAATGTTTTAATGTCTTGTGGTTTGTTGTACCATTCTTAAGGAATTTCGAAGGTGTTGTAAATATGGATTTATTTATTTAAACCCATAAGGTCATGTAGGAAACTAAGCTTAAAAAAATACTTCTTGAAATAACTTTAAATTTCTGTGTCATTAAAGATTGTGAGTTTTAACGTGAGAAGTAACGGCCTGGTTTGATACAAGCTACGGGTGTGATGTCAAAGCGAAAATATCTTAAAAACTTTGTCAAATTCTAGTCCATGTAAGAACACCATTAACAAAATGTTAAAATATTTGCAACGAAACTATTTTCACTTATTACAAAAAAATATTCCGGTTTTTACGTAATATTAAAAATTACCAAATACAGAGCTGGGTAGGAATCGATCCCTTTTTAAGGATCCAAAGGCTGGAATCGATTACCTTTAAAAAATATGATCCGTGATCCGGATTTGTTACATAATTTTAAACTCATCCGGAATCGATTCCTTTTTGGGAAGGACCGATTCCAAAAGAATCGATTCTTTAAATATCGAATTTGAGACCAATCAGTTTATAAATGCCAAAATCCGTCATTTTGAATACTCTATTTCAAATTTCCAAATTTTGACATAAGATTCTTAATTTCCAAATTTTGGCCTAACACCCTTAAAAACCCTTATAGCCCGAATCATACGCAAGACTCTTAATAAGCATCAAACTAATTTTCGGAAGTAAAGATGAAGAATTTTAAAATACCTGCACATTAAAATCTTTAAATAAGAAAACACACCTATCATGTGATTATTGACCAAAATATGTTGTTTTTTTAAATTCAGAAAAACAATACTTAAATAAAACATAGAGTGTGTATTCAAAAAGGGGCATACATTTTACTTGCATCTTAAAAGTTTTGAGTGCTCGATCTTTATAATTTTTTATTATGTTATTGTGGAGATAACCCTAAGTAGTCCAGTAAATAAAGGGATAAAGCTGTAAATAAATCTGTACAGTTTTCCCTTGTGGCGCAATCCTTAGGTCTTTAGGGATGCTTTCGAGCGAAAAAAAGTTTATTAACATTAACTCCACCGTTAGGGGGTTGAAATGGGCTGAAAATGGCCCCTCGAGGCTCGAAAAATATGTTTTCCGCTAGTATCTGCCATAATATGCGAATTGGAGAATTTTTGTTTAAACAAAAAATGAAGATCGCCTTGTAGTCTACACAAATGGTCCTTATAATTTTTTTCGAAAAATCGATAGTTTTTGAGATAACGAGACCCAAAAGTCCCCTCATTTCAGCTGCCGCTCTACCGCTAGAATGCCGCTATCTTCATAGATTCACTTATAAGCGGGCGGACGAATTTTTCCATTATTCGGGCAATAATGTACATTTTTTTAATCATTCAAAGTTCATAGGAATGGGAAAACCCGTACCTATCATTGTATATGAGTTTGGGTTTATTCTGACTTTTCTAGAATATTAAAAAAGGGGTCAAAGTTTTTTTTCACAATATTTTGGGAGTATCTCATTAATTTATTGATATTTTTTGAAAAAATGGTTTGTTATCAACATTTCTTTTTTATAATGAGACCTTAGCAAGCTTAAATGATCCCAGAAAATTTCCTTCACCATCTTTCTTGCGTTTTGATAAACAATTGTTTTGCCCATCTGCATTTTTTAGCCTACTACCACATCTATCCAGTGTGGAATGTTATGGATTTTTCGACGGCCGTTCTTGCGAAAAATATTGAGTTGCGAAAAAAATAGACCATTTTTATAGATTTCAAGTGATTTTTAATTTTTGTGTGAACAAAAATTTTCTAATTCCCATGTTTTGGCAGATATTCGCTGGAAACTTATTTTTGGAACTTTGGGGGCATTTTCAGAGGGTTCCTACGTCGGAATCGTGAAACTTTTTCTCGCTCGAAAGCATTCGCGAAGACCTAAGAATTGCGCCACAAATGAAAACTGTACAGATTTATTTACAGCTTCGGGTACTTTCAGGTCTTTAGTTACTGGACTAAAGGGAGTGTCATACAAAAATAAATTTAAAATTTTAATACATTTTTATATTCCGCAAGCAGAGAAATTATTAAACGGTACTATTTTGATAAGGTTATTTCATAATTATTTTGTTAAATCAATTTAATATTTTTCTTTCGAGGTACCCTTAATTTAAACATTTACGCCTGGATCTGTAAAACTCACCTATAAAGTTATGTTTCCTTAACAAAGATATTTGACACTCCCAGTGTTACATTATATAGTTTAATCCCATTTGTTACAAGAACTTCTATCCTAACTACCCATGAAAATGCATGCGTGCTATTCATCCCCTTTTAATGTGCGTATTCTATTACTTAACCTTATGTCTACCCCAAGTAATTACTACCCTTGCACTAGACACCCCCATATCATTAACACGTGCTTTTTTATTTATATCGCCAGGGTGATGCACCCTCGAGTCCGTAAACTTCATAACCCGATACCATTAACAAATTAGCTTGATAATACTAGCCTTAAAAGAAAATTATATATGTACATGCATACTTCGCCGCATGTAATCTGTGGAACTATTTATTTTATTTTTCTTGTTTAGTACTTTTTTTTATTGGACGAACCTATACTACTTTGTAGTGGTTTAGCTAAAATTAAAAAAAGTATTTAATTTAATGGTAAATTGAGTAGTTGATTGAAGGATTTTGGTTCTTGGTAAAAACTTCGTTTTTTTATGAAACTGTTATTTTTCCCTTGAAAATTCGGCGGTAAGCTGTTAGAAGCCGAATTTTTTTAATTATTTTTAAAACACCAAAAAACCTTCGATTAAGTACTAGTAGTCAGTAATTAAAGACCTGAAAGTACCCAAAGCTGTAAATAAATCTGTACAGTTTTCATTTGTGGCGCAATTCTTAGGTCTTCGCGGATGCTTTCGAGCGAGAAAAAGTTTATCACAATTCCGACGTGGGAACCCGCTCAAAATGGCCCCCCAAAGTTCCAAAAATGAGTTTCCCGCGAATATCTGCCAAAATATGCGAATTAGAAAATTTTTGTTTAGACACAATATGAAGATCACCTCGAAATCTACAAAAATGGTCCATACCATTTTTTACGCAACACCAATATTTTTCGCAAAAACGGCCGTCGAAAAATTTATAACATGCCACACTGGATAGATGTGGTAGTATTAGTTTCTTACTAAAAAATGCAGATGGCCAAAACCATTTTTTATCAAAACGCAAGGTCCCTTTATAAAAAATAAATGTTAATTTTTTCAAAAAATATTAATAAGTTAATAAGATACTCTCAAAATATTGTGAAAAAAAACTGACCGCTTTCTAGCGGTAGAGCGGCAGCTGAAATGAGGAGATTTTTGGGTCCCGTTATCTCGAAAACTATCGATTTTTCGAAAAAAATTATAAGGACCATTTTTGTAGATTTCAAGGCAATCTTCATTTTTTGTCTAAACAAAAATTCTCTAATTCTCCTATTTTGGAAGATATTAGCGGGAAACCCATTTTTTGGGCACTAAGGGGCCATTTTCAGCCCTTTCCCACCTGTTAATGTTGATAAACTTTTTTTCGCTCGAAAGCATCCCCGAAGACGTAAGAATTTCACCACAAGGGAAACTGTACAGATTTATTTACAGCTTTGTCCCTTCATTTATTGGACTATACATTTAATATTAAACCAAATTATTTTTTTTTGTTTGATTGATTTTACATGAACCAGTACAAATTTGGTATATAATGGTCACCGAAATCTTTGGGAGATGATTTTTGCTTCGGTAGGTCTGCGGAATGATTTTTTAAGCCAAAAACTAAAAACTGACCGGTCCAAAACACGTCTTTTAGGCGAGGTTAAATTGGTATTCTTGAGCACCACTCGATTCGTAATTGGAATGCGACTCTAAGATTCGAGTAGAAAGTGTTGGCAATATGGGAAATCTACTGAAAACTGTGGTAGAGCGCATATTTAGGAAGCAAACAAGAAGAAATTATTAAAGTATATCCAAAAATTGTATTTTGTACTTAAGTTACATAGATGACAAGGGGTCATATTAAAATCGCCAAGGCCCTTTTTTATTAATCTCTTGATTGTCCAACAAGTCTTCAAATGGATTTCACCACAGATATTCGTATCACTAGCTATTCTGCATTTTCAATAGTATCTGTGGCATCATCTAAATTAGAGCCGCAATTCAGGTAAAAGCCTTAAAATAATTTTAAATACCATAGTTTCTCCCAAACAGAAAACTTTTTTAAATATTAATACACCCGATGCTAAAGGTTTGTTAGGTTTTTTGGAGTATATCGTAAACGCAAAATCGACGCTTAGAATACTTTTGGGTATACGAAATTTCTAGAATTCCAAACATTGAGTTTCTACTAAAGCCATTAGAATATCAGCCAAATTTCGTATGCGAAATATTTAAAGAGAAGCACTGGAGTAACTTTAAACCCTTAGAATATTTTAATACCTAGTTTCTTCCCAAAGACAAACTTGTTAAATATTAATACACCGATGCTAAAGGTTTTTATTTTAGTATTCCATATACGACCGTACAATCGACGCTTAGAATACTTTTGGGTTACGAAATTTCTAAGAATCAACTTGAGTTCTACAAACCATTTGAATATCGGCCAAAATTCATATGCGAAATATTTAAAGAATAGAGGGACTGGCGTAGCTTTAGGCTTGAACTTCTTTAGTCAGACGTTTATTATACTAATTCAAACCGCCTTTCAGAGGCATATTATTTAATTTTACAGTATTTCATACAGAGTTCCACATTATAGGTGTGGATTAATATCACGGACCCCGTTAGATGTAATAAATTTATTTCGAGATATATTTCTCTTGAGGTGTGTCTTAATATACAGGTTGTACTTGCATTTTTGTTTCTTAATTAGTATCGTGTATCCTGCAGGTTGAAGAACTTAGATTAATAGAGCAAAACGTATTTTCAAAAGGCCGTGGGAAAGGTCTTTGCGTAATATTGTAAATTTTATACACGGGACATTTTACAATACAGTCATAAAAACGGCCGTAGTTTTTATACCGTTGTGTTATTTAGTAAGTTATTAAAGTCGACATATTGTTTAAGTTTAGCCATGTATTTTAATTAAGATCGATAATATAGGAAAAAGATGTACCTGGTACTTGCCTAAAGCTCGAAATACGAGAACCAGGATAGTCCAATCTTTACAGCAAAAAAGGTAATTTTTGTAATTAATGTTAACAGATATCTGACTGCGCCATAACTTCCGGAATAACCTGAAGATTACTAATATGAAAAATTCAACCAATTTTTTTTCAGGTAATTTTTTTAAAACAATAATTATTAAAAAAGGGCCTTCTTTCGTTTTTTTTTAATATAACAAAAAGTACTGGCTATATCACTTTACTCATAAAAAACCGTTTGTAGAGAATTCAAAAACCTACAAAAATCCCGATCCGACCATTTTTCAGCGAGAAAAGCCGAAAAAACGCTTAAAAAACCTTTTTTTTAAATTGGCATCTCCGTTAATTTAAAATATTAAGGGCTGATTTTTTGGGAAATGATAGCCAATAACATATACTTTGAGCTGCCGAAAAAAAATTGTTTTATTCACTGGAACTATAAACATATTAGGCCCTTATCTTGCAAGTGCCGTGAATATTAGGCAAATGGTCCGATTTGAATTTTAAAACGACTTTTTAAAGTTAAGAGTAAAAGCTACAAATTGTATATCTCACATTTTCATATAAGTTTAGAGAATATTTTTCATCAAGCGAAAATTCGCCACCGAGACGTATATTCGCTGCTGAGTGCCCCCTCCACGGTCGACTCAGTACGTCTCGGTCGCGAATTTTCGCTCGACGCGCTAGGTTCACAAGCATTTTTAACAATGTTCTTCAGACTTATATGAAAATGTGAGTTATACCATTTGTAGCTTTTAATCTCAACTTTAAAAAGTCGTTTTAAAAATTCAAATCGAACCATTTGCCTAATATTTACGGCACTTGCAAGATAAGGGACTAATTTGTTTATAGTGCAACTGAATAAAAACTATTAATGCGACAATTTTCATCTTTCGGCAGCTTAAAGTATATTTTATTAACTATCATTTCTCAAAAAATCAGCGTTTAATATTGAAAATTAACGGAGATACGAATTTTTGAAAAAAGGTCTGTTTTAAACGTTTTCCGGCTTTTCTCGGTGAAAAATGGTCGGATCGGAATTTTTCAAAAACCATTTTGTAGGATTTTGAATTCTCTACAAACGGTCTTTTATAAGTAAAGTGATATAGCCAGTACTTTTTGTTATATTAAAAAAAAAACTAAAAAAGAGCCCTTTTTTAATAATTATTGTTAAAAAAAATACCCGAAAAAAATTGGTTGGATTTTTTATTTTAGTAATCTACAGTTTATTCCGGAAGACATGGCGCAGTCAGATATCTGTTAACATAAATTACACAAAAAAATCGATAATGATTGGACTTGGATGGCTTTTATACCCTTCTGACGGCCAGAGAGAGCTGGATAGTTGGTTCGTTTAAGCGGGGTTGGTCGCGTGCCCATATTAGTCTATTAGCTTACTGTGCTCCCCTTTTTTGTTATAGAAGCCCGCCCAAAAAAGGACCTCAGCTGTTAGTTCTTGGAAGGGTCACCTAGCTTGGCCTTTGCATGTCTTTGACCAGGTGACGCATATCAACGATCTAGATGTTGTTTTTGGGTTCATCTGTGTATTGTTGTTTTCATTGCCTGTTTTGATAGTGTAAGCCTGCTATGCGGGCTATGCGTCGCTAAAGCTATTAGATAAACGGGCTCTTGCTACTTCATCAGCTTTTTCACTGCTCACTGCTTCGAAGTGTCTTAAGAACCCAGAGTTGTTCTATCGTTCTACCCTGCTGTTCCTGACGGCATGTTCTTTTAGGTCGTGCAAGCACTCCATCGTGTTCTTAGATGTAAAACAATAAGAATTCAAGACTTTCAGGGCAGCTTGAGGGAATGGATGTTTTGGTTGTGATATCCTTCTTTTACATACTTTTGGCCTTGTCCCAAATACACCTGCAATCACTCCCTTCCCTTTTCCATATGTTAGGGTCGCAGCTGGCTTTAAATGATTCATCAGAATTACAGACTGCGGTCATGTGAGCTGATTTTATTTCCATAAGCTCAATGATCTCCATTGCTTATAATGTGACCATATTTCCCAGGATGCCGTTTCCATGTCTTGATAGTAGTCTTTATTCTGTAGGCGCTGTTGATGGCCTCCGTTTTGATAAACATATTCAAGGGTGTTAAACTCAAGACAGTTTTTTTAGCTATAGAAGATATTATGCTTCTTGGCTCGACCTTAAATAAAAGATTATTTTTATGTTTTTAAATAAAGCTTTTTTTAGGTATTTGATTGAAATGTTATTCTCTTTAAACTGAGTTTATTCCCTTTTTCGAAGCAAATACAATTTTACAATCGTAACACTTAACACTTCTACTTATTGTATTTGTTTTGCATGTTAAGAATATGATCAAGATTTTCTGTGAATGAGGCTGCTAAACGGAGTGATATTTTGCAAAGACTTTTAATACAACACGGGGCATCCACCTTATCAGAAACCCAGGTGATTAATTGGTGTAATTTTAAGGAGGGCTGTGCAATGGTCAAAAACTTCGACAACACAAACCATCATTGATATGATAACACTACTAGAAGGACTTTTGTTCTTAAATTTTCAAAGACAGAACAAATTAGTGTCGAGGAAATCATCGAGTTTCATCTGCATTATCGAAAAGTTTGCGGAAAATGAGTACCAAAATCTCCTTGTATAAATGCCTTGGTAGGTTCTTCAACATCCACCATATGGTCCGAATTTATCATCATGTGATTTCTATCTCTATGGGCCGCTAAAAAAGTTTTTGGGCGGTTTAAAATTGTAAGATGTTGATGATGATGATAATGAAAATAATTATGATAATGAAAATGACGATGCCTAGTTTGTGCCCAAGTGGCTTCGTTCCCAAGTAGAAACTTTTTTAAAAGTACCATTAGAAAACTTTACAAAGAAGGTGAAAGTGGGTGGACAAAGGGAGATATATAGAAAAATAATGTAATAAGCCTATTTATGATTATTTGCACAATAGAATGCTTTTTAACATAAAAAAAAATATACACAGGAATAGCCACTGCAGTCTAAGTTTCTCCATCGTGGTTGTATTACATAAAATGTAACTATCCAGAAACAACTTAGTTTTTAAATTTGTATAGATTGTTTCCACTGCTAAAGGGCTCGGCATTTCAATTTAATGAATACCTAAATCTCATTATTGCCGGTAATTTTTTTTTCTTTAAATTACATATGTGATTTATATAGTTTTAAGACAAAACCTGTTTACACTTAACATTGTTAAAACGATGATAAAATCGAATGTCAAACAATTTGTCACCCATATGGTCGTATATGATACTCGTTAAAAAAACATAAGCATAATTATCCGCTGCTAAAAACTAAATAAAAGCTGACGTAATGTTGCCCGAGGATCTTGAATTTTTTAGCATAATTTATTTGAAGTGTTATGCGTCATTTTTAAATATTTTATTGTTTACTTTAATCTTTATTTACTTAAATTTTGATTTCCAGACATCTGATTGGGGACTTTTTGCAAACGCTTAACAAAAATCTTTTGTCGCAAAAATCACAAACATTAAAATAAATAGCATTATACAGTTATATTTACACCAAAACTTCCCTAGAACAATACAAGGTGTAAAACAAAGGTTGGGAATAGATTAAACACTGAATTAGTATACAGGGTATAAAATGTATGATGCTCACGATTTTAATGGGCGATAGTGGAGCTCAAAACAAGTCAAAAAATTCATATGATATATGTGTCAAAACTTGACAGATTTTTGTCTAAACGATATCAAAGTTACGCAATTATTTCTGAAAACCTTAACAATTGGCAACTTTCGTCTTAATCGTGCATAGGTAGATTTATTTGCTAATAAAATAAATTAAGTTTTAAGTGTTTTAGTCTACAAATAAAAAAATAATATTAATGTTTTCCCCAGTTAAAAATTTAAAAAACAATTTTGCAACAGCGCTACCCGTAGCGTGGAGTCCGTCAATTCGTGGTATTTTTGTCCGTTTTTTATTACATGCGTTGCAGTACAAATCGGGAATATGCCGATATGTTATTAATTTACGGCGAGGAAAACCAAAATGCTAATCAAGCAGCTCAAATTTACCATTAAAGATTTCCACAACGGTTAAAACAGAAAAGAAAAGTGTTAAAAGTACGTGAAAACTGGGTTCGCCAAAGTGAGGCTTGTGTAGGAGGACATTTTGAGCAACTTATTTTAACTTAAATGTAGCTGTTTCTTTTTTTTATATAATTAAAGACTTTCTATTCTTCACAAAAAAAAAAAAAGTAGTTGGTAAATCGTATTGGATCCAACACTTTTTTTATTCCTTTATAATGAACTCAAAAGTTTTATCAGGTACCTACTTTTTTATAATAACGATTAAAGCTATACTCCATAGATACTAATTGCAAGTAAACTCATGTACAAATAACCACATTTGAAATGTCAAAAATCGAAATTTGATATCGAATAAAAAGGAAGAAGATAAAATGTGTTGGTGACATCGATGAAGATATGCTTCTTGATCCCGTTGCTCAGCTTGTTTCTCGTAATCGTGTGTAATTACTTGTTTACAAAATTCATTGTTTTCTTTGTATCTTTAATACTTAAATTTTTATTTATAATAATGTATTTTGCGTTTTAATTTTTGGATGACAATTCCACTTATGTATAAATAACCACATTTGAAATGTCAAAAATCGAAATTTGATATCAAAGGAAGAAGGAAGAAGAGAAAATGTTAAAAATTGATATTGTTAATTAATTATTATTATTTTGGTTTTAAGTTTGTTTTATTCGTGAAGTTGTTTTATACCAAATACCATTCGTGCTCAAATTTTGAGCCTGATACTTGTTGCCTGGTTTTGAATACTTAATTAGAAAATTAAACTTTACCCGTTTCTCAAAATTACAAGAAGTAAATTCGAATGATTTTATTAAAAACATTTTCGTTAGATTTCCAGAAAGAAAAACTATTCGAAACTAGGCAAAAAATATTCGGCCAAATCTGAGCACTTGGTATTACATGTGAAAATCTTTCAAAAATGTTCAGTTTTTTTAGTTTTGTAGTTTTTATTTTTTTATTTTCAATGTTTCCACTGATTTCCTAATATATATCTCAAATAAATATTGCCGGAAATTTTTCTTCACTAGTTACCCGTCATCTCTTATTCCTTGCCTAACATGGAGACCATCTTTGTGGTACAAAAATGTTCCTCAAATTGCAGTAAATTAAGATGGCGTTGTGTTCCAGGAGACAGTTTTTAAACTTTACTTTATAAATTGTTGCCTTGTACTTCACACCATACCCACAGCTACACGAGCGCCTCTTTATTTAATGCTATTCTGGAGTCACTCTTTAAGCCAAACAGCCATAAGAGAAGGTCCTCCTTATCTTTATTCTCCATGTTGCCTAAGCGAAGCTTCGTTTCGGATGGTCTTAATAAATTATTCTTCTTATTCTAGATTCTGTTCAAATCAGTTTAAATGTAAATAGAAGTATCTGCATTGGTCGGAACTCTTTGGTCTTCTCGACCTATTTACTGGATCTTACAAAGCACTAAAAGAGTTTATGAAGAATAAAAATGAATCTTAAATTTCCTTGTTAACAGTTGAAAAGTTCACCGAACGATTTTAAATCACGGTTTATTTACGCATAACATTCGGATTCTTTCATAACAAAGGTGGAATTTTATCTCTCGTTTATCATCGTTCAAAGCTATCGAAATGGTGCTACGGTCGGAATGTTTTCCCCGTAAATGCCAACCTGTATACAGCGAAACCATGCAAAACGAGCAGTAAATACGGCGAATAATAAGAGATAAAATCTCATTAAAAATCCGTTCACCGTGTCAATCGTGAAATATGCCGCTATATCGTTCGGCCGGGGGGCACCACGAAGTGTACTGAACCCTCGCCGAGTCGGACAAAAGAATATTTATTTACAATATTTAGTTCTGACTTCTTGATTAGAACTTTTTAGTCAGTGGAGCGTTAGGTACATGTGAAAAATAACAGTCTGGCAAGCCTAAATGCGAGGCTGACAGATAAAGCGTTCGGGCTACTTATATGAAGGTGATTTAAGGCATTCCTAAAAATTTAAGGGAATACTCAGGAAGCTTCTAGAATCTGATGAATCAATTAAAATTATGATAGAATCAGCGACGGTTTTTATTTATGGCGCGTATAGAAGCGCGCCTTTTCTATGATACATGACGTGTCTCGGAAATATTGGAAATATCTAAAAAATAAGAATACGTTTTAAACCATCAAAACCAAGATTTCTATATTTTTCTTATACTTTTGTGCAGTACAAATTTCACACTAGATAATTTATTTCCGAAAAAGTACGTATATTATTACGAATAATCAAACCTCAATCTCGGGGATTTACCAATTATTGCTTGTTGGTTATTGCTCGCTTTAGAAGAAGTTTAATTGCACTCCTATGAAGACGGCATTGATGCTGAAAACAATATTCAAGGTGTGGGTGATGTCGATGTATGTAATTACTTTTTTAGAAATTTTACTGATTTCTTTGTATTTTTATACCTAAATTTTTATTTATAATAATGGTTTTTGCGTTTTAATTTTTGGATCAAAAAATTCTACTCATGTACAATAACCCCATTTAAAATATTAAAAATCGTAATTTGCTATCAGATAAAAGACAAAAAGTTAGTGGCTGATCTGAATGTTTAGAGGGTGGTAATATATTACTGCACCTAGACCTTAGTAGGTCCTTTATGCTTCCTCTTGTAGGAGGGAGATTCACTGCGTCGTCCAACCTATTGATTTAAAATAGTTGACGACGTCTTTATGTGAAATCTCCCTAATTTCGGCCAGTAATGGCCAGTTTGTGCCCAGCATGGAGTTCCGTTTAAATGTTAGGGCGGGACAATCGCAAAAATGTTCCGCGGTCTCATCTTCTTGTTCACAGCAAAGATAATACTACTACGGATAAGATGAACCATTCAATGCTATATTTTTGATACCCCTAATGGACTTTGGCTAACGCGAGCCGATGTCCATCGAGAGATTTTCGCGCTAAGCATTTCAATCCTTGAACGAAAATTAAACAGTGTTGCCGGCAGGCCTTTACTATTGGCGTGATGAAACGCGACTAGAAAATACACAACCCGTTTAGCCGCCCGCTTTCTCTACTTCGTATTCCGAATAAGGTACAAGCGACAGACATTGGCAATGTCGCACATGGTTTCGTACCTCGTTTCGCTGGGGCAGGGGTTACCGACTTAATTTTATTCGCATTTACGGAAGCATTGATATCTCCGAACTGATTCAAAACGCCCCATTTAAATGAACCATCTATCCGTAGTAGTATTATCTTTGGTTCACAGCCTCTACATAATCCTGTGTTCGTTAGACCCATTTAAATAGATGTGTTAGAACACCCGTTAGTGTTCGGAGGTTCCTTCTGGACATCATAAGGTTTTTTTTCGCTATTGACTTGTCTGAATAGCTCAGCATTATTTTTGCAAAGTGGCAGTTCGTAGTATCATCCCATTTTCCTTTAAATTTTGCTTTTATTTGTTTCATTCGTGAAATTGTCTTACCAAATGCAATTTGTACTTAGATTTTGAGTCAGATATTTTTGCCTGATTTTGAATACTTCGAAAATTTAACTCAAATATCCGGCCATATCTGACCATTTATTGTATTACCTATGATAAACTTTCATTAAATGTTTAGGTTTTTTGAGTTTTGTAGTTTTTATTTCTATATTTCCATATATTTCCAAAGTTTCCTGATATATTTCCGGATTATACTTCCAAATATATATTTCCGGAAATTTTCAATCACTATATACGACATAGAAAATACAAAATAAAGCTTTAGTTGCTTAGGTGTTTTGTCGTACCATTAAAAAAAACATGATTTTATAACTTGAAATACAATTTATGTTTCATTATAATCTCCCCGTTCCATTCCTGAATGAAGAATCCAGAAGACTGTCGAAATACGCTTTGTTCGAATGACACAAAAGGTTACAATAATAATCTATTATCTAAGTCTATTGTTTTACCAGTTTGGAGGTAGTCCACGAAAAAAAGTCCTTTGGCATCCAAAAAACTGATGCTAACACCTTCTTGGCCGATTTCTGGACCCTAATTCGTTTCGGAGCCCAAGTACTGAGCTTACGCCTTTCCGAACCTCTTTTTTCTTCAAGATCATAATAGTAGACTCAAGTCTTATATCTTATATTATGTCGCAATTAAAGGTGTCTTTGTTTTATTGTTAGCACAGCTTTCCGAAACCCAAAACGTCAGCTAAAATATTGCTTATACTGCCTAAAATATCAGGGTTTCTACTAAATCTCTCTTGGTTAATCGACCATCGTCCGAAACCATAGCCTATATTTTTGCTACTACGATTTCTGGTGTTGATGCACTTTTTGGACAAACTTCACATGGGTCGTTTTCGGGGATTGTAGTACCACGTTTCAACAACCCATCTTCCTACTGTTCTAAATGAAGGTAAAGAGTCCTTATATGATTTTAAAAATCGTTAATGAATTTGTTTTCGTGCTACCCCTTTAAAGATAAAAAAAATTCACTGCACGATAATCAGTTTTTTCCATTGTAAAAAAATTATAAAAATATTCTATAGTTTTGTGACCGATTCATGTTTCAATAAGTTGTCGTCGGTTTACTTGCGTGGAAAGTTTCTAAAGAATGGACCGATTCGGTCCTGGCCTCGGGAGATAGCGAACTGAGTGTGCTCAGTCCTGTTAACCCCTATGAATTGGCAGATGGCCTGAAACAGAAAAAAGAACAAAATCCCTCAAAAATTCTATCTACGTTTCGGTGGTATGTCGGGTTTCCTCTGCTTCTGATATTCTAGCAAAGAAAACTTGTTCAAAAAACGTAAAATAAAAGACAGTGCATTTGTATTATTAAATAAAGATAAATATGTAGCATTAATATCTGTTAATTTAAATAATACTATGCTTGATGCTGAAGTAATTTCAGGTTAAACAATTAACACACCAACCTTTTTTGCCTTTTTAAAAATTATAAATGTACTAGTTAAACAAACAAAGTGGCAAAACTTGGAATTTCCTAAATTTTAGACTAAAATTTTTACAAATTCAGTTTTAATTTCTATTTTATTTTTTATTTAAGTTTATCTTGATAACGGTGGCAGAATTGCCACCAAAACGTAGATATTTTTTTTTTAATTTTTGGGTTTTTTGGAGGTTCTTTCCTTTTTTCTGTTTCAGGCGATCTGTCATTTTATAGAGGTCAATGGGACTAGGCACACTCAGTTCGCTATACCCCGAGACCGGGACCGAAGTGGTCTCATTCTTTAAAAACTTTCCAGTCGAGTAACCCACGAGAACTTAAAAATAAATACTGTGGCACATCAGTTTTGAACAGATATCTGCATAAAACTGACACGTTTTTATAAAAAAATACTACAATTTTTACAAAAATAAAACAACAAACCTATTAGCGTCATTTCTTATCTACTAATAAAACTTATGAAACAGCCAATTATTTAGTAAAATGGCTTTATGCGTTCAAGTTACCTCAGATAAAAAAAACTTTTATTGCGGAACTTTGTCCATAGTCCACGAATAAAATTCAATATTATAATTCATTTCCTAAACTCCTATAGACCACTTTGTATAAAAAAAATCTTGTTCGTTTTTAGTATAATTTCCTTTAATTACTTTCTACATGGTTAGTTGAACTGTATTTGACTCTAAATGTTTAATTGTTTTTTTATATTCGTTGCTAAGGAAATTCCTTCCAATTAATAATTGCGGTAAGTAAAAGCTATCTATAAACTGTTTTTGTTGAAGTAATATAATAGTAATTAATTATTTTAATTAAAGTTTCAGCTTGTTTATTTTGGTTACTAAATTATAAGCGAAACCAGAAATTTTCGAGCCCTGTTTATTTGGTCGAAATTTACAATTACCCGGATTATCTATCTATTGTAGCATAGTGAGTTCCCTGCTGGGGCCCTGAGCACTGAGGCCTAAGCCCATTATGCTTCTACACCAACCCTTAAGCATACACAGGTTCCGTCACCCTGTACTGTCCCTTACTTATGCATTCCTTTTACACTGATATGGTGCTGTCGTTTTGCTTACTGGAGTCCCAATTTCCCCACTAGTGATGCGAGTCCTGTTAGTGGTAGGAATCTTATGTCATTTAGGTCCAGCCATGCCGTACCTAGACATTTCCCCCTGATGTGTCCTAGTGCTGGGCAATCTCTAAGTACATGTATGGCGTCTCTATCCATGTTGCTATCTCTGTCATATCCGTGTTGTAAGAGATTCCCATGGTATATTCAGGTCCATTGTCCTCAGCTCCCAAATTGGCGAGTTTGTCAGCCATTTCATTCCCCGGGATCCCTTTGTGTCCAGGGACCCATTACAGGGTGACTCTGGCGGTTTTCGTTAGTTTATTAATTGCTTCCCGACATGTATTTGTAAGTTCAGATCTGTGCACTGTATTTGTTAGCGCCCCGATCGCTGCCTTACTGTCAGTACATATATTTAGTTTTCCCCTGTATCTTCTATTAAGGCAGTACTCTATGGCTTTGGCTATTGCCATAACTTCCGCCTAAAATACGGTTGCATATTTTCCCATTGTTCCATAGAACTTGTAGTTCGTCCTTTCTACATAGAAACCGAAGCCGTGCGACCTCCTTTCCTCGAGCCATCTGTGTAGATAACTATTCTTTCGCTTGGGTCCCACAGCGTTTGTGAGCCAGTTATCTGCCGATGCCATGTCCACCTTGTGCATGAGGTCTGCGGATTACTGGGATGCTATCCTGCTTCATCGAAAAAGCCAAGGTTCTCACTTCCCATGATGACAGTGCCCCCTGGTCCTCCACCGTCCTCCACACTCCAGTCTTAGTGCCTCTGCCCTTGTTGAGGCCTTGATCATTATATGGAGAGGTGGGAGCCCCGTAATAATCTCCAGCGATTCCGTCGGAGTAGTGGATGCTGCCCCAGTTATTTCTCTCATTGCCATTCTTTGTATGTGTTTCAGATTATCTGTGCCGTCTTAAAAGGGAAAAATTCCGTGGTCCGATGACTGCTTCGTATATCCACTTTATGACCTTAGGAGAAAGTCCCCAGTCCCGTCCTCCCCGACCTTTTCCAAAGATGTGCTCTCCTTAGCTTGTCGTTAGTATCACTCCAAGATACTTGGCTGTACGGGAGTACTCTAGTTTTTCTCACCGAACTTCACTTTCCTAAGTCCGGGTGTGTTTTCTTCTAATAAATAATACGACTCTGTTTTTGATGGATTGGCTGACAGTCCGTTTTCCGGGCACCATTTTGCCACCATTGCCAGCTCTCTTTCCATAATATCCACTATCGTGTTTGCATGTTTACCTTTGACCATAATGGCCACATCATCTGCAAAGGCTTGTATTTGTACCTCTCCACCGATTTTTCTCCAGTAGTCCATTTAGACCAGGTTCCAGGAGGGAAAAGACGCCCCCCTGAGGGCTTCCTTCGACTGTAGCCTCAATTGTGGTATATCCAACCTCCAGGATGACATTCCTATCAGTTAGCATCAGACGGATCCGTCGTATGGGAAATCTTGTCGATGCCATGCTTTCAAGTGCATTACATATTGCCACTGTAGTGGTATTATTAAATGCTCCTTCTAGGCTAGAAAGGCCACTAGAGCGTAGTCTTTCGTATCTCGACATTTTTCCAAGTTTCCAACCAACTCATGTAGTGCAGCTGAGTGCTGCTTCCTGCCGGGATGCGAATTGTCTCTTGTTGAGTGGGGTTTCCTTTAGGTATTTAATTTTATATTCCTTATCTATCATTCTCTCCATCGTCTTAAAAAGAACGATGTGAGACTTATGGGTCTAAACGTTTTACTGTCGCAGTAGTCCGCCCTGCCTGCTTTTTTATTTATTATCTTCTATGGCGTTTGGGATTTGAATTAACACATTTTTAATCGAGTGGGCACCTGTCACAAAACTTGGAAAAATTTTTGTAAAATGTCATTTTTCTAATAAAGCAATATTAGGTTTGAACACATAATTGAATATTTAGTTTTAATTCTCAGGGATTATTCAGTTCAACAACGAGTTTTTTGCGTAAAACGTAAAGAGTAACTTAATAGAAGAAGATGAAGCGACAATACATACCGCTAAAAACTCTAAAAGAGTTCGGCGAGAAGTGTTTAATGGCCGACTCATTTCACTATTTTGGGATTTAAATTGGCTTTTAAGGTTCTCGGACTTAACTGCACCAGACATTTTTCTGTGGGGCTATTTAAAATCAAAGGTTTTTGCAACTCGTCCAGAAAACATCCAAGACAAAGTCCGGAATTCTGAACAGGTCCGGTGATCAGGTTTTCCTTCATCGTGTCATGAATCATTTTTGTCAAATCTTGAAAAGTGCATTTTAATAATGACACTTACTTAAAGACGTAATTTTTAAAAGTTTGGAAAGTCGTATGTTACAGTAAACCCCAAAGAGTGAATTGTAATTAAGTGTAATAAAATATTACTTTTTTTTAAGTTTTAACAATATTACTGAGCAGTTAAAGCGGGAAACCCTGTATATACCAGTTACTATTGGCCAGGGGAACATTTTGGTCAAGGAAATTGTTATTTTAGAATTTTTGGGAAAAAAGTAGGTAAAAATTTAAGTTTCAAAAGCCATCCTGTTTCTATTTTTTTATTCGTGAATTTGTTCAAATTTCATTCTCAAATTCCAGATTTCCAAAATTATTTAGGGGGTGGGAAATATTTTTGTTTGAACTATTCGAATAATTCTAACTATTTGAATGATTCAAATCTTTTGAATAATTGGAACCCCGAATTGAAAATTTTTTTTTGAAAAATTCAAAAATGGGAATTAATTTTCCGGCAATTTTAAATGGTTTGTGAAAATTTAAAATTTCCGGGTTAAAAATTTAAAAAATGCAATTTATTTATTAAATCCACAATATTGGAAAGTTGTTGGGTTGGTTACTTATAAAAAACCAAAAATTTTAAAATTAGTTTTAAAAATTTTTTTTTTCTTTGGTTATTTACCTTTTGATTAGTCTTATAAAAGGAGTTTTATGAAAAAATTTTTAGTTTTTTTTAAAGACGCAATTTTAAATAAAAAGGTTCCCCCCTTTTTGTTCCTTATTTTTTTTTAAAATTCTACGACTAATTCATCACTTATTTAAAAGAAAAAAAATTAAATTTTTCCGAACTACCCGTGGTTGGGAATTATTCAAATTAATTTGAATCAATCGAATATTTCCCAACTATTAAAATATTTTAAAAACTTTTTAAAATAAATTGATTTGAAATTCGAATCAAAATATAACAAATTGATTCATTCGACAACTAGCACCCCCCAAAAAAGTATCATATTTTCAAAAAAACCATAAAAAAATTTTTTTTTAAAAAAATTTTCTTATGCAAATTTTTTCAGATCCGGGAATTTTTCAAAAAAATAAAATATTTTTAAAAAATTTTTGGGACTTGAGGGTAAAATTTTGATCAAATTTCATTATAAAATTTCCCGTTTTTGCAAAATTGTCTATTTTTTCCCAAAACTACGAATCAATTTTTTCTCACTTAACAATTTTCATAAGAAATATTTAAAATTTGCCGGGGTTTAAAAGATATGCAGATATTTTTTGAAAAATTTTTGTTTTTTAAGAAAAAATTTTTAATAAAATTTTTTATCATATTAAGTTTTTTAAAAATTTAATTGTCCAAGATTTTTTTAAAAACTACAGCCAATTTAATTTTTTACTAACAATTTTCATAACAAATATTTCAGATGCCGGGAAATTTTCCCGAGAAATGGGATATTTGAGATTTAACGAAAAAATTTGATCAAATTTTGAAAAAATACAAAAAAAGGGGTTTTTTTGATGGTTTATTTTTCCCCAACAAAAAAAATTTTTTTTCCCGAAAATTTCCCAAAATGATTATTTTTTTTTTTCCAAAGTTTTCCCCCTCGACCCCCAAAAACATCTGGTATATAACTGGTGGTCGGTCCCATTCTCCCTTTTTTTGGGTAAATTTTTTGAAAAAACCCTAATCACCACTTTTCCCGCCAAAACTTATCCTTTTCTTATAAGCAGCCAAGTTCTGCAAAACCAAAAAGGGCATTTAACCTTGTGGGCCTTACCTTCCAAAATGACCCTTTAAATTGGGAAAAAATATAATATCCCATTTTTCCCGCAACTTTAAAAAACTAGTATTTTTTCCCATCAGGCCAAAAAATATTTTTTTTCCTTCCCCATTTGTTAGTCTAAAAGTTTTCTTGGGCCCCGTTGGGAAAAACTGTTTTTTTGTTTGGGGAAAAAGGGGTTCCCCAAGCCCTTTTTTAAAATTTTTAATTTCCCTTTTTTTGCCTTATTATTGACCCCATCACTCTTCTTTTGCCCAAAAACGAAAACTTTTTTAAAAAATTAAAAAAATTAAACCAATAAATTATTCCCCGGGAACTTTTAATAGTGGAGGGGGAAAAAATCTCCCGGAGAAATCCCAAAAACCCCCTTTTTATATTTCCCCCAGTTTTCTTTTTATCCCCACTACTCTGTTAAAAAAAAAGTTGTGCAAAACAAATTGGGATCTACATTTAAAGGTTGGGTTTTAGCAACATTAAAAATAAAAATTAAAATTAAAAAAAAAAAAAAGTTATTTTTTCCCCCAAAATCAAAAAAATTTGGTATCTTATTTTTTTTTACCTTTTTTTTTCTTTTTTTTGGTTAATTTAGGGTACCTAATTATAAAAAAAAGTTTTTTAAAAATTTTTAGGTAATTTTTTTTTTAAATTTATCTTTTTTTTTATCTTTTGAAATACTTTTTTAAAAATTTTACTTTGGTTTTTTGTTAAATTAAAACGTCTGTTGTTATTTTTTGAACACTGTACTAGAAGTCTTTCTTTTAAACCTCAAAATCACGGAATTTTTTAAATTTCCCCTTTCTTTATTTAAAACCCCACGGAAAATTTTTTTTTTTAGGGTTTTAAACCTTTTTTAAAACTGGTTTTTAAAATAAAAAAAAAAAAAAAAAAAATGTAACACCTTTTTTAAAATTTGTTTTATTTTTTTTACCAAGTAAAAATGATTATTTTACATTTTATTCCAACTCAAAAGGGGCCCTTTTAAAAATTTTTAAAGTATGAAGGAAACCCCCGTAGGCAACGTTAAAAAATCCAAAAAAAAGTTTTTTTTATCTTCTCGGAACCAATTATTAAACTACATTTTAAGTACCTGGGTACGCGTGTACATTCCTACATGAAGCAACTATTCAAAATAATACAAAAAAAGAATGGCATGAAGATTGCCCAACTCACCGGCTTTTTTTTTGGGGGTTGCCAACGCGAAGAAGCAGCAAAAAATGATTGGTGTTGTCAGCTTTGAAGAATCATAGAAAATTTTCACCCTTTCACAGCTTAAAAATAAACATTGAAAAAATCAGTAAATTTAAAAAAAAATTAAGGGACACTTGCAATATCGATCCTATTCCCCAGATTTGGGTCCCCTGATTTTGACAGTTCTTCATGCAATAAACATTTAGGGTGGGAAATGATTTTCAACGAACGATTTTTTTTAATTGGAAAAAAACAACTTTTTATACCTGAATAACACTTTAGCCAAATATTTTTTAATACGAAAATTTATAAGAGAACAAGCATTTTAAACAACCAAACTATGGCCCAACAAGTTGCAAGTGGCTAACCACACATAACTAGTCGAAGAGGCCACCGGAGGTGTTCCAAAATTACTCTGGGATGAGAGCGGAGTAAATAAAAATACCAAGCGGAGCTAATTCGAAAGTTGAAACAATTTGATTTTCAATCACTGGATAAGTGTCATTTTTATTTATTAATATTAAATGCTAGAATCTGTTTATTTTAACAAAAACACATTAACAAAAAGCGTATTGCAATGTATTCTACTAGTTCAAAAGGTCGGTAATCATGATTACCTGTCAGGTGTCATCATCAAACGATAATAAACAAATTTAAGCACAATCGGTCAGATATGGTGGTATGTAATAAGGCAATGAAATCAGACACCTTCTAACTTTTTTTTTTTGTAAAATGTATTTACTATCACTTACATTTATTATGTTGCATATTTAATTGACATTAACCCGATTTTTTTTAAAAATGGAATAAAAACGCCATGGATTTTCTATTTTTGCTCTAAATGAAACAAATTAACGAAGAAAAAAAAATTAATTTGGAACTTTCATGATTTGTGTCGTTACAAGATATTTTAAAGAATCAGACGTGAACTTCAAAAGTATTAAAGCAGAAAAAGGTAAAAAAAAAGTACTCAAAACCAGAAAAAAACCAAATTTTTCTTTTCGACGTTTTGGAATGTAATTACTCCAATTCAGGGTTTTGTGAATAAGAAAATCATAGCAAAAAAAAAAAAAAAAAATAACAACCCCAAAAGTCGACAAGAAACAACTGAATAAGTTTTAAAAAAAATCTTTATTTAAACGAAAGTATTTAAGAAAATAACTAACAATTTTTTATTTAAACCCAAAATTTAAAAAGTAATAAAATTTAAAAAAAAAACAGGGAAAAAGCCAGCCAGGTACCCCTGAACCCCCGTGTCAGGGGGCGCATCGTCAATGTAGTCATCATATCTATCCTCAAGAATGTCATTTGGTTAAATTTTGGTAAATATCTTTCCCTTTGCTTTATCCAAAAACTGAATAAGATGAAGCAGGTTCCGTATTTGGCCTCGTTTATGGACATTTTTCTTTTGTAGATATTCTGGAGTTTGAATACCTCTGATGAATTGTGAGCTTCCTTTTTTTTTGGGCCTTTTCGGGAAAAGTTTTTTCAATTGAACAGGAATAATAGGGTCCAAAATATGATGGTTTTTGGTTAATTAATCGCTTATTTTCAACGGGGATTTTGGGCATTCGAATTTTTGGGGAAAAGTACTATGTCTAATAAATAGACACGCGTACACAGTTTATTTATAGAAATTAAAATCTCTTCCACAGTCGATGAACTTAAAAGAGGCGAGTTAAATATTACTAAACATTGCTTATCGTTTTGTTGTCTAACTTTTGATCGCAATAATGAGTTTTTCACCGAAATGAAATCAGATTTGGATTCTACACCTTCAAGTGTACCGAATGACATGTTAAATTCAGTATCGTAAAAATGCGATGAGGGTGTTTTCCTTGTACCCTTCAATTCTTGAAAGAGGCAACTTAACAGCGTGATCAGGGGTAGAATAAGAGCAAAGCGATCGGATTTTTCTTTGGGGGTAGAAATATTTTTGTCTTTAAAGGTTAGGGGGAAAAACGAATTTGAACAGTAGTTTTGACTGAATTTTTTGGCTAAAGACCAAGAAGATTTATTGTAATTCGAACAAGAAATAATTTATTTTTCATGCGATTGCTAAACAGGGCGTGCGGTCCATGGAAGCAAGGGAAGGAATGCTTCCGCTAGAACCATCAACAACAAACAAAATTCTAGCATCAAAAGTTTCGGGAAATAGTTATATTATTTTAATCGTTTCTTATTAACCTGCAGCATCCTAAATAAAAAAGACAATACATGGTAAATAGCAGGCTTTTTGCCTCTAAAATAGTTTGGGTTGTATTGGTTCCTTGTTTCAGTGCTAACTGGTCGATTTTCAATTAAAAAAGTGACTACCAAATATCTTAAGGTAGTGACTCTTGACAGTCTATACAAAATTATCGCCTTACAGGAGTAAAGTGCGACACGTCCACAACTCAAACCCCCAATCTCGGATGGACACTTTTTTTCTTCCCCTTATAGCGAAAATGATTGTTGAACGGGCCGGGACTGGTACCAGGACGAATCATTATATTTTTTCCCATTTTAGTTTAATTTTTTGATGCAGTATTTTGAATGAACCCCAAATTTAGTTGTTCCAAACAAGATCGAATATGCATTACCAAAAATTAGAGGTTCTCAGTTTTTAAGATATTATTTTTATAGGAAAATGAAAACAAACACTGAGGTAGGATTCAGTTATTTTTTACACTATTTTAACTTTTTGGACCCACCTAGTCCTTAAAACACCCCTTCCATAAGGGCGATTACGTAAAAAAAAACTAAAATAGTGTACACTACTTCGTAATAAAGCCGACCTAGTAAACTTTCAAAAAAAGAATATCTTTTTAACAAAATGTTCAAAAAAATTTGTTTTTTTATTTTTCTAATACTTTATTTTTATTGCATTAGTTTTTAAAAATATCGTAAGAAAGGGGCATTTGTATAGGTATTTTTTATAACAACTATCGCTGATACCGACCAGAATATTGCGATTTTTTATGAATGATTTAAATAAAAATTTATTTAAAAATCGCAACACAGCCGAGCACGAATCAAGCTCGGAATCAAGTTTCACTGCAGCGTCGTCGACACGCCGCCGTAGAATGACCTTTGAGAATCGTGAACGTTTCCGGTAATACCTGACCATTAGACTACGGGCTTGTCTTTAAATTATGCCTTTTATTTAAATAAGATCACATTTAAGTTTTTTTTGTTGTTGGTATACGATCATGTAATAGGCGCGGTTTAGGTTTGCACCGATAAATCTTGTCAGTCTAGGTGTGTTTTAAATGATTTCGCCAAACGTTTGATGGTTTTAAAACGGTTTTAAATAATTTAATTAACGGACTTTATTTTACGGATGATGAAATTATATTTGACCGAAATTTCACCAATTACTTTTTAACGTATCCCGCCGTTTTGTACCTGTTTATCAACGGACAACGCTACCAGTCAATGTATAAAAGTAACATTCTGTAGTTTACGCGTTAAAATATGTATACTATACTATAAAAAGTATTTTACTGTTTATTTTGTTTATGTCACTAAAATAACATAAATTGTTCATAGTATTTTTTGTCTAGGTTTCTTATTATTATATTTTAAGCTGGGGTTGCAATCTCGATCCTGAAAATTTAGGTATCTCGGTCATCTGGACAATCCCAGGACTTGATAAATTTAGTCCCGGGGTCTTGTAAGTATAATCCATAGATAACCTAACTTTTTTAGATATATAATGGCTAATCGCATTTATGGCAAGTTTACAACCTCGCGCACTAAACAACGATAGTGTCATTAGGCATGCGTATTTAAAAGCAGACCAGTGCCGGACTCAGAAATTCTGTATGTCATTAATTAATTTATATTTATGAAATATATTTTTTATATATTTAGATACTACATTCTTTTATTTTGCGTTTCTATACGTATATAAATTATTTTAGGTAGTAATATAAACAATAAGGTAAAAAATAATATTGCAAAATTTAAATAGAAAAAATAGGGGCTAATAAAAGATAGGGTTAATTTCAAGACCCAGTTTTTTGTACGTAAAATGGTTTGGAAACTGTTAGAATTTATTAAACGCGTGACTGTCGACTTTACACGGTTTTATGTCAGTTCAAAAACGACGAAGTTTGAACGCTTTCTATATATTTAAAGTGGCTGGCTTTTGCTTGGGGATCAGCAAAAAGATCGTGTAATACACTGTCACCTGTTATTTAGGAATGGGTTTAGTTAACTGGACTTGGATATGGCCGTACAATAAACGGTTTTTTGCGAGATTGGAACAGACTTATAAACAGAAGGGTCAAAAAATGTTTATACAAATAATGTTAACTCTTTTCCTGCTTACACTTATGTTTTCGATAGCGATAAAAGGATATTCTAAACAACTTGTTGTTTGTCTTTATACAAAACGAGCATTTATTTACTAGAGGCAGCCTTGTCGTTTGGCAGTGCGAAAGAGAAAAAAAAATCATAGTATATCCTTTCTCCGTGGCTCCAACCAACGTGCCGATAGATCGACGCAGAGGGACCGACAAATCAGCACGCAGAGCGGGGTATATATATTCTTTTCACCGACCAATGAGCACGCTGAAGGGAGAAAAAGGTTATACCGCTATTCTTTCTTTCTGCACAATGACCGTTTTTTAGGCGACAAGAGTGCTCTATTAGGTATATGCTCCAAGGAAAATGTTTTATCTTGTAATCATACTTAAGTACTGATTTCGCAGATTAATGCAATGCATTTTTTGTTCAGATTTTTTTAATCCGAAATAAATAATTATAGTGTTTTTTTTTCAATTATGATTGTGTTACATTGATGAAACAAAACGTTAATTCCGGAGATAAAGTCAATGCAGAGTCAAGAATTAGTCGTATTCGCCATTTTGTATTATTATTAGCTACAACACATCAGTTGTAAACCAGTACAAAATCGTGGCTTCATAGCTGTAACATTCAGAAGAACTAGAGGAATTTAAGGAGCTGCCAATGGATTATATGTTTATTTTTGATTAAGAACAACATCTAAACAAATCAATGTATTTCACTGGTTCAAAAAACCAGTAACCATGGTTTTTTTAACCTGTGTAATATATATTTTGTTTAAGTCATCAATTGACGAAGTACGGAACTGGCCGGCGACGAGTTTGTAAATAAAATCGATATGCTAGTCTGTTCTGCGCATGATTTAGGACCCTAAAAGATGACTAGAGCCACGGCTCACGGACACATTTTTTCGTCCATAAAATCTCACTTTTGAACCGCGCATCTGATACCCTTTACCGGTCCATATTGAGGTCAGTGGTATAATCCCACCAAAAACACTCATGTAAAATAAGGACGAAGTTCCTTTTCAAAAATCTCGGCCTGTCGGCTCTTATGTTACATAAGGGTTTTTAGTGAGATTTCTTCTAATTTTTGAATGGAAAAAATGATTGAGAAATGATGATTATTTTCTAGATATTAGTTTTTAACAGATTTATTTATAAGGGTAGGCAAATTCTGTAATCCCAGGTTTAAAGTTGTTTTTTTTTAACAGTAGACTCTGGTTTGGGGTCTTATGGATAAAATGTAACAGTTCCCTTTGTTAGGTAAATAAAATCCAGCTTGTATTTTAAATTCTAGGACGATTTTATTACTTTAGAAACTCATATTTAATCAAGGATTGCAAACTCTTAAAAAAATATATACAATACTACCGCCCCTGTTTCAAGGAGTTCCTAGTCAAAATGTGTAGTTTTCAGAATTTTTTTTTTACTTGTGTTCTAAAGGCTTCTTTAGATATCAAATTTGGTTTCTTCCTCGGGCGTCCCATAATTTTGATAAGTCATGAGTCAGTCAGCCCCTTCTAACCATTTAAACCCTCATAGTGATGAGAGAGGCAAGAATGGGTTACTTCCCACTGTAACAACAACCAACTGGTGTCTACGCTAGTTTGGGACACAACAACATAAAAAGTCAGGTTGGTGGCAACATCCTGGACGAGAGAACAGACCAGATGATTCCCCAATATTCATTCAACAAAAACTTCGAGTAACAATTCCAGACCGAAGTGAGTGGCAGCAACCCGATCTCCCCGGCACTGTTAGAGACATCATCTGGTATACGGATGGTTCCCAAACCGAGCAGGGAACTGGAGCGGGAGTGTACAGTGAAATGAAGAATTCACAATTCTCCATTCCACTAGGAACACACAGTTCTGTATTTCAAACGAAAAATTATGCTTTACTGCACTGTGCAAAAGAAAATAACAGGAGGGCTTATAAAAACAAGCGGATCTGCATAATAACAGACAGCCAGGCATCACTAGGGGCACTATTTAACCCCAAGGTAACGTCCGGGCTGACACGGGAATGCCAAAAAGAACTGGGAGTCCTGGGAGAACGCAACAGGGTAACTCTCCTGTGGGTACCAGGACATTCGAAAATAGAAGGCAACGAAAAAGCGGATGAGCTAGCGAAACATGGATCATCCACACCATACTTTTGACCAGCACCTGCCCTTGGATTGACCAAAACCACAACACTGGGGAAACGTTAGTAGAATAATACATGGAAAAAGCTTCATAAGGGGCTCATCCAAAAGAAAAAAGGAAGAACTACTTAGACAAAGTAGGAAAAGATTTCGCATAACAGTAGGGTTGCTAACAGGGCACGATTACCTAAGAGGACACCTACACAAGATAGGCTTATACAATGGGAACCCAAGTTGCAGAATGTGCGACGAGGGGGAAGAAACAGCCTACCATATACTCTGCGAATGTGAAGCGTTGAATCACAAAAGACCGGCATTATTTGGGCAACCGAAAATTAGCCCACAGGAATATATCAACCAACCAGTCTCGGGGTTATACAGACTTGTAGAAGGAACAAGACTAATAGGAGGATTGGTATAAAAGAAAACGCATTTGACATACCTTTCTTATTTTTTTTTACAGGAAATGAGAATGTTTATGTAAATTTAAATACTTACACCTTTATGTTGAACGATAACGATGTTATCATTGGGGGAAAAACGCCAAAATCTTTTGTGTAAGATACACAGTGCGTCCGTCAGACTGGAAATTGGACTGGCGCACTACCGAACCTCTAGATTTTATTTACCGCCTTCAAAGAAATCATAAAAACACTTTTAGATTTTATTTCCCAGAAAATAAATTTGTTGGGTGATGGTGGTAATATTCTTCTTCTATTTTTGTCCACCTAAAAAACATTCGATCGACAAAGGTCGAGTCCTAGATATGAAGGCTTTTTGAAGAACGTTGTTTATAAACTTTACTTGGAAATCATCTGTCTTAATGCATATACTTTAAAATCCATTTATCTAGTCATAAACACTTTACTTTTGTTGTTTATCTGGTTCATTAAATTCATAAAACTATTATCTTTATATTTATGCTGTAGGTAAATGTCCTCATATAAGGAGGTATACTGCGGAAAGTTTCTAGAGAATGGAACCACTTCGGTCCTAGTCCCGGGGTATAGCGGTGAGGTGCTTAGCCCTGTTGACGCCTATGAACTGACAGATCGCCTGAAACAGAAAAAAGAAAAAACTCCAAAAAATTCAAAACACTTATTCACGTTTTGGCAGACTTGCCACCCTCATTTTAATATGAAAAGAAAACCATTTTGCTTAAAATTATTTGTATTTGTGTTAATGAAGAAGTTTCATATTTTAAGTTTTTTTATTAATCAAAAATTTAATGCGATTCTTTCTGTCTATCCAAATTTATTGTAATATAACAACCGCTTCCTGAAACTAAACCATTCCTATAAACCCTAATTTATCGATATACGGAACAAGTCCTTGGGAATAGATTACGAGTTTTTTATTTAAAAAAAAAGACGTCCACTGACGCCTGGCGTCGCGTCGCCTTGGCATTGGCAGCGACTAGGGACGGAATGTAGCAGAATGACGTAGTTCGAAGCTGCTCTATTGATTTTCGTGGGGGCGGTCCAGATATTCCTGTAGAGAAAACTAAAACATTTATCGTCATCTGAATAATAATAACTGATTAGGTCTAAATAAAGCATATTTTTATTTTATAACGTTTAGTAAATTCAATTGAACATTTTACGCCTGTTTATTTTTATCATAGTGTCATGCATTTTGTACATGTTGCTATGACAATAACCTATTTTTTCGTAAATCACCCACCAAGCTGTAAGATTATTAAGTGGAAATCTCCCCAAGTTGACTAACTATAAGGAACTGATTACATGTGTCATTCTTTTAATACTTCTTCCTTGTTTCTTAGAGGGGGCCTAAAATTTTCGTACCAAATTTTCCGCAGGTCCGAATTAAAATTTCGGAAATTTTCTCTCAGTTGCGAATTTTTTAAAAATATTTTCCTTTGGCTAACGCCTTGAGGAAATTAAAAAAAAATATATTCATATCGAAAAAATTTAAGGAAATAATTTATAATCTATGGAGTTAAATAAAAATAATACGTTGTTGCTGTAGCAACACATTTTTTTTCGGAAAGTATTATTTATTTACGATTATTATTATTTAAACCTTATCCTTAAGCACAGGGAAAGTAAGAAAATGCAAACAAAACTGCTTAGGACTTACCAAAATATAATGTCTACATTATTTACTTGTATGCAACGAATTCTTGGATAGAATTAAAGTAAACAAACCTTGTTTGGCATAAATATATTCAGGGGGGCAAGGCGGGATAGTTCTTGTAAACACACTGAATAGCAACCTTGATTAAACACACTAAATAACATCACTCCGGAAATAATAACTTTTTCAATGTTTATGGCATTGCACCATAAATCACTTTTTATAAATCGATGATTCTTTATTTTAAAAAAATATTTTTAAAGCCACAAACCCATTTTTGTTAATTATCTGAAGTGACAGAAAAGATATGTCATTCACTTTAGATGCTCAATTCGATTGCTGTTGATCAAGTCAGTTTACAAAACGTGTTATTGAATAATACTAGAAAGAGATAAAATGACATCGAAGTGCCCAGCTGTCCAAATAAACCATGTGGCCGGTGCAATCGAATCTTGGAATGACAGTTCCAATAAATGTTTATATTTAAATCGATGTTGCCTATATTAACACAAAAACCAATATTTTTAAATAATTTTATTACATTATCAAGATAATTTCCTGATTTTGATTTTTTAGATCTGGCAATTTGTTTACGTTTTTCCAAAACAAAAACAAACAGATCACTATACCAAACACCTTGCCTACAAACTGGCGTTGCGTTAATTCTAGTCCTTGAGTTCGTTGCTTGTATGGCTTGTATTTTTCTTTTTTTCTCTAGTTTTGTAAAATTATGCGACATTAAGTTTGTTCCAACCTCGCAAAAACCCGGTTGTTCACGCGCAGGTCCAGGGCGTGACTGTACAGTGTACATATTTAAACTAACAAAAACCAGTAATAAATCTCCGGTAGCAAAAAAACCCATAAAATGTCCTAAGTAAACAATCCGTACAGGTCCCATAAAACATTTCTTTGGGCGGGATTTTTTCCGATTGTTTAAAAACCATTCTTTATGTTGAGATGAGTTAATCGAAAAATTACCTTAATATAGCCATATTTTCTAAAACAAAGCAATTTTTCGCACTAAATTATTTTGTTAAAAGGTTATTAATACGAGAAGATTTGTGTTTATAGATTTTTTAGGATTTGGAACAAATTAGTAATAATTATTTTAACCTGCACAAATATTTTCGTACGTACTTCCGGCGGTATTGAAGGTTTAGTTGTGTAAGTAATGAGGCGTGTCAGCTACCGAAAATTTTATGACTGGTTTTTTCTTGGTTAAAAAATGAATAAATACACCTTAATTATCTTTCCCTCATTCGTCTAGAGCAGGGGGCTCAAACTACGGCCCGAGGGCCATCTGGCCGCGGACAGGTTTTGTCCGGCCCGCGGAGAGCTAGCATACTTGAAAACTCCTTTAGAGAACAAATAATTTTTATAGCAAATTAAATTTAGTTTACTGAAGTATTTCTAATTTTATGTTGAATAATTAATATGACATCTACATTGATATGGTCATTTTAAACCCCCTAACTCATAACATTCTTGTAGGCTTATTGTTATTGTTTTTGTGATAAGTTGATAAAGAAACACAGAATTGTAATAGTAAAGACATGTATAATATGCAGAAAATTTAACTTCAGTATATAATAACTAACAAATTATTGAAATGAATCCATTTTATACATTTTAAATAATCACATAACTTATAACAAACATAATGACAAAGAAATACTAATGAGATTTATGTAATTGAGATTTTCCACTGACATAGTTTGTAGTTGTGGACTAATTTACTTGTACCAATTATTAAAAGAGATTTAAGATGCTCATCAGTTAATTTCGATCTGTAAAAATTTTTTGTGTACTTCATTTTGGGAAGGTTTTCTCACACAAATAAGTAGTACCAAAAAAAAGAAAACAGACCACGAGCAAATTTATGCAAATTATCAAATTGTGTCAGTGGAAGACTCTTATAAAATTCCAACAAAGATGAGTTTTGATATTTGTTCTTAATTATATCATTGCATTGTAGATCAATCATTTCCATTTGAAGTTCCGGGGCTAGAGTTTCAAGTCAGTATCAAAAGGTTCTGAAAATCTTAATTTGATTGCAATGGCATCAAAAACCGAGAAACGAGTATCAAAATTTTCTTCAAAGCACTCAAAGTTTCGATTGCAAAATCGATAGGAAACTGAGTCTCAGTAGTGTGGCTGAATATTTCACATGTTTTAAAATGTGAAAAACATTTACTTCGTCTTGTGATTGAAACAGTCTCAATTTCCCCGGGAATTTTTGATTTAGTGAAAAACAGAAGATGCTGGTTTCTCCTTGCAATCCCAAATTCAGTTCGTTCACATGTTTTGTCAAATCAACATAGAATGCTAACTTCCACAGCCATGCGTTGTTTTGTAATTCAGTAAAGGGAAAAGCTTTTCATTAAAAAAAATTTTGATCACTCCGAAGTTCAAAAAGCGCTGAAGGATTTCCCACAACTAAGCCAGCGTACGGCAGTATGATAAGGTAAGTCAGTTTCTCCAATCTCTTCAATAAATTGTCGGAATTGTCGGTGTTTTTCCCCCAAAAAATCTGATAAAATTAACAGTTGATATGACTGGTTTCAGAACGTCAGACATATAAACTTTTCCCGTACAAAGACTGTTGATGAATGATACAAGTAAGAAAATTTTGAACCACCGTCATTTTCTACAGCCTTTGACACAAGAGCGACCACTCCTTTATCTTCCCATATGTTTTTGCCTCCATCAGTTGTAATACATTTCAAGTTTTTCCATCGAAGGTTTTTTTGAAAAAGGCCATTTCAACTCCTTTAAAAATATCTGTACCAGTATTGGCCCCTAAACTATACATATCAAGAAGTTCTTCGTGCATTCATAGCTTTTATCTACTCCTCGAATATAAACAACACCTGAGCAGTATCTGACACATCCGTTGACTCATCCAACGCCAAAAAAAACCCCTCAAAATGTCCATTTTTGTCGAACAGTTGAGAGGATATATTTTCAGGGGGTTTTCTCACCCTTGAGCCACAGTGTTTGCTGACATACTGACAGTTTTTAATAAATTTACCTTTTCAGGGCACATTTTTCGGCTACTGCAATTATGCATTTTTGATGATTTCTCCATCGGTGAATGGTTTTCCACGTTTTGCAATTTCAAGGCCACACGAAAGCTGGCACGAGTTGCAGCCTCTTGTTCAGTTTTGAGTTTTGTAAATGAAGATTGCTGCGATTTCAATCCGCGCGATAGTTCGAATTTTTCTGTCCGCAAACTTCCTGTATATTTTGAGTAATTTTGAAAATGTTTTGTTTCATAATGACGTTCAATGTTATATTCTTTGAGAACGGCTATGCTTTCATTGCAAATCAAACATAGCGCCTTGTTACTGGACTCAATTACGAAATACTGAATGTTCCACTGATCTTTGAATTTTCTGCATTCACTATCAATTTTTCGCTTTTTTTTCCATACCTACTAATTCACACACAAAAGCAACAATTCAAATCAAAATACTGTTATAAAGATGTTTTAAACCTAAACACGCCCAAACACGTTTTAAGGAGGATGCAATATTTTATTTAACAACAGGTCATAGGAACTGACTTGTGGTTGCGCCACTAGCCTTCTTATATTTCCAATTACTGCCATCTAGAAGTGAGTGGAAGACACCAGAACTTTCTCGAACCAAGAGATTATTCTGTACGTGCTATTAGCGCCATCTGTTAGCATAGAAGGTACTACCTATTTCCGCTTGTGTCCAAAGATGTCGTGTCACGTTACTCCTCATGGCTCGTACTCTACGACTAATCTAGAAATTACAGATAATGACAGGAAAATTAATATTATGCAGTGTTGCCGTTTTGCGGACTTTAGTCCGATTTGCAGCCTTTTAAACGTTGTGTACTTTTTCGGACTTTTTTTTCATCAGTGGACTATTTCACTTCTTACCACCGGCAACAATGATAATATGGTTTTGGCCCTCGGAACTTACTGGAGTAATCAGTATGGCCCTAAGGCTGGAAAGTTTGGAGAAAATAATTGGCATGAAAACCGCGATTAATAAATAAAGGTGCCACCAATATAAATTCGTTAGCATCCGATAGAAGTAGGCCTAACGTTTTTTCCCTTTTTTCTATATACGAGTAAAATTGTGTGATATGGGAAAAATATCATCTACTTTATTTAATTATTTTATTAGAACATAAGAAAATTAAAATATTTGTCATCAAAATTTATACCATAATATTTTCGAATATTTTTTCTTAGATGCAATTTCGTCATTGTCAGTGTTATTCAATGATTTTAGAAGGCAACCTGTCAAAATCTGACATTTTGTTAAACATTCTAAACCGTTGTTGACTTTTAACAATTGCTAAGTCCATTGCTAAATTTAACAACGCGATCATCACTCGGCCGTAGGTCTGTTTGTTATTAAGAAATAGTGTACACTATTTTATTTTTTTTACGTAATCGCCCTTATGAAAGGTGTATTTTAAGACTAGGTGGGTCCAAAAAGTGTAAAATAGTGTAAAATATTACTGAATAACGAACAAGCCTTATGTGTTGTGTGTACAGTCTCCTACAAAAAGAATATTTTTAAGCATTGAAAACCTCTAACTTTTGGTAAAGCATATTCGATCTTTTTTGGAACAGCGCTTAATTTAGGGTTCATTTTAAAATACTGCATCAAAATAAAACTAAAATCGGAAAAAATACAGATCGGTACTGGTACTAGTCCTGACCCGTTCAACAATCAATTTTGGTTAGAGAGAGATGGGCGACTTCGGCGCGGATGGCATGGAAGAGACGAAGATAAAAGATGTCCATCCGAGATTGGAGTTTGAATTATGGACGGGACGGGCTTTACTTACTACAAGGCGATAATTTTGTGTACGACTGTTGCGAGAAAACTACCTTAATAAAATCTCACCTCGAAAAAATTGATACTCTACGGGGATTATAAGTGAAAATGTGTGATCTAGTGCATAATTGCAATTAATTTTCATAAATACAAGGAAATAACGGGTGATTAATTAACGTCAATTAATTAAGGAATTATGTCACTTTTAAAGATTTAATCGGGAGATAAAGAGATAAGAGCGGAAAGCGGCTAAGAGATTATTAAGTTTTTGTTATACAACCTGGCAACTAATAAATATAATTAACCAAAGAACAGGTACATAATGTTTTTTATCAAAACATAAGATCAAAAATTATGATTCTATCATATAAATAGTATATAAAATTAGCTGTTTTTTGGTTTTGTTTATGGCTTTCTCTTTCCCAAATAGCCTGAGAAAATACAATACCAATGATTTACATAATTTACAACCAAATGTGTACTAAGAGGAAATTTTTTCATTGTTGAAATTAAGTAGTTATTCATTATGATTTATTAACATGTTTTTTAATTGATTCATTGATTAATTGACTTTAAATTGCTTATTACGTGAACGTTATTAGTAATTTTTTAATCAAGCAGAAATTTTTGTATAATATACTTTTATGTCAAATTAAAGCCGTTATGCTTTCTTCAGTAAGAGAATATAATTAATTGCTTCTTGTTCTTTTACCCGTTTATTTCTGTATTTACATTTTTTTAAAAGTCTTGTGAACTTTCGCTTCATCTTGCATTGGTGCACCAATAATATTGACCAATGCCTTAAAAACACAATCATGTTCGCTTTCGCGAAAAAAGTCTACTGCCCCTTTAATTCCACCTTTAATAAAGGACCACTAACTTTACTTAAGGCACCCACTGTATGTTAGTCCTTGGGCTTAGGCCTTCGTTGTAAGATAAAAAAAACTAGAGAGGATATTACTTTTTTGCCTCAATGATAAGATCGGCCGATAACGTTATTTAACGTAGTTCACTCGCGACAGTCGAGTCGTAGACAAAAGAATCGCTTTATAGTAAGTAAAGCCCGGCCCATCCACAAGTCAAATCGAGATTGGGATAAACATCTTTTATCTTAGTCTCTTCCATGCTATCCGCGTCGAACTCCTCCATCTTTCTCTAACAAAAATTGATTGTTAAACGGGCCGGAATTCCTTTTCCTATTTTAGTTTAATTCGTAATGAAATGTTTTGAATGGACCACAAATTTAGCGCTGTTCCAAATAAGATCGAATACGCTTTACTAAAAGTTAAAGGTTTTTAATGCTTAAAAATATTATTTTTGTAGGAGACTGTACACAACACATAAGATCTCTTTGTTATTCAGTAATATTTTACACTTTTTGGACCCACCTTGTTTTAAAATACACTTTTCATAAGAGCGATTACGTAAAAAAAGAATAAAATAGTCACTTTTTTTTAATAACAAACAGATCTATGTAAACTTTAAAAAATCATTTTTTTTAACAAAACGACCAAAAAATTTAGTTTTTTTTTAATAATTTTTCAATACTTAGATTTATATTGCATACGTTTTTAAAAAATATCGTACATGTTAATTTTGCACATTTTGATTATTAATATCTCGTTTTACAGACGATAAAAAACTTTATTTAGCATACTAGGTATAATTCTTCCAAAACTACTATTTTTTAAATAAAAGCCAAGGTTGAGCCTGGCCCTTAGGACGACAGACAGACAAACCTACACGTATGCCGATAATTTTTAGCCATATTTTTTTTCATCAGATTTCGTTTGATTTAGGTGGCATACTGACTATAAATTGTTCCAAGATGGTCATCTTTTGCGCTTTCTAGGTTTTTTTCTAGTTCTTCTGTAAAACCTATCAGTAAATCGTCAGCATTGTCAATGTTCACTATTTAAAAATATATACTGGGTACGATTGGTTCTTTTTTTCTTCAATGGGCTGAATGTTCCTGGATTACACATTAATTAAATCTTTTCTTCTTCTTCTTTTGGTGCCATATTAGGTCCACCTGATGTTGGCAATCACAATGGCGAGCTCTGCTCTGTCTTTGGCAAGCCTAAAGAGTTGCTCTGCGCTACGAATTTCGGTCCACTCTCAAATATTCCTTAATCACGAGGCCTGTCTTCTACCGACCCCTCTACGGCCCTCTATCTTACCCTTCATTATAAGTTGAAGGATACGGTAACGATTACCCCTGAGTACGTAACCTAGATAGGACCACTTTTGGCATTTAACTGTTATTAGTAGTTCGCGAACGGCGTTTGCTCTATTTAAGACCGCTTCATTTGTCTGCATGGCTACCCAGGGAATTCGGAGCATACGTCTATGTAGCTACATTTCAAATGCTTCAAGACGATTGATGGTTGCTGCTTTTAAGGTCCAAATCTCTGCTCCATACAACAGTATAGACCATATGTAACACTTAACCATTCTCTGGCGGAGTTTTAACTTTAAATTATTATTGCAGAAGAGCTCTCTCATTTTCTGAAAAGTTGCGTGAGCTTACTCGATCCTGCACTTGATTTCTTTCTCCGGGTCGAGATGTTCTGTAATGTAACAACCATGATATTTAAAGTAAGGGACTCTTTTAATGTTTTGACCATTCATTTGCAGTACAGCATTATTATGCGTTTTGCGGCTGAAAACCATAACCATAGTTTTAGTGACATTTATATTTAGTCTAATTTCTTGTCCCTTTATGTTGACCAAGTCTAAAAGACGTTGGAGGTCCTGGAGATCGTCACATAGGATTGCGGTGTCATCGGTATAGCGGATGGTATTGATCAATTGCCGTTAATCTTAACTTCACATTCCTGGGTATATGTCTCACGCCACGCCGGATCTGGCATTCGTCGGTTGGTTTTTCATTAACACGAACCACTGCTTTTTGCGCCAATACAGGTTCTTAATAATGCGTAGGTCGCCGTCATCGATTCCTGCACTCCTCAATATATCCATAAGTTTTTCATGTTGTACCCTGTCAAATGCTTTCTCATAGTCTATAAAGCATACGAAAACGTCTTTGCGTTGATGGCGACACTTGAAGTATATTTAAGGCAAACATTTCTTCCCGGGTACCAAGAGCGTTTCAAAAACCAAACTGGGATTCGTCCAGGTCACTTTCACATTTGTTGCGTATTCTTCTCTGGATAATGCTAATGAATACTTTTTGTGTGTGGCTCATAAGACTTATCAACCTGTAATAACTGCATTTCTTTGCACGTTGTTTTTTAGGCAATGTTATAAACACGGATTTCAGCCAATCTGGTATCTCTCCAATGATGTACACTGCATTAAATAGTTTACTATGATCCCGATGTTGTCTAGTATTTATGGTATTTGGGACTTTAGAATTTCTAGTCCTTTGACGCCATCTGTGGTGTCTGTTTAATCTAATCTAATGTCTAATCAAACTAGCCGACCCAAATAAAAACTGCCTAATTTTTTTAATCCCGCGATCATGTTTCCGTGTGTTTTACAAATGCAAACCTGTGCCACATAGACAATTTTCTTATTTCAATACGAAATTATTCGGTGCCTTTCACTTCATTTAATATTTAGCAGACTGGTCGTGAAGAAAAAACAACACTTGACCTATAGGTACTCCACTTACCGCAGTGCCTTAATCAACGTGACCTACCTAATAATGTTTTTCTATCACTCCTTCCATCGGACATGAAATCTATCGGTACCGTTAGCAACGAGCAGGTACTTCGTACGAGTTCCTATATTGAAATTATTTTTAATATTTAATACGTTATAAGAATATGAGCGATAAATAATGCATGAGCTTCATGGTGAGATACTGGGTAATTTCTATAGATACGCACACACAATAGAATTAAAAGAAATTGATGATGTGTTCCCACGTTGCTAGAAAAAACGTTATATTGTTTTCTTTTGTTTTGTCATGGATAGTCGTTGTTTTGTTTACGTGGTTCCACTTTTCTTGGTGTGAATATTAAATTGGTACTGTATAGAGAAGGGGCGATGTCAATTTTTCCAAGCTTCGTTTTTATAACTGGCGGAGTGGTAACTATTTTTTTATTACATTTTTCTTTACTACCTCTGTCATGCAACTTGGAACTTCACAACTTCGCAACATCGAGGTTGAATTAAGCAACTTGTATGGTGAAAGATGTTGCCATAGATGTTTCGCGTCCAAGTTATACGTTTAGATTATTTTGCGTCACAGCAACAACGACAGCAGAAAAAAGAAATGTCACTGTAGTCATGAATACAATCACCTATGATCGGAAAAAAGACGAAGTCTTTCGAAAAGGCAAATACAGATCCCTTGATCAAGATCCAACACCGTCAATAGAGAACCAAATTTACAACTTTAACATCTCATAATAGTAAACCTCCACATTTATATCGACTACCGAAAATACACAAGAACAGTATACCCTTAAGGCCTATCACCAGTTCTAGAAATGCACCCACAACTGCACTGGCAAAATTCTTTTGGAACTCTCTTTCTCTCATTTTGTTGATATTCTTAATAATGAAGAAACAGAATGTACCAGTAGAAGAATAGTTAACCATTTTTCGAGCCGAGCCTAACGAAGATGACACACTGGTAGAACGCACCACCCGGACGCTGAATGCAGTGATGGAATTGTTGGAGCTGTGCCTCCGTAGTTCCTACTTTCAAGTGAAAGATGAGTACTATGCACAGGATGATGGAATTTCAATAGGTTTATCGCTCTCCCCAGTAGTCACAAATATTTATATGGAATGGTTTGAGGAATACGCAGTTAAAACTTTATTAATCAAACCAAAAGTTTGGCTAAGATATGTTGACGATACTTTTATTTTGTGGACAGGTAATGACGAAGAACTTGAAGATTTCCTAAAATATCTAAATTGTCTCCGACCGTGTATCAAATTCACAATGGAGAAGGAACAAAATTCGGCTCTACCTTTTCTCGACGTTCTAGTCAAACGAAATAATGGACATATACAAACCTCGGTATATATAAAACCTACCCACACTGGACAATATTTACACCAGAGTTCTAATCACTCTAAAGACCCCCACAGATATCGGTCTTTTTAAGCAGTTTTAATCGTGGCAATCTAAAGCGTTGATTAACATTGCCAGTTTGAGGGGGTGAAAACCGAACATAACCGCCGTCGGTGAAAATTTCTAGCCGCGCTTAAAAACGAAGTATGTGGTGCAGATTGTTTTTAATCGTCATTCTTGTAACATATAAATAAGCTTCATTTACGTTTTACGGTGAACGACTACAGCTTTCGGCGATTAAGGCGGTTCAAAATTAAATTAAGTGTAGGGAAATAAAAGTTTTAATCGTCCGACTGAGCAGTCTTAAACGGCGATTAAAAAGGTTAAAAAGAACGATACTATATGGGTCCCTTTAAGGGCCCATAAATAAATTAAAAAAAAACATTACTTAATAATAATAACCTTAAATTTCCTGCAAGATAGAATTAGTTAAAAATTGCTTTACGCTTGTTGCGAAAAAGAAATAAACACGTAATAAAGGCAGAAAACGCGTAGTTTTTTGTGATTTTTTTAGATCCTTTGAATTTTTCTGAGAAGTTCCATAGTTGGCCAAAAAGAAAATCATTCCATGGTGAAACATCACGTTAAATTTTGTTAAGTTCAGTTTAATAGTTGTTGCATAAATTTGCAATTCAATTTGGTTTGAGAAAAGCTGACAATTTTGTAACTTTTGTCGAGTCCAGAATATCGAACTTACACAATTGATTTTTCTTCGCATATACTAAGACTTTTAATTGTTTTTTTTTAATGAAAATTAGTTCACTTGGGCGTCCTAAGCAATTGTTTAAAGTTAATAAAAACAATTTTTGCTTATAAATAAATAGACTTTACGAATTTTCGATTAATTTTTTTTAAAGTATGGTTTAAAAGTACTCGTAAAGACGGTTTTTTTAATATATCAAAACCGTCAATCGGTTAATTGGTTGCACATTACTTTACAGCTCCTAGTTCAACCATTGAGTCTCATTTTTTTAAGATTCTCGTCCCGAATTTGCCTATCAATCCCGCTTTTTGGATTTTTGATTTGGGTTTTTATTTTCCACAAATAAACTTTGATTTTTATGAAAAAAAACGAATATTTGGCGCAAAAATAATCATATATTTGAAGAATTAATTTTCAAAAAACATTTGAAATCTTAAGGTTCCTAGTATATATAAATAAAAATTTCTAGGTTCAATATTCTGGACTCAATTTTTTCAAACAAAATTAGATTGCAAAAATATTGTGCAAAAACTTTTAAGCTGATTTCAACGAAATTTGGCATGATTTTTCCTCAAACCATGAAGTTTTATCCGGAGGTCCTCAGAGCAATCTAAGGCTCCAAAAAATGCATGCAAAAATAACTTTTTTGCCTTTTTTGTGAATATACATTTTCCGATTTTCAAATAATCCTATCTTATGGAAAATTTAGTCACGAATCTTTTATTTTCCTACGATTTTTTTCTACGACCAACACATACAAACTTATGGACTATTTAAGTAATAATTTTTTTTTGTATTTTTTAACACGTATATTTACCAAATGTTTCGCACATTTCTGAGATGAAGCATATCTCGATTATTGTTATACAGGGTGTCCCAACTCTATTTATACACTAAATATCTCTGCCCCTGTACATGATACAGAAAAAAACAGGATAAAAATGTGTGTTTGGTAACACTAGTTGTATTAACAGAATTGGTAAATATACAGAGTGTCTCAAATCCAGAGTTTTCATTGTGAAGTACGTTTTTAAATGGAACGCCCTGTACATTTTGCCAAATTTTAACTCTACGTTCCACATTCTACTTCAAAAATGTTAAATACACCATACGTCAATTATTGCTGTAACTAATAAAGGAACTAAATTGGTCACTCTGACATTTAAAGAATTATTTTAAAATAATTATGACAGAAAATAGTACTAAAAAAGACAGTACTTTAAACATTTACTATAGGATATTAGGTTAATTGTTTTTATTCTTTAATCGTTTTTAATTATTACATGAGTAAATCAGATAATACTACAATTATAGGTCGATATCTCAAAAACAAGTAATAATTATCGTATAATGTAATATACATTTTTGACGCAGAATTAAATAAATAGTCAAAATTTGGCAAAGTATACAGGACGCTTTAAAAAAACGTACTTAACAATAAAAACTCCGTTTTCAGGCCACCCTATATATTTACCAATACTGGTAATAAAATTAGCGTTGCCAAACACATTTTTATTTTAAGTTTTTTTGTATTATATACAGGAGCAGAGATATTTAGTGTATAAATATAGTTGGGACACCCTGTATACGTCTTTCTGAATGCTTTTTAGCTTAAACATACCTGCCACCTCATACATCCAACAACTCTTGTTTTTTTACAGATAAAGCTTGGCCTATTTAGTGGCTGTCAGTTTGACGTATAAAAGGAGTTTTTAAATAAATCTTTAATCAACTTTAAGAGTTGCGAGCTTATTTCGGGACACCCTGTATAGTTAAATTTCTCCTTGATCTTAAAAGCAAAAAATGTTCTTATTTAAAGAACTATTCGTGTTGCATGAACGGTACCTTGTTAGTAAATCACGAATGTTTAATACAACTTATTTTTTTTCTGGTTGAATTTAATTTATTCCATAAATGATTCGTATCGCAATTTGTTGACCTCCCTGTCTACAGAACCGCGAATTTTTAGCAAATCGACGTTATGAAACAGACACGTTGTATAACAAAAAACAACGTATTCAATTAATTTCGTTAGGAAGATGATTCATAATTTTCGTTAACTTTGCATTGCACGCGCCTGCTGTACTTAATTTTTTTTTAATTACGGTTTTAAGATAAAAACCAAAGTCGCCTTTTTTCAAATTGGACACCCTTTTTCGAAACTGGGTAGGAATAGAATCCAAGAATCGATTCCTTTTTAAGAATCCGAAGGCTGGAATCGCATACTTTTAAAAATGTGATCCGTGATCCGAATTCGTTACATAATTTTAAAATGATCCGGAATCGATGGTGATTCGATATCTTTACGAGGATCCGGATCCGTATATCGATTCCTTTTGTGAAGTATCCGTCCCATCTCTGCCCTGTATATTATTGGACTATTAGTTGATGCACCTTTTCGGCGTCCTTCATTTGGATAGTCTTCAATACTTGTAAGACTATGTTTCAATTCAGCAACCTATCTGTTTACTCTACTAAGGTAAAGTGTCCTTATACATTTTTAACAATCGTTTATAAATTTGTTTTGTGCTACACCTTTCAAAAATAATAATTTTTTTACTGTGCGATTTTCAGTTTTTTCCGTTGAAAGAAATACTGCGATACTTCAGCTTTGGACAGCTGTAAATAGACGAACGAGTTCACATGAAACTTCACACGTATTCATAAAAACTACCATTTTTAAAAAATAAGCTCCCATAAAGGATGAGCATTATTAATCCGTTTTCGCGCAGAGCACATGCTGATGCTTTGTACAGGGTTCCCATAATAGACTACCTATTTCGATTTGAAATAAATTCTATATGAGATAAGTCAGTGCGTGTTTTTTTAATATTGTTATCTTCTATGGCCTTTGGGATTTGAATCAACATATTTTTAATCGAGGAGGTACCTGTCACAAAACTAGGAAAAATTGATTTGCGTAAAAGGTCATTTTTCTAATAAAGCATTATTAGGTTTGAACACATAATTTAATGTTTAGTTTTAATTCTATGGATTATTCAGTTCAACGAGTTTTTTGGCGTGAAAATATAAAGAGTAACTTAATAGAAGAAGATGAAGCGACAGTACATACCGCTAAAAACTCTAAAACAGTTCTGCGAGAAGTGTTTAATGTCCGATTCAGTTTACTATTCGGGGATTTAAATTGGCTTTTTAGTTACCCGCACTTAACTGCACCAGACTTCTTTTTGTGGGGCTATTTAAAGTCAAAGGTTTTTGCAACTCGTCCAGAAAACATCCAAGCTTTTAAAGTCCGAATTCCTGAAGAGGTCCGGTGAATAGATCGGGTTTTCCTTTATCGTGTCATGAATAATTTCTTGTCAAATCTTAAAAAGTGCATGTTAATGGCACTTACTTAAAAGACGCAATTTTTAAAAGTTTGGATAATTCGTATGTTATAGTAAATCCCAAAGAGTAAATTTTAATTAAGTGTAATAAAATGTTAGTTTTATTAAGCTTTGACAATTTTACTGAGCAATTAAAATGGGTAGTCTATTATGGGGAACCCTGTATATAAAATTTCTTTTAAATAGTTTAAAAGATTTACAGATTATTATTTTTATTTCTTTCTTATATAAGGCTAATATTTCCTTTTTTTGTTTCAGTAACAAAGCCATCGCTGATTACTTGAGCAGCAGCGGGTACACCGAGGCGCTCGATGCTTTCAAAAAGGAAGCCGACATGCCCGGCGAGGTCGAGCGAAAATTCGGCGGTCTTCTGGAGAAAAAATGGACTTCGGTCATTCGTCTTCAGAAGAAAGTTATGGAACTCGAGTCGAAGCTAAACGATGCCGAAAAGGAATACATCGAGGGTGCACCTACGAGGAATAAGAGGAGTCCGGCAGAATGGATTCCGAGGCCTCCCGAAAAATTTTCTTTGACTGGTTGGTATTTTAGTTAACTTATATTATGATAGATGAGCAAAAGAGATAATGAAGTGGGGTTATAACACTTGTGTTATAACTGGCATCTTAAATAACGGTATCATACTACTCCTCCGCTGAAAGAGTATTGAGTCGTTTAAAATTGGTTTTAAATTTTGTTCTGTTTTTATTTAAAAGCTTTTAAAATGAGCACAATAGGTATTTAAGCAATTCGCAAGGGTTATTGAAAATAACGTATTGAGTATTCTGAAACTATATAAAACGATTACATCACAGCATATCATATGTCCACTTTTATTAAGGAAAGGAATCACGCACAGAACATAGGAAATTGAATTGAATTTTCATGAAACTTCGTATTTTGATAGCTCTTGTTATACTGATCAAAAGTCTTAATGGGTACAAAACCAGATGTCCCCCCACCTTCCCAAAACTGCTCGGGGCTACATTTGACAGATTAATAAATTAATTAACAATTTAATAAATTCAGACAAACTTAAATATATTTCCAAACACATTTTATATTTTATTGCGACCCCGTTTTTATCTAAGACAAGAGTTAAGTCTTCCAGGCATCGAATGGACCAAAGCCCGGGCGTAGTCCGGATTTGCTCGTAACTCATTTTCCTATTTATTTTTTTAACTAATAAGCCCCAAACGTTTTCCACAACATTTAAATCCGGACTACGTGCGGGCCACGGTAAAACCCTGATACGCTGCTGAAAGATAAAATTTCTGTCCGGAAATCGATCCAGTACATTGAACCTTCCTTCGATAAAATAACATACACCAAGTCCTTGTGCACTCAGCCACCCCCAAACATTTACCGAAAAACGCCAACTACTTCTGTCCTCTTGGGTATATTTTTCATCAAATCGTGTTCCTTAAGGCCTGTATACCTTAAGTATCCCATTGTAGCACGACTAAAACGCTTTTTCATCGGTGAATATTATATTTTCCCAAAAAATCGGAGGTTCGTTCTAACCGATGCTGGGAAATTGCTTTCCGTTTTTGCTGTAACTACAGATTTAAATGGTTGGTTTCTCAAAACATTAACTAAATTATTGTCTTGTGCTTGATTCGATAGTTTGGAGCGACCACTTCCAGCTCTTCTCTCAAAGAAGTGTGTTTCCTGGCATTTTTTTAACAAAATGAATAGTACTCATTGGGATGTTAAGGTCTTCCGCCACATCCCTTTCTAGCCAACCTTTCTGCTCAATATAATGAATAATTATTATTTTTTAATCCAAAGTTAAGTTTGGCATTTTAAAAAATATTTTTAGACACTGATAACGGACACCTGTTTCTTTATTAGGTTTTTTAACAGGTATTTATATTCAGTAGAAGTCACTGTACATGTAAATAAAAAGCTTTTAAGATCTTTATTTATTATTAGATTTTGAATATTTCTTGGATTTTCAAAGACGAATTTTAATTTTTAAATACTTACAGCCCAATTTCATGTGATAAAGGATTATGAAAATAAATTTGACCTTAAATGCCTGGGTTCGAGATGTCAGTTGTAGCAAGTGTACCCTGTGATTAATCTCACTTCTATATCTGCTCTTTTATCCTTATAGCCGAGCTGTTGTGTCGGTTGTTGATAGAATGACCTACGAATAGAACACCGGGTCTTTATATGTTACGATTAAACTTTTTTTGTATAACGCAAGTGCTTGAGCTGACTGCTGTCTAGAAATCAGTCAGTGTGGTTCCTTGCAAAAACATTATGACGTATCAATTTAAATATTGCATATGTTTCGTATAGTGTAATATCAAGCATATTGTCTGACAGCGAAAAATTTAGCGTTTATTAAATTTGTTCAATATAATTTGGTTTGTTGTGTCTATTATTAATATTTAAATAATTATCAAAGTGCTCTGTACGGGTCACGGCAAAAATAACTTCGCAACACAGCATCAGTGTTATCGTCATTAAACATGTAATTACTCATTAGATTTAAATGATCACAAGTCATTAGTTAGAGGAATTCCAACACTCTTATATACTTGAGAGATTCCCATTCATTCAATCGGTGATATAAGAGCATAAGCCAACAAATCTCCACTAAAGTAATATAACAAATGTTTGCTTAGACTCGATGGCGCTCTTTTACCTGCCTTGGAAATTGTTTGCTTAACATGTTAGAAAAACTGATTGTAAAGCGGCCTAACTAAACAAGCTTGTTTAAATAGAAATGTTATTATTTACTTGTTTTTTTTAGGGACTTAATTTGGTAAATATTACATATCGTGACTCCAGAATAATAGTAGGATAATTTAAAATTTCCTTTTTTTATATACTGATAAGATTTTTTACTTTATTTTTGATAATATACTCGGAAAAGATAAAATGCTATTCGTTACCCTCCTATAAAATTTGTTTTGATATACTACTGTGATCAAAAACTAAGGTGAATTTTGTTATAAAATGAAAAATCTTTATTTTATCTTTCAAATCTATTTCATCCCTTTCAAAATAATTCCGCTCCGATAAAATACACTTGTGCCAACGTTTCTTCCAGTTCTCCATGCATACCAAATAGTCGTCTTCAAGTTTGGCCTTCAGTGCACGTAGCGTTGAATCTCTTCAATCGACTCAAAACGGTGTCCTTGGAGTGGTCTTTTGAGTTTTCGGAACAGCCAGAAGTCACACGGAGCTAAATCAGGCGAATACGGCGGCTGAGCAACGATATGAGTAGAATTTTTGGCCAAAAAGTCTCGAATAATCAATGCAGTGTAAGATGGTGCATTGTTGTAATGCAAAAACCAAGAGTTGTCTCCCCACAATTCCAGCCCTCTCTTGCAAATAGCCTCACGCAAACGACGCATGACATTCAAATAATACTCCGTATTGACTGTTTGGCCGGCTGGAAGGAATTCATGGTGCACTACACCACGTTAATCGAAGAAAACAGTCTCACCTGACCTTGATTTTTGAACGAGTTTGCATTGATTTTCGTGGCCGTCGTTCACCTTTTGCACGGTATTCACTTGATTGGTCGGTTGTTTCCGGGTCGTATGCATAGATCCAAGTATCATTACTAGAAATAATGCGTTTTATAAGGTCCTGATAGTTGGCAAGCATCTGTGTACAGACTTCTCTGCGTCGTTCTTTTTCCATGAAGTTGAGAAATTTTGGCACCAAACGTGATTTCACTTTTCTGAGACCCAAATGATCCTTTAAAATCGCTTGAATCGATCTATATGATATATTTACACCATATCCACAAGGTCTTTAATAGATAATCGTCGATTTTTAAGGACTAAATCCTTCACTTTCTTGATGTGTTGCCCGTCAATTGATGTTGAGGTCGTCCAGAGCGTTCCAAATCAGCAACATCTTCTCGGCCCTCTTGAATGCCTTTTGTAGCATTCTGAACGAATCGACACAAGAAATTTTATTCCGCAAGCAATCAGACATTGTAAAAATTGCCAAATCAACTTTTCTTTGTTCACAAAATCAAGCGTAAACTAAATACTTATGATGTTAGAGACGTCAATTTTTTTCCAGATGTTAATAGCAGTGGTACCAACTTAAAAATAAAACAATTTACCTGAAACGGCATGCGCGGAATTTTAAATGAAATATTCATCCTAGTTTTTGATCACAGTAGTATATCAAAACAAACTCTATAGGAGGGTAACGAATAGCATTTTATCTTTTCCGAGTATATTATCAGAAATAACGTAAAAAATCTTATCAGTATATCAAAAAATAAATAAATAAATAAAATTTTAAGCTATCTTACTATTATTCTGGAGTCACGATATAACTTTGACTTAAGTTCGGAATAATACAGAGATAACATTAAATATTTCTAAAAGCTTTAAGAAATCATTTTAAGTTGTCTTTGTTTTTAAGTTGCTCGGATGTCATTTACTGCAAAGAAAGTTATTAAAATGATGCTTTTAAAGAAATAAAAATAAAATCGAACTGGATCCACAGCTCCAGCAGGCTTATAACGAAAAACCAAAAACAACCTACAAGTAAAAGGAAACTGGGGATCTACAAAAGTTTATTTATGGTTATTTTTCCGAACTATAAAAAGTTCGTATTTTGTTTATTTACAAATTTATTGGTTATAAAATCCATTTTTCTTTTTTTAATAACCCTAAGTCTAGAATATGCCCGATGATTTATTTTTCTGATAAAAATATAACATTCTAATATAAGTTCCCTTTATGGTTTTGTTAAAATACTAAAACAACTTATACAAAAGAAAGTTAAATTGTAAACATAAATAAATAAAAAAAATACATTTAATTTTGGGTTGTCGTCTTTTTGGTATAAGAGTGAGACAATTTATACTTTTTGTATAGTTTCTAGTACATTGTGTACTATCTATAGATACTTATAAAAGGCAATAAATTTCATTTCTATAATTCCAAAGGTTTCCCAAATACGCTAATTTTAATATTAAAAGATCCAATATCTCAAAACTGAGATATTTTAGTTGTCTTACTATTATTCTGGAGCGACGATATCCTTATTTCAGTTAGTATTAGTTAAAATGATTAAATTACTGGTCTGTACTTAGAATTTTTTGCTTCCTGATTTTCTATTGTATTTACTGTAATGTGCAAGATAATCAAAGAAAATAATTTATTTATTTCCCTTGTATTCGAAGTAATCGGTTTCACGTTTGAAGGACCAACAATAGTCTGGCGACATGTTTGGGGTCCATTATTTACTATACCACTTCTGCATTTAAGCAATGGGTCCCTTGCATAAGATTTATTTTAATCTAAAAACACGTCAAATCTTTTCCTTTACCTATTTATATCTGGCCCTTTAAATTTGTCGTCAGACCAAATTGCCGAGTTCCAATATTAGTTTTTTTTTGTCTATTTTATTTAGAGTAAAAAGAAAAAAATCCATCGCGTTTCTTTATTCCTAATTAAGTTACATCGGTTTAATGTCAATTAAAAATACAACATAATAAATGTAAAGGGTAATTACATTAATCGTTAAAATCCATTGCAATTACCTCAAAAAATAGGTTGATGCTCTAAACACTGTTCATTATCACTATCTTTTGATATGCTGCTGATAGAAATACCATATTTTTATACTAAGGAAAATCTTATGTGATGAATTTGAAGGTAAAGGTAAATTGATTTTGTTACTTTGGTAGTTTACGTCTTTTGACACGAAGTCCTCCGTTTATCCTTTTCCATTTATTTTCTTTATTTATTGATAAATAATTTATTTTATAAGGTATGAAGAGTTCTAAGAATTGTTTAAAAACTTTTTCAGGTCATAGGGCCCCAGTCACCCGAGTCATATTTCATCCGGTGTTTAGTCTTATGGTGTCAGCAAGTGAAGATGCCACAATGAAAGTATGGGACTTTGAAACAGGAGAATACGAAAGGACCCTAAAAGGTCATACTGACCCTATACAAGACATAGCATTTGATGCCTCCGGAAAGCTACTGGTAAGTGTATTTGTTGCAAGTTGTTTTTAGAGTTAATTTCGATGGTAACGAGTCGGTTATTTAAAATGAGCCATATTTGACAAAAACTGTTTTAGAGATAAATAATGTCAGTTTTAGGAAGCTCTTAAGGGGTCATTCTGGTTTGGATCGAAAAAAAGGCAATATTGTCGATTTTCTTACACAAAACTATTATATATATATATATATATATATATATATATATATATATATATATATATATATATATATAATATATATATATATAAAGTTTATGCGTAATAAATATACTCTTGAGTTACTTAATATATATATATTATATAATTAATTAGTTTATTATATGTTTTTATATATGAAAAACAATAAACAGAGCTATCAAATAGTTGATATGTCGCTGGCATCAATGCAATCTAAATAATGGCTGATCTAAAACACAAAAAATTAAAATTATTTACATTCAATACATAAATGGTTGCATCAAACCAAAATTATTGTTTTTTAATTAATAACAAAATGGCAGATATTAAAAAAAACTAAAAAATGAGGGTGCTTTTACAGTTTTTAGCCGCAAAAAAAAATAGTTTAAATAAAAAAAAGATTTTTTTGCTCAATGCGAGGAAACGACTAGTGTGAAGAAGATGTGGTGTAAATTTCATAAAGATTGGTTCAGTGGTTCCAGAGAAATCGTGGATGCCAACCAGAAAAACGTAGTTTTGAGATAAACGCGTTTAAAGTTTTATACAAAATCCCTTTAGCGTTTTCAAAAATTTCTATTTTCTTCCAATCGAGCTTTTTATTATCACGGCGATCTGACTGAGTTTGATCGTAACATAATATAGTTACAATAGTCCGATCACTAAGATATTTTAACACAATACTCTTAGATATATGTACTTTCGGAAAATGTAAAAAGATTTCATAAAAAGACTAACCAAAATGACAACTTAATATTTCTTTAAATATAAATGTTTTAGTTATAAAAGACTCGATAAAAAATAAGGTTTTGGCAAGGAATGGGGCAAGTTGCTATACTTTTAAGCAATTTTGTGCGCGTGGTAACCTTGCAAGAGCATCAGACAAAGCGATTTGGTTTCAGCTAATATTTCAGAAGCATGTTAACCAAGGAAATTTGTCTAACATGTTTATGATCTTTCTTATAGGTTTATTGAGTTAGTTGTGTTAATAGAACGTGTACACATCTAATATTCGAGTTTTTGACAGTTAAAGCATATATCTATATATAGAGGGTGTCTCGAAATTAGTAGGCAATATTTCAAGGACTTAATATACTTTTCAAAATAATAAAAAAGTTCAAATTAACATGCCTCGCATAATATCTCTAAAACCGTTACAGGCAGGGCTTGGTGAAGTTGTTTGTTTATTTTCTAACCTTGCATGTAGTTGATTTCCGAAATTACATCATGCTTTTCAGGGGCGTTACATATAGGGTGTATGTCTGGTATATTATGTCCCAAATTTTTTGTTAGTGGAATGTTAGTACTTTTAGCACCAAATAATAATAAAACTTTAATCATTTCTACACAAAAAATGTATTCTTGGGCGATCCTTTTATTTTAGCGTATTTCCGAGTAAAATCGTTTTAAAAATTATCGTCTTTATTATCCATCAACAATGATTTAACAAAAATTCTAATTAAAAATTATCAGCTGTTGGCTATGGATTGACTTGTATCTGTTTTTTGTCCTTTTGCATTGACTCTTGCATGATTTTTTTAATCATAATTTTATTTCATGGAAATGCTAAGTACATTTTTGAATGGTTTCAATATAGCAAGTAATAAGGTTTAAATAATTTTGCACAAAAAAATATTGTTAGTTGATCTTTGTATACATATTCTTTTGAATAAAAATCATGTTGGAAATATTATGTTCATCAAATGTAAAGTAATTAGAAGGAAATAGGTCCAACTTTAAGATCATTTATTTATTATGTTTTTTTTTTTTTATCTCTTAGATTGACAATTTTTCTGTGTTATTTTACATAATAATGGTCTAAAACATTTCCAACACGTTTTATTTGCAATATAAAAATATATTATTTACTTTAAAACTTATTGAAATTTCTTTAGTCTTTTAAAAGGTGTTCAAATAAACCTCCGTTTTCCCTTATACACATTCCAGCTCTACGGCTTATACTTTGGGATGCCAAAAGAATTTCAGAAGGGATTCGTCTCATTCCATTTTCCGCTTATTTGATTTTCTGAAGAAGATCTATGGGTATTTATCTCAGTTGCATAAATCATATTGTAACATATGGCTCAAAAAAATAAAAAACGAGTCTAACTGGATATCAGTTGGCTCGCAGTTTGAAAAAAAAGGATCATGTGTTTTTTTAATAAATCGCAATAAACAAAACATCCAAAGCCGCGTCGTATCAAAACACACACCAGCCAATCCATGACCAACTACAGATATATTTAAAATGATTTTACTCGAAATGTTTGATATAATAATTTTTCTCGAAAATGGGCCAAAATACAAAGATTCACTAAAAATCCCTTTTGTGTAGAAAGGATGAATATTTCTAATGTGGTGCTAAAAGTACTGAAATTCCACAAACAAAAAATTTGGGGCATAATATTTCAGACACGCCCTGTATGTAACCATAGGCGTGCGCAGGGTAAAGCTGGTGTGGGTGCCGAGATAATAATAATAATAATAACATAATAATATATATATTTTTTTAATCTGCTGAGCTCAAGTCTGAGACCGAGGGTTTCCTACTAGCATGCCAGGATGGGGTGATAAACACATTGGTATACCGAAGCCAGTTTTCTAACATTCCTGATACTGCTTGTTGAGCTTGTCGACAGCAACCCGAAACACTAATGCACTTATTGTCAGCTTGTCCAGTGCATGCTGTAAGTGGTTACATCCACCGACATAACGATGCGCTTCGGGTACTTTATTATCACCTCAGACATTATTACGGCATCGACTAAACAGCAATTTTGCCATTTGCTCCCGGCGATATCGAGGCAGTAGTGGAAAATGACAACTGTCGCATATATTGGAATTATGCATTCCCAACTATGCATCAAATTCGCGAATAAACCTGATATCGTTCTCCTTGATAAAAGGCATAACTCTATGTATGTGATTGAGTTCTCCGCCCCAGCGGAAACTAACATCGATATAAAGGAACGGGAGAAACGAGCCAAATATCAGGATCTACTTGGCGAACTTCGGAGGCTCTATCCGGAGTATAACGTGCAATTGGTTGTCCTGATTGTCGGCGTTTTGGGGGGCATAAAGGAAAATGTGTTGGGGGAGCTGAAGTGTATTCCCGCATGTCAACATTCACCTGAACAACTGGTGATAAAAATGCAGAAATCTGTTGTCCTTGGGTCCCTTCGTTTACTGAGGCAAATGAATTTGGCCGAAGATCACTGACTGAGCGGACGCGAGGAGTGGTCTTCGATACGGATGGCCTTCCGCATGACGCCCTATGGGTTTGGAGCCATGGAATACAGTCATGTCGGATCTTTCTAAATAATAATAATAATGAAGTGAATAAAACTGGATACGATACATTTCATACATTTGAATCTAAAGATTGTAAGTTTTAAATCGAACCTTATCAAATATTAATTTTCATATTTTAAATACAGTAATCTTTTTCAGACTAGTGGGGGGGCCACGGCACCAACGGCACCCACTGTGCGCACGCCTATGTATGTAACGTCCCTAAGAAATTAGCTACATTTAAGGTTAAACAATAAACAACTTTACCAACTTTACCAAATTTAGCTAGTCTACCTTTAACGATTTCAGAAATATTGCGCAAAACGTGACGTGATATATATTATTACTTTTCTGTTTTTCATAAATTCCTGGAGATTGATTTTTATTTCCATTCAACTATTTTAGGTATCCTGCAGCTCAGATATGAGCATTAAGCTCTGGGATTTCCAGCAAAGCTTCGAATGTATCCGTACCATGCTCGGTCACGACCACAACGTTTCTAGTGTCACATTTATGCCGGCCGGCGACTTTGTCGTGTCTTGTAGTCGGGACAAAACCATTAAAATGTGGGAAGTATCGACTGGATATTGTGTCAGAACTTATACAGGACATAGAGAATGGGTAAGTTAAAACGGTAACAAAATTCCTCATTTATTTTCATGAAAAAATGCTATAGAAAAATAATTTTAGTAAAAGAATACAAAAATATCACCTCTGATAATGCAATATGGTAGCCGATGTTGGCTACTTACTCATATATAACCTAACAGCAGGTGATACTAACCCATTTTAAAACTAAATTAAATTGTAAAAAAATTTGAAATAAGTACTAACACTTGTTCAATTGGGTATAAATCTGGAGATTGGAGGCCATAAAAACGATTATTTTAATCTCAAGTCCATTGATTGTTAACCTGGGTACATGTGATCAGGCAACGGTGGGGTTACCTCTGATGAACACTAGAAAGGACTTAGAGCCATAAATATTGACACTTCACAGCACAGCTCCGATGGTGTGATAACACCCATTACAGAAAATTTTATGAAATTTCTAGTAAAACCCTGCTATTTTTTTAAATCTAATTTTAGGCTTGGTTAACGCGTTGTGACGTGGATATTTGAAAAGTTTTATTTTTTGAATTTTAAATGTTTGTAACTCTATTATTAAGTAATATATAAAAATATATTTAGCAAAAGTGTTATTTAAGTATTAAGAATTATTTTTAGCCAATAAATATGTGCAAGAGGCGTTTTGTTTACTGTTAAAATATTTGGCAATTGTCTAGAAAGTTGCCTCCACTCCGAGTTTGACCGAATTTGGTTCACGGGAGTTTTTTGGAGTGCTGATCACGAATCTGAAAAAAATGGCAACCTTATTGTCACTATATTCCCCCTTTTTTTGGCACACAATTTATGATTTTTACACTAAAATGGCCCATAATATTTTATAAACACCTTTTAAAAACCATTTATTATGTTTATTTTACTCCTTTTTTCCTTTAAATTGCGAAGCTTCACTTTTAAACGGGGCGGCCATGTTTGCTGAATAATTTCCTAGTGTATACATGGTTGCAGCATTTGAAAGTGAAGGTTGCAATTAAATGGTAAAAAGGTATAAAATAAACATAAAAACAGATATTTATAAAATATTGTGTGCCAATTTGGTGTAAAAATCAAGAATTCTGTGCAATAAGAAGGAGGAATAGTGTTAACGAGGTTAGTTTGATTTTCAGCTTTGATTATGAATATCTCGAAAACGAAACGTTGCCATTTTTTTTCCGATTCGTGATCAGCACCCCAAAAAAAAACTCCCATATACCAAATTTGTTTAAAATCGGAGTTTAGGCAACTTTCTAGACAATTACCAAATATTTTAAGATTGGTACCTTAAAAATTACTAAAATATCCACCAAAATAGTTGGGTACCTGCAAGAAAAAAAGCGCCTGCTGTGTTGTTCTTTTTTATAAAAGAAATAGTGCAGCAGTTTTTAAAAACCAAAAAATGCACCAAGGAAACTTTCACGCAAGAAACCTTTTAAACTGTAAAAACATCTTTAGTATACATTGTACTGTACTGACTGTACTTTTCTTTAGGTAAGAATGGTACGACCGTCACCTGACGGTACCCTTCTAGCCAGCTGCTCAAACGATCAGTCCGTTCGGATCTGGGTGGTCTCATCAAAAGAATGCAGAAGTGAACTACGTGCCCATGACCATGTAGTCGAGTGTCTCGCTTGGGCGCCTGACGCGTCGGCCAATGCTATCAATGAGGCTGCTGGGGCTGATAACAAAAAGGGGGTACACATGGGGCCATTTTTGGCATCTGGATCTAGAGATAAAACAATTAGGTGAGTATGGTTGCGAGCAATCAAAACAAAATTGGGAAGTAGCATGTGAAGTAGTTCAAAATAATTTCGGTTCATAATGCTATTTGTAAGTAATGAAAATTGTTTTTATTTTACAGAATATGGGATGTGGGTGCTGGTATTGCCCTTTTTGTACTTGCTGGTCACGACAATTGGGTGCGGGGCGTTGTGTTCCATCCGGGCGGTAAATTTTTGGTGTCGGCTAGCGACGACAAAACCCTACGAATCTGGGATCTGAGGAATAAACGCTGCATGAAGACATTGGATGCACATAAACATTTTTGCACATCAGTAGGTAAGTGAATGATGTACCATTTATCCTTATTATTTAGTACCAGCCAATGGAATTACTGTTGTGAAATGACTTGAACATAAATAATTTTTTTGTGTTCACTAAGAAGTATTGCAAGCTTTGCACAGTGGTATAGGAGGTGGCCATTTCGGAGTTATGAAGACTCCTGAAAAGGTTTGAGAAAGGTTCTGCTGGCTGGGAATTTGTGCCAATGTTACTGACTGGTGCAGAATTTGTAAGGACTGCGCCTCCAGCAAGGGACCTAAGATAAGAAGCCATGGCAAGATGAAGCAGTACAATTTAGGCGCACCTTATAAAAAAAAATTGTTATAGACATAGTAGGACCATTTCCAGTAAGTAAATCTGGAAATTGCTATATCTTGGTAGCAATAGATTACTTTAGCAAATGGCCGGAAGTCTACGCAATCTAAATCAAGAAGCTACCACTATTGCCGACGTACTATAGAAACTTTAAATCTGATCTAATCAAGAACCTCTGTAATCTCCTGGGAATTCATAAAACCAGGACCACACCCCTTCATCCTCAGTCAGATGGAATGGTCGAGAGATTTAACAGAACTTTTGATAACTACCTGAAGATTAAAGTAAATGACCAACAAGATAACTGGGACAACTGTATACAGCCGTTTTTACGGGCCTATCGCTCCGCAGTTCACGAAACAACTGGAACGTCACCTGCAAAAGTAATTTTTAGAGCAGAATAATGCCTCCCAGTTGACTTACTTACTGGACGACCTTCAACAAATGAAAAACTAGCAGAAGGTTATGTAAGTCAGCTCAGTAAACAGCTGTAAGAAATACAAGAAAGGGTTTGTAATATGCTATAGAAAGAAAGTGACCGTATGAAGTCCCGGTATGACTTAAAAGCTAATCATCAAGGATTTCTGGTCGGTGAAAAAGTTTGGCTATACAGTCCATAAAGAATCAAGGGGCGTTCACGAAAACTGTAAAAGTCATGGGAGGGACCATATAGAGTAGTGACCCGGCTTAATCTGGTGTACCAAATTCAGAAGAGCCCACAGGCGAAGATGAAAGTAGTACATCTAGAACAGCTATACCGCCATCAAGACCAAGAAGATACTTAATCGAGACGATCAAAACTTGGGAGGGCGCAATGTTATGGACTTTATTTTTATAGGTAAATTTTTACTTTACGGACATCACGCCGATTTTCATGAATTTTTGCATACGGTTTTTTTGGGGCACTGAATACGACTCTAAAATCAATTTTTTCCGGCAACCTCTGGTTGTTGAGTTATGAGGCCTTCAAGTCGACCAACTTTAAAATAAACTTTTTTCAAAATTCCTCCTTCAAATTGATTAACATCAAAAGGGAACATACACTGATTGGGCACTTATATATTAAACAAATACACTAAAATTTACAAAAGATTATTGCTTATTTTTAGTAAAAAAAACCTCAAATAAATCCAGTTTTTTATTTATTTATAACTAAATTACGAATTAGGCAACCAGTTATATCATATATACTGACAACATATAGAAAAGTGGATTCATTTGAGGTGATTTTTACTGAAAATGGACAATAAATTATTGTAAATTTTAGTGCATTTGTTTAATATATAAGTGCTTAATCATTGTATGTTCCCATTTGTTGGTAATCAGTTTCAAGAAGAGATAATTGTGAGGTTAGTCCAGGCCTCATAATTCAAAAACAAGAGGTTGCCGGACAAAAAAAACTGATTTTAGATTCGTGCACCCCAAAAAACCACGTATGAAAAAATTCATGAAAATCGGCGTCATGTTCGTAAAATAAAATATTACCTAAAAATATATGTATTTAGTTGGTAGAAAGGTAATTGTTTCGAATTTTGCCTCCTTTCCGATTTTGACCAAATTTGGTATACGGGTATTTTTTGAGGCGCTGATTACGAATCTGAAAAATTTTTTTCGGCAAAGTTTCGTTTTCGACATATTTATCATCAAAAAGGTGTAAAATAAATAGAATACAAGGTTTTAAAAGGTGTTTATAAAATATCGTGTGCCACTAGTGTAAAAATCAAGAATTGTGCCTTACACAAAATAGGAATGTTTATAAGTTTTATGTATTCATTAAATATGGGTCTAAAATTGCGTGTGAAATTAGTATACTGATAAATAAAATAACTTCTGAGATATTTCAAAAATAAAAGTACTAAAAATTCAAATTTTCTAAAACGATTCTGATTGGATAGCGTCATCACTAGGTAATAATTTGCCAAATCTCCAACTTAATTGTACTGTTTGACAAAAAACTTGAAATACCTATTTGATTTGTGAGATGAGAAATGAACTCGTGTAAAAATCTCTGCTAAAGAATACTTACATCAAAGTGATCTTCACAAACAAACAAACTAGATGTTGAAGATAACCTTTCAGGATCACGTCCCCCTGCTTGAAGCCATAGATTCCTTAAAGCCTTATCAGATGGAACTTGAACAAAAGTCTTTCCAGGCATATTAATAGACGTATTTTTGCAATGAGTAATTATACACCAACGGTAAACTTTACTCATTTTGAGACACAACCGTAAAAATCCAATACAAATCACACAGAACAAGAGCAACGATAAAATGAAAACAAATATTGCAAAAGCGAGGTTATAAAACCGCCCAGTTCAATGCGTACATCTAGTGTACATCTCCACTGTGTCATTGTACCAATGCCAAAAATTGTACTACTAGGCTATTTGGCAACGCAGACATTTACCTATAAATGACGTCATTTATAAGTAACCTAACAGAAAGCGTTTTCGCGGGACCTTTGAATTTCGAAGTTATTAAATCGAAATATCGGCAAAAAAGCGAATTAAAGAAAAAACGAAGTAGTAGGTTTTGAAGAACGGTCTATAATAGTGCAAACGACATCATTAAAAAAAAATGTGCAAGGACCCTATTGTGTACAAAAAGAAGGGGGGAATATAGTGAAAATAAGGTTAGTTTAATTTTCAACTTTAATGATAAATATCTCAAAAACGAAACGTTGCCGAAAAAATAATTTTTCAGATCAGCGCTTTAAAAAAACCCCTTATACCATATTTGCTTAAAATCGGAGAGGAGGCAACTTTCGAGACAATTACCGGTAATTTCTACCGGTAATTGTCTGTGTATTAGAAAGTTAGCATTATTTTATTTGGGTTAATAACTTATTAAAATACATTACCTTAGTTTTTCCCCATTCTGACGACCATTGTGGAGCATCCTAAGGGCGCTGGAATCATACATTTTGCACTTTCCTTGCGTCCAGTACTAAATGAATTCTTCCAGCCAATTCCAGACTTTTCCACACTACTATAAAAAGCGAGAAGGAAGCCCGGCAAGGGCCAGTGTATTTTTAACTTTCGAAGCGTAAACTAGTCTTACAGAGACATTTAAGCCATTAGCATAGTTACATGACATTGCATTGTTGTTACCATAGAAAAATTTGTGAACCTGATTTACAATAAAAAGGTGTAAAACCAAGATCCGTGTTTTCATACGGGGTTTTACGGAACAATATATTCCCCAGGTATTAATCAAAGAAATAAGATTTCTTAAGATTATTTCTATTTTTTTAAACCAGTTGAAGTTGGAAATTTCTTTGAAAATTGCAATTTCTTTTTTGAGAAGCCGTCATTTTGTCGAAAATTAAAATTTTGACTATTCCTTCGATTAATATCTGCATCCATCTATCCACGCAATATATATTTTTTTGAAATTTTCTATTTTAAATACCCCAAACCAAAGATAACTTGCGTACCGCCGGACACATTAATTAGAGGACCTCCAGGAGATGGTCTACAGGGGCAATACGACTGGGTATTCTTCAAAACGAACAATGGGGTTTTAAAGCTTAAGAAATTCGCATGAAACATGTATTTCTCACATTTGTTAAATAGAATGCCTCTTGATAAAATGTTTCCAACTACGTATAACCCCCTAAGTCTTCTGAGCAGATTTTTTTTTCATAAAATTCCGTGTGGTTTAGATGATATATACCAAGGCTGCTCAACCTTTTTAACAGTCGGGCCAAACGGAGGATTCAGGCATTTAGGGTGGGCCACTGACAATTCCTATTTTAGTTAGGTACTCTCAGAACATGCCCAATAAAACCCTAATATTAAAAAATGAAATAAATAATTATTGTTTATTTTTGTTAGGTAATATTAACTATAAAAAGCAAAGAGCATCTTATGTTAAATAAAGAAACAAAATTGAACATAAGTACTATGTATCTCCTCAATATAAGGTAAGTCGTTGTTACAATCAATGTGATTTTTGCCATTGTTTCTCTATAATTTTTCTTTAATAATTTTCCTATGTTAGGCAACAGATCCGAAGTTGACAGTAACAACAAATTACAAATATGTTGCTCAGGTAATGATGTGCGATATTTATTTTTTATATAATTAAGGTTTGAAAAAACCTTTTCACAAACATATGTTACACCAAAACTACTTAAAAATTGTAACGCCTGGTCAGTTATTACTGGAAAGTCTTCTTTTGGTACCAATTTTCGGAAATCTGCAAAATCTCCTGAAGAAATTTGAACTGAATATTGGCAGAATAACTATACTTCAAGTCCAAAATTTCTGTCAATGACGCATCGCTCGCTTTTAGAGTGCCCCGGGTTGTGTGGGGTCAGGGGAATCAATTCCAGTGGCGTATGCATTTTAGAAAATAAATGATAAAATTTCGTTAAAACATGAAAATATTTTTTACAAGCAAAAGGTATTTTCTCACATTTTCATCAACCCTTTAAATTAGTAACAAGCCTATATTATTTTGGTATTATTCGGATTAATGAAAATTTGTAATTTTTTTTTGCTTTAATTTTGGCACACCTCCTAGTTTTGAAAGGTCAAAAAAGAACAAAAAAATATCCACTATATAAGGAACATGAAAGCTCTGAGATCATCAGCTTGTAGAATCCAATAACTATTTCGGGTCTTTCGTGTTCCATATTTAGGATTTATATCGAAATATTTTTGATTAAACATTGGGGTCGAGCTACAAGGTTCGCATACCTTATAAAAATGTCATAAAGAAAACTATTACAACCTGGTAACAGGTCAACATTTTTAGAATTTCGAGTTGAATTCGGACGTAAACGTTTTACCTACTTTTTATTGAAAATTAAGGTTTTTTCCTTACTTTTAAGTGTTTTTTTTTAATATTAACATAGTATGAGTTTTTTAAATATGTTTTCGTGCAAATGACAGAATTTAAAGGAATATGTCGTAAAATGGAATTAAACAATTCGATTATTATTATTTTTTAAATACTATAAGAGTCAGCCAAAAAACAGCTTCTGATTCATGTTTAACAATCGAAAAGAAAAAAGTGTGCAAAAAAATAGCGAAAAAATCGCATTTTCCAGTATCCGCATAATTACTAATATTGATTTTTTTGCCTTTTAAAACTCTGAATACCGTACGCGAATTAACTTTTGTTAAAGTTGCACATATTTCTGCAGCATCCAAAGTGGTTAGTTTTGGATTTCGTTCCCGAACCCCATGGTAAACATTTTTAACCATTATTCGTTCTTTTAACGTTAACTGAGTTTTTTTTTATAGGCGGATAACTAGTTAAAGGTTGGTTAATATTCATAGTTACAGAATTAAAAGCACTTAACAACACTAAATCTTTATATACAATTATATACACTAAATAAGATAAACTATTATAAAATTGGCAAAAAACAATATCTATATACTACAATTATTAGAAATTTATAATATTTAGAAAATACCCTGTATAGCAATTAAAATTTAAACTTACAAAATCTGTCCATAATCAATAATAACTAAATAAAATCATCGAACAGTACGAAAACCCTGTCGATACGCTTATTTTCAAGTCTCTTCAAGTTGTAAACTAAGGAATGTGTGTTGCCACTTTTATTGTCTTCCCGATAACAATGATTTCAATACATATTGGCGTGCTATTTTAAGTGCGATCGCGGGCTGGTGATTTATTCTTGCGAATTATGACAACGCGGCGATGAAACTTTTGGCCGGTTCACTGTTATTTGAGCGGAAAAGTATATCATAGGCTTAAAAATCATTTACTAGTTTTAGATTTTTATTCAGCCGCTTCGTCGGTTGGGTGGCCGGTATTAAATGAGTCACTGACAGAAATTTTGGACTTTAGGTATAACTATTTCAGTCAAAGTGATTATGAAGTGATTTATGAAAATTTGTATATTTTGTTTTTTGTTGTCAAAGTCTGAAATCTTCTCTCAGACGACCGTCATAAGCATCTAATTTTAGATTTGTATTTGGAACAATTGACAGTAGCAATATCGACTTCCTCTTAAATGTTTCATATGTTATTTGAGATTCAAAACCTTGAGGTTATTCGTAACGTCAACAAGAAATGCAAGATCACTCAACCAGGATGTATTCTTCAGTAAACCAGTTTCCAATGGTAAAGCCCGTTTTTCCTCTAAAAATTGCAAGACCTGTTCTCTCAAGTTGAAGAAATGTTTCAATATGTTGCCACTTGAAAGCCATCGCACAGCACAGTACATTTGTATCTCTTCATATTAACTGATTTCTTCTTTAAATAAGAGTCTGAATTCACGTCTATTAAGAGCTTTTGAACGTATTTAATTTATGCGACGTACTACTGGATCCCTAATATCACCCAAGTTCATGTCCTTTGTACACAAGGCTTCCTGGTGGATAATGCAATGATACGAAAATAATGTTCGATCTAAAACATTCTGTAACAAAGATATGCAAGCATTTCTTTTTCCAATCATTGCAGGTGCACCATAAGTTCAAACAAATATCAATTTGTCGCATGATAAACTCTTTATTTCAACACATTTCTTAATTTTTTAAAAATATGTCTTTTCCTTGGTTTTCAGCTGATAGATTTTAGTAAATCTTGAATACATTCCAATGTTTGTCAACACACCGCACAAAAATAGCTCAACGAAGATCTACTCGTTAAATCGCTAGTTTCATCTAACGCCAATGAAAAGTATTTAGACTTGGCTACGATTTTTTGAATCTGCCCTTTGATATCAATTGTCATCTCCTTCACCCGGTGAGAGTGAAACACTGTCACCTTTAGCTATGATAATTTTATCATCAAAATTTTGTGCAAAGACTATAAAAGCTTCTTTAACAATCACTCCATAAGAAAACGGTTTCTTCTTTTTCCCCTAAAAGCAAAAAAATCTGGTAAGATGTTTTTACCATGGAATAAAGCTCGTCCTGCCTTTTTACAAAAATATTCTGTTGGTTAAATAGTTCCCGTTTCTCTTTCTTTAAAAAATCTTTTCTGATAGCACTTTTAACAGGTTACTCTTTTTCAAATGTATTATGCGATGCCCTAGCTAGGTCGATGTTACACCTACACTTTCCATGTGCACTCACACAAATGCAAAGCTCAACTTTTTGGGTATTTCAGGATTTGCTTACGCGGGCCATTTAAAAACCGTTGGCGGACCTGGGGATGAGCAGCCTTGGTATATACAATTGTTCCAAGATGACTTGTTTTTAGCAATTTCTATGTCAATTTTTTAGTCAACTAACCGCAGTCATCCTGCAAAACCTATCAATAAATGAACAGCGCATAGTCAGTATTCACTATTTAAACGGGCATTCTGGGTACAATTGGTCCCTTTTTTCTATGGTCACCTGACAGGGAGAAATATTATAAAAGTAACATTAATTTTTGTTTTCAGATTTCCACAAATCACATCCATACGTCGTTTCCGGCAGTGTCGATCAGACAGTAAAAGTATGGGAGTGCCGTTAAAGGAAGAGCGGATCAATTGGAAAATCAGAAAAAGTACCATGCGGGTCAGAATGGTCTCCATTCTGTAAAGATTTCGAAGTGATTTAATAGCGGTTTAATCACTTTCGGTGTGCATAGTAAATTATTTTAGTTATTTTAAGTCAAAACGATTAAATTTTAATAAATATTATCGGTCTCCTTAGTCAACCAGGCTAATAAAGTTTTTGTACCAAACATAACTTTCTTTTATGAACTTGAATTATACCATGTCGTGTTTTTACATATATGTCATTAGGAATTCGTGATGATAGGCTGTCTTTCAGCATTATTTTAAGTAAGGAAGATAAATAATTATTGTTAAATCAATTTGTTAGTATGGTTATTTGTTTTTTGCCTATTTAAAACTATTTTTCTTCGGTTATTTAGAGTATTTTAAGCATTGGCGCGTTTAACAACAACAAAGTCAATAAAAACTCGCTTCAGGGAGAATTATGGCGACATCTCTTATAAAGAAGCAATATACAAATGGGACATCCTATAACAATAATGTCAAATAGAAGAGGTGAAGTTTCACTAAAGAGTGTTAATAATTATATTCTGCAAAAAGGCGATCATTTTGCATATTTCCTTGAGTAATGCTTTTTTTGTTTTTTTTTTATATAAATATACTTCCAATAATTACTCATTGTCATGGTACAACCCATCTAACGAGGTTACGGTTCGAGAGCTGCATCGAGTTATGGGCTCCCACTTCGCGTCCGCTTATAGTTTGGGTAGGTACCAACCAAACCACAAAGTTGTAGGTGCCAACTCGGCTTCGTTTTCGAGAAATCGCCACTCAAAGACGGGAGGACGCTTATGTGCCAAATAGTTTATGAGTTAACACGAGACAGTACGGTTTGAATATCTCACTCGCGTCCCGACGGTCCGTGGTTCGAGTCCCGTCGAAGATGTGCTTTTTTTTGTTTTAACTTTTGTTTAAATTTATAACTTATCATTAAAAAATTGCAAGAAATTAAAAAATAAATTTTACGCGCCTTTATTGATTAAAACTTAGGAATTGAATGTCATTTTTTTTCTTTTTTCCAAATCTCTTTTGGGTAATTTTTTAAATTATATTAAATAAAATAAATTAGTCGTAATTTACACTTTGGCATCCACTGATGAAATATTTTTGTGAAAATAGTCAGAAACGGCACTTTATCGAAATTTCTCGACCGCTCTTACTGCTCTAGTCTGTCTTAAAATTTTTTAGGCATATTTTCTGAACACCCTGTATATTGCTTTTAAATCCGAGGGTAACATAAATGACTTATTAAATATAATTTTCATATACTTTTTTTTTGCTTAAGCTATTTTAAATATGCGGAAAAAAATTTAAATCGCAAAAAGCAAATAATGCTTCCTAAAAAAACACGACATGAAAATTTTTATTTTGTTTTGAAAATATGACTTAATTATACGGAAATTATTATCGGACTATTGTCATTTCAGAATGACGTAAACAAAAACAAATGAACAAAGTCTCCCCATTTGTCAATTGCGTTTGTAACCATAGTTACTGACTTTTTGGACCTATGCGATAAATTTTGTTTTATTTGTTTTCGCTTTCGTCATTCTCAAATGAAAATAGGTTAGTTTTGTGACTACGGTCTGACGTTAATTAAATTAACAATCGAACGTAGTCACTCTAAACCGTTGAGTTCTTTTAAACACGACTTTATGAAACACTTAATTTAAGGAAATAACTTATACTTTTTGTCACATCGTAGACATTTCTGATTGATCACGCTGCCCTTTTATTCTATGAATTTGAAACATAAATCGGATGTATTATTTTTTATGTTTTCTATGTGATATTAAAGTGATCAATCAAGAGTGTTTTTTTTTAAATAAAGTAGATGTAGATGCTTCCAAAATATTAAAATTGCAGCGCGGTGGTCCCCCTAACTTTTCAGTAGTCGTGTAGAATTAAAAAGGAATATATATATTTTGAAATAGTATTTTAGGTTGATACGAAGATTAGTGCAAAAGAAGTAAGTTGGAAGCTTCAGGGTATTTTTGAAATACTGGTTTGGTTGCATTACCCAAATTTCTGTGAGATTTAATAAAAATGTTTTTCAGGAACCTTATTCACTTCCAGATAATTTTTTTAAAGAAAGTAGCTCTTTTAAGGTAGGATTATATCTAATCGAATTAAACAATACATGGTACCACCCAACAAATATACAATTTTTTTTCTGCTTAAACAGATTAATTACTTTGTTTGTGAAACAAGCAGAATTGGTTAATTTGGGCTTTTCAAAACAAATTTACAAATTTTTACAAACAATTTTGAAAAAAAGACCTTTGGTGCCACTACACCATTTTTTAAAAAACATCTAATTATGTAAACCAAAAACTCTTAATTAAAAAATAACCAACACATTTTGGTGATAACTTTGACATAAACCATATGAATAATGACATTAAACAACAGCTTAACTCAGTGGTTACGCATCTAGTTGACATAACTAACCCCTCACTCTCTTTAGTAGCTCTGAAAGAATTCATTGTGGAATCTGTACATCTTCATTTAAGAATGACATTAGCAAAAACAAGTGAAGAAAATTTTCCCATTGGTCAATTCCATTTGTAACCATGGTTGCTGACTTTTCGGATCAATGCGAGTTTTTTTTTTTTTTAGTTGTTTGTGCATTCAGCAATGTAATTAGCAATTAAAAAGCAGTTAGAAGTTAAAAACGGTTTAGAATGCTTAACAAAACATCATTGTCAAAATCTGACATTTTGTTAAACATTCTAAACCGTTGTTAACTTTTAACAATTGCTAAGTCCATTGCTAAATTTAACAACGCGATCATCACTCGGCCGTCAGACATTCACTGTATATGTGTCTGATCATTATTGTCTGGCTCTGGATAATTCTGTCAGATATTAACAAAAAGTCGTATAATTCCTTTGACGGCGGATTTTCGTAAGGTGTGGTGGACATAACCAATTTCTTTTATTTATTCTTTATCATTAATAAATTAAGGTGGTTATATGAACCAACGAAAAAAACATTGATCCTCATAGTAAGCTTTCTTTCTGCCACGCTTTCAAAGTCGAAAAATCCTTAGATTTATATAAGTTAAAAATTATTTTTCCATCGTGGAACAAAAGACAGAAATAGATTTAAGATTAAGAGAAGCAAAAGCTCTGTTAAATTAAATTTTATACCATCAGGGTTAAGCGACATGTTCTGCTGGCTGTCTAGCCTGTTAAGAGTTTTTTTTTTTAGATTGCTCGATATAATTCTGTTAAAAAGGTGGGCCATTATTTAGAATATCTATAATAGCACAGCTAATACCTGCAGCGTCCAGTCCAGTGAAAAACATCCTTAGGTAAATTTTTGTTTTGTTTAACGTATTTTCAATAATTTATGTATATAAAGATTTGTTATATTTTTATTAATATTAATGAATACTCTTGTAATGGTGTGTTTTCTGGAACTGTAATAATTACCAATAAAATTTGTTTTTATTCTTTTACGATTATGATACCTTTACCCACCCCCAACGTTCTTTTTTACCTTTATGCGAAAAAGTGGATGGATGACATTAGGATAATTTTATTGTACTAGGAATATAAACCTAATAGAAATACTTCGAAATTACTGGTTCCAGTTTATCAGTTCAGACGATGTAAATATAAAAAAAATACTTTTAAGTATCTAGGTTCTGGTTTTAAAAGCATTTTAGAGCACTTTTAGAGTTTTTTGTATGTTGTTTGTTATGTACTCTGGAAATACCTCTGAAATTACCTTGGATATTTTGGTTTTAGTTCACTTATTAAAAACATTCAAGGTAAAAGAACTTTTCCCTGATAACTTTTTAACGGTCGTTTACCGAAGGTGTTCTGATTATTCGTTAATCTTAGTTCAAAGAAAAACCTTGGTTACTTTTTTCTACGTTTCTTTTGGATGGTCGGTAAAATATAAATTATAATATTCCTCGCTTGCTTCGTTGCATGTGCACAATTGTTTATATAATCCTTATGTACTTGAAATGCAATGTTGTCTCATTTTAGTAGAAAATTGTGAATATTTTGTCTGTATATATTAATGAAATAAAATTTCTTCATTCAGTCAAAATGTGTTTTATTTAATATGACAATCCATTTTCTCGATTTTTTTTAATTAAATAAGAGAACCGACTAATTTATGTAAAAATACTTTGGTTTTACTTTTACGCTTTCAAAAGTAGCTCTGATTAAAAGAGCGCTTTAAAAAATGGCGTGTATTCAGCCTTTAAGCATAAAGTTACCTAAAGGCAGCCTTGTCTCGGCCGTGGGCCTCGAAGGGATATACCTGCCGTAGAATAAGCAGAGTGGGGTATTTACTTGTCCCTGTCGACACTAATCAGCACGTGGAGAAAGGGGTTAATTCTTTCTTGCACGGCCAAGCGGCAAGACTGCCTCTAGGTATATGCTTGAATGCCAAGAATTTTACTTTTAAATAAAGGGCTCTAAATGACCAGCTTGGTTTACTTGTTGGATTTAGCTAGAACTCGAGCGACCCTTCTCACCACGGTAAACGAAAACAACAGGTCGGAAGTGCGAACAAGCGTGCGAGAGAGAAGGAAGAATAAGTTATAACCTTTGTCACTCAGACGCTTGTTCTGATTGATCTGAGGGAAGGAGTATATACCCCGCTGACCAATCAACACGTAAAGCGCAGTGTATACCACTCTCGGCCAACCAAGCAGAACAAATGTGCGAGCGAGAAAGGTTATACGCCCCTTTTTCTTTCTCACCCGCATATATGTTAGCACTGCCGCTAGTAGCTATAGGCTCAAACTATGTATTGGTAGGCTATATACCCCCTTCGCCGACCAATCAGCACGTAAAGCGAAAAAGAAATTAGACTTATTGGCACTCTTTTTTGTACACGGGCTCCACCATATATAGAGGCAGCCCCACTGCTCGGCGTGTGTGTAGTACGAGAGAGAAAAACATTGCTCACTAGCCTTTTTCTTTCGATACAAAGTGCTTATTAGTCGATAGAAAAGAGCCGACCAATCAGCACGCAGACCAATATACCTCTTCCAGTGACCAGTTGGAGCGAGATAAAAAGGTTGGTATTATTAGAAATTTTTCTTTCTCTTTGCCTCTAGCAGGTAAGTGCTCTAATGTTTGCACTTCCGAGCAGCAAGCCTGCTTTCAGTAGGTATATGCTCAAAGGTTAATTTAGAAAAACAGTTTTGAGTCTCCTCTAAATATATAATAGGGAGTAATTGTCGAGAATAGCCACCATATATGGTGGCTATTCTCGGGTAATTGTTTGTGCGCAACAAGGGGCTATGGGTTTCTTTTATTGTACATTTACAAACATTTTCGTACATTTTTAGTATCGTAGTACAACCTGAAAAATGATCGCGGCAGCACTGGTAGAAATTAAATTTTGTAAAGCGCGTCCTTTCAAATTGAAGTTTTTAAAATAAAAATATAATTATTAAAAAAAATAGCTTGAAGTGAATTAGATTGTAAAAGTGTCTAGAAAATAGTTAATCTTTATAAGTACTTATTTAATTTTGTAAAATTTGTCTGTCATTCCGGAAAACCCCTAGTCATTCTAGTTTAGCCCCATTTAGGTATAAGAAATAAAATAAAGAAACGATTCTACCTACTTGTACCATTACAGTGGAAAAGAATTATGGCTTCCACCAGCAACCCCCAAAAGCCAGTTGCAAAAGAGGAGGTAAATAAATAAGAAACTAAAATTTAATAAATAAAAGTACGGGATATATACAGGCCCCACAAAAAGTTATTTTACGGGGTGATTTATATTTATCACACTTCTGTGATAACTTTACAAGCATAAAAACTTAATATAATTTTTAGTTAAGTATTACAGATTGTATGTTTTGATAAAATATTTTTGTGCCACTCAGTATTATTTAAAATAACTCTAAAAGGTTTTTTTTAGTTTGTGTTTCTAAGAATAGAACAAAAAATATATACAGGGTATTTCTCAGAGGTGGTCCTTCCCTTTAACATTTTTAGTTTTTAAGGTAAAAAAAATTAAACTTGGTACCCCACTATTTGATATATTATATTTGATCCATTAACTTATTTGTATTACTTTTGGTTTTTTCGAAAATAACTCCCAAGTAGCAATTATACCCAAGAATAATAATTATTTATCAAATCGGCAACACTGTTAGGTGGCAACTTCTATAGAATAATCTTCTTAACAAAATGGTGAGCCTAAATACTTCAATATAGTTTAATGAATTACATTGTTGCTAATTTGCCGAGAACTTTCCCTAAATGCTAGTTAAGTAGTTACTTTCAAATTTTAATGTAATTTTTGGATACTTCTGCGTCCAAACAAATATTAGGTCTGTTTGTTATTCAGAAATAGCGTACACTATTAATTAGTGTACATATGTGTGTAAAAATAACATATGGGGTGTCATTGTAATTAGAATGTCAAACCAGAAGTGATTAGGGCATATTTATGTCAAATGCCGTTTTTCAAATTTCATTTTTTGATCTTAAAAAATTACAGGGGGAACTATCCTCTGAGAAACACCAGATATAATTTCATTGTTAAGAATAATAATAAGAAAGAAAATAAGGAACTAATCTAACATTATCGTATAAGATCGTTCACAGTGTAAATTTTACACTATTGGATTTAGTATTAATTTTTTTTTATTATCTAAATGAACATTTTTTTCCTTAAATTTTAATGATATGTATAACTAAATACATACATTGATAACTATAAATGTTACCAACTTTAATATAAAAGCTTTTTTCCAATTTTTAGTTAGAAGAAGACAAAGACCTACAAAATGAGCTTAAACTCCTTGTCGACAAGATAACAGTGAGTCATGATATGAATTTATTAAGGATTGTGTTGAAAAAATACCTCCAAAACTTTATTTCCAAAGATTGTTTTTAAAACTTTTTTACAAACCTTGCAACAGTAGATAACAGGGGCGTATATTTAATACAAAAAGTTGAGGGAGGCCCAAATGTTAAATTTAAAAAGTTAATGCAATAATATAAGTAAAAATTAAATGACTTCACAAACGTGTTTAATACGTTTCAAAAAGTGGGGGCGGTTAGGCCTCTCCTGCCCCCACCCCAAACATACGCCACTGATAACTACTATATACTTTCATTTAAGTATTTAAAAATTTGGTAATTGTCTTGAAAATTGCCTACTCTCCGATTTTGACCAAATTTGGTATACGGGGGTTTTTTGGGACGCTGATTACGAATCTGAAAAAATATTTTTTCGGCAACGTTTCGTTTTTGAGATATTCATCATCAAAGTTAAAAATCAAACTAACCTCATTTTCACAATATTCTCTCTTCTTTTTGTACACAATACTTGATTTTTACACTAAAGTGGCACACAATATTTTATAACACGTTTTAAAACCTTGGATTTTTATTTATTTTACACCTTTCTTCCATTAAATTGCAAACTTTCAAGTTCAAAGGCAGCAGCCATATTTGTTTATAATAACGCTAGTGTATATATGGTTGCGGCCACGTAGCGGCGTATGAAAGTGGAGGTTTGCAATTAAATGGAAAAAAAGTGCAAAATAAATATAAAAACAAGTTTTTAAAAGGTGTTTGTGAAATATTGTGTGCCAATGTAGTGTAAAAATCAAGAATTCTGTGCAAAAAGATTTTTCAACTTTGATAATGAATATCTCGAAAACGTTGCCGAAAAAATAGATTCGTAATCAGCGCCCCCAAAAACCTCTGTATACCAAATTTGGTAAAAATCGGAGAGGAGCAACTTTCGAGACAATTACCCAAAATTTTATAGTATCTAACGCTTTCATATCTGAACGATTTAAAACTTTTAAGATATCAATTGTTTATTTCCTTACTTTTCTTCATTAAATATATTATTTTAGGGGTCCGACCCTAAGCTCGTTCCGCCAGCACTCGAAATGCTAAAATATCTTATACGTACGTCAACGACCTCAATGACTTCAGTACCAAAGCCGTTAAAGTATCTAGCTTGCTATTATGATCTCCTAAAAGAAACACACAAGTCAATGCCAAAAAGTAATACGAAAAATGTACTTGCTGATGTGATTTCTGTGCTCGCAATGGGGACTGCTGGAGGAGAGGAGGCGAGAAAGCAACGAGAATGCCTAAAATATTGTCTTATGGGTAAAATATTTAAGCTGCATCAAAGGTAGATTCTTATTCATCTGAAGGTGCGCATCCATGTAAGGCGATATGCCGTGGTCGACCCGAACCGTTTAAAAAGCTTCGCGCGGTCGCCTCTGGCGGCAGCCTCGCTAAGTGGATACGCACCTTTAAAAACTGTCAGCAGTGCATCGCGATGAAAACGACATCTGACAGCTGCGTAAAATCATGCTTGAAAGCCGTGGGACAGGTGTAAGATTATTTAAAAAAATTATAAATAAATAAATATACAGGGTGATTCCTAAGTTGACGCTTTTTTAACTGTGTATTATAGAACTCATTAAAATAAACAACTTTTTAAATAACTTTTTTCAAAATACTGAAAAATAAGGAATTTACATTCATTTAGTGTTTCGAATACGGTCCTGTCTAAAGTAAGTTGTCACCGCCCTGGAAATCTTCTGGCTGTAGAGTGCTTGGACACGTTGGACGTGATTTTTCCGCAATGTTGTCCACACTTTTTTTTGACTTAAACCGACCTTACTTGCAATCACCCGATTACTTGGGTCCAGAATGAGCCCGCAAGGGAAACCGTCGCGCGTACAATCTCTAAGCAGCGGTCACAGATTAACAACACTTAAATAAGGAATATATCCACGTATTAGTTGTTTTTGGATTGTGCCATTTTCGCGATTTAACAATGATTTAAAATTAAAATTAACTCTGGCCTTGTCCGTCTAAAGCAGGGATTCCCAAAGTGGTCGATATCGGTTTCCTAGGGGTCGACATAAACAATAACTGATTTTGGGGGTCGACGAGGTCTAAAAATCGACCCCTATTAACCAGTTCCTTTTTGACCTTCGATCAGTGAAGTGCTCGCGATAAAAAAACTACATAGTTTTTCCGGGAAGGCGGCTAAAGGCGCTGTATCAACAGCTTTTGCCATCGGGGATCAAGGAGAAACTCAAGCCAAACGATGGAGTCCTTCTTCTGGGGCTAAGCGCTGTGAACGAAGATTCCTATACCTGTTCCTTTCTGAGGGCCCCACGCACGAGGTATTTTCCTAATGGCGGAAGATGGTTGCGCGCTCAGCAGGAAGGAGCAGTACTGACAGAAACCGGTTATGCGTGAAACCAGTAGCAGCTTCCTGGTCGGAACAACATTGTTTGTGCCTTTCATGACATTTGACATTGAAAAACTTTTTATTTTCTAAAATTTTCGGGAATTTCTGGGGGCTTCGAGCCCGCATCCAGTTATTCCACTACAAAGCCCCGGAAAGCAGAGTCTGGAAAGGGAGACCTGGCGGAACGTATTAAATTACAGGCCAATGGGGTTGTTTTAACCCCAAACAAGTCAAGAAAGAAAAAAAAAAGACCCCTATTAAATTAACACAAGTTCTTATTTAAAACTTTCAAGATAGGTAGGTAGGTACTGTATTGTTTATGTTGTGTTACGTGTACTAAGAATAATTAATATTTTTGTAGGAAATAGCATTGTTGTAGTAATGTAAAGCCTCAAGTTCGTACAAGATGAAAAACAACAACCAAGGCTATCAGAAGTTCTGGTTGAAACGCAACATTGAAACACAGTATCCTACATTGTGGAACATTGCTGAAAAATTCCTTATCGCTTTTCCATCATCATACCTAGTTGAAAAAAGCTTCAGTGTGGTAACAAACATTTTGAAACAAAGAAACCGTTTGAAAATCAACGAACGTGGAGATTTAAGGCTGCAACTCACCAATATTGACCCGGATGTAGCTAGATTGGTAGATGGTCACCAGGTTCATCCATCACACTGAAAGTTTTATTTTCTCTTTGCGAATTAATACTTTTTTAAATATAATTTCCTACCTACTTAAGATTCTTTAAGTACCTAATTTGTAATAATCATTATAAATTAAACTTGATATTTACTGAATGTCTTTTTATTTTGTTAAATTTTGATGATAAAATGAAGTCAACTTTACTCACTTAACCAAGTGCAAAGTTTTCCAATTGCTACTTTAGTACCCAGGTATTTTGTATCAATAGAAAAAACTAAAGATAGGCCCCCTTATTCATAATAGTCTGCTAACTTAAAGCATTGCTAATTCTCACTCTGTCTTCTTCTATTGACCTAAGTCAGAATCAGAACTCTGTAGCAGCTGTTTTAAGTAAGCGGACCATTATGAATAAGGGGGTTGATCTTAAAAGTAGGTAATTTGGCCATGGGGGTCTGAGTTTACAGTTCATTTTGGAAAAGGGGTCACTTGTCCAAAATAGTTTGGGGATCCCTGGTCTAAAGCAGTACGACTGAGTCAGAATGCGTGATTAACAAGACAAAAAAAACGTGAATAAGAAATAAACCATCTTTTTACGCTCAGGTCCGCACTAGACACACCTTTAAATAAATTTATGAAGCTTTGTTATTTTTGGGTTTTTGAAAAAAATTTATTAGAAAAAGTTGCTTATTTTAACAAGTTACACACAGTTCAAAAAAACTCACCTTAAGAACCACCCTATATAAATTTTATATTTAATAATGAGTATTTATATATATATATATATATATATATATATATATATATATATATATATATATATATATATATATATATATACTATATATTCACCTCACTCTCTTATGTAGCTCATTTATTATTCACTGTAAAATTTTCATATTTTGCAGACGTTACCTTTAACCTACGGTGCATTTCAGAAAAATAATTTTGGTTATACAGGGTGTCGCAAAAAAGTGTGACGTCACGATTTTTTTATATATTTAGGTACCTCTTGTAGTCAACTATCTTCCTCTAAAATTTTGTCAACATCGGTTCAGTAATTTCAGAGAAAAAAAAACTGTTTTGCACCATTGTATTTAAAAATGAATAAAAATACCCATAGGGCTTGATTAATAGAATTAAACAAGGAACTTATTAAGTAGGGTTATATCAGTCGCTTATGTCATGTTTGGTTAATTCAAACTGTACAGGGTGTCCAAAATTTAGTGTCAAACTCTTCAAATTTGAAAGCACTTTATTTTTCTTATTTTAAATACGAGCCCCTGTATATTTTTTGGTCGTTAGATGTAGAATTAAAAAACAAACATTTTTCTTATTATAACCCTATCGAAATTCCTGACACATTAAAAGTTATTCGTTGAAAACTCATTTTCGCATCTATTTTAATAGCAATAACATTGAATAAAAATGATAGGTGGCTATGAAAACCAATTTATTGACATTGGAGTTTATTTAACTTACAAAATCTTAGTTTGACATATTATGAAAATTCGAGTAAATAATTATTATTTATTAATTGAAATAAAGGTTTTTTTAAATTAATTTTAAATTATATATTAAAAATTAAAAATTAGGTTTATTTAACATTTAAAGGTTTTTTTTAATTAATTTTAAATGTTAAATAAACCTAATTTTTAATTTTAATACTTTCGGCTAACATTTATGTAACTTCAACCAATTTCTAGGTAATATTTAACGTTATTAGGAAACTCTAATGTCAATAAATTGTTTTTCATAGCCACCTATCATTTTTATTCAATGGTATTACTATTAAAATACATGCAAAAATGAGTTTTCAACAAATAACTTTTAATGTGTTAGGAATTTCGATAGGGTTATAATTAGAAAAATGTTTGTTTTTAATTCTACATCTAACGACCTAAAAATATACAGGGGCTCGTATTTAAAATAAGAAAAATATAGTGCTTTCAAATTTGAAGAGTTTGACACTAAATTGTGGACACCCTTATACTTACAGTTCGAATTAACCAAACATGACATAAGCGACTGATATAACCCTACTTAATAAGTTGCTTGTTTAATTCTATTAATCAAGCCCTATGGGTATTTTTATTTATTTTTAAATACAATGGTGCAAAACAGTTTTTTTATATTTTATTTTTTTTCTCTGAAATTACTGAACCGATGTTGACAAAATTTTAGAGGAAGATAGTTGACTACAAGAGGTACCTAAATATATAAAAAATACACAGTGTTCCATTTAAAAAAATGCACCATCGTGACGTCACACTTTTTGCGACACCCTGTATAACCAAAATTATTTTCTGAAATGCACCGTAGGTTAAAGGTAACGTCTGCAAGATATGAAAATTTTACAGTGAATAATAAAAGAGCTACATAAGACGGGAGGTGAGCTGCAGGACCGATATATATATATATATATATATATATATATATATATATATATATATATATATATATATTATATATATATATATATATATATATATATATATATATATATATATATATATATATATATATATATATATATATATAGGGTGGTCCAAAAATAAGATATTGCGTTACACTTTTAGAGTTTTAAATGAAAACCCCTTTTTTTTAATTTTTAGAGATTCTCCATGACGTTTTTAGTAACTTTTGTTAATAAAGTTTATACCTATCTTTAATCGTTGTAAAGCTATTTGAGTTTATAATAAAATTTGACCAACCTAACTTAATACTGATATAAATGGACGACAAAAAATGCACGACAAAAAATAATAATCATGGATACCAACAAGAACATTTAGCATTAGTCAGTGTTATCGTATGTCATAGGGAAACTTTTTCTTTGATTTCAAGTTGTTAAGTTACCCACCTAGTTGTGATAAATATTGAACAATAATTTATTCAATTTAAGAAAGGGTAGAAATACCAAAACTGTATCACCAAAATGGGAGCATTGCCAGAGCTATGCCAGTTATTTAATGCATTACATCCAGACAAAAATATTAACGATAAGTATGTGGCTAAGTTGATAAAGCATTTGAAAAGTAAAGTTTTCAGTACGAAGCCAAATTCTATTCAAGATCTTCGGAAGCGGATTGCGGCTAAATGTAGACAAATAACTCCAGACATGGCTGAAAATGTAAGGAATAGACATCACTTTCAGCACTTATTACCACATTAACCTACCTTTTTATAGCAAATAAATTTTTCTTTAACTTTAATTTGCGTATAACTGTAAGTTACTTATTATTATTAAAAAATGGGGGTTTCCATTTAAAAATCTAAAGTGTAACGCAATATCTTGTTTTTGGACTACCCTGTATTGTACGGCTATAGATAAAAAAGCATCCCCCTAGAAATCAAAATTGACGTGTTCAAGCGTTTTTTCCAAAATATACCAGAAGAGTCACAAATAAGGGTGCGACCTTTTCGTTGGGCCACCCTGGTCAGCACTGTAAATCACTGTTGGATATCATTACAAATGTCCGAATAACTTCTGGTTAAATCTCCTAGGTAAAAATCGTCGGAGTTTTAGGAAAATTTATGCAATTTTGAGGTTATGTCACTGGGGAGTCATAACGACAAAAATTGGCAATTGGCCCGATAAGTAAAAAATCACTTGACAAACTTAGGAGTCTGGGGCTTTTCCAATATACTTAACACTAATATATACTTTACTTACTTGGCTTTTTAGCCATTTTCTCTATTCACAATCACAGAAAACTATACAGACGCTAATGTTAGTTCTGCAGACACTCCTCGATTACTTAGTCTATTAAACTTCAAAAACTTAAAAAAAAGACAGGAAAAAACGGTACACGGCAAGAAACGAGTAAGTTTTTCTTCTTTTTAGGTCAAATTCGAAAGTTGTTCGGCTAAGCCCGTAACCCGAAAGTCGGTCGGCTAAGCGGGAAATCTGTAAACACCTTTTGTCTGCGTGCATTTATTCATTTTTACATTTTTTCTAATTTCCAACTAGCAGTTGGAAATGTATAAAATTTCCAGTTACTATTTCTGCTAGTATTCTTACATTCAATTAGACAACAATAATAATGCACCATTTTAAATATTTTTATATAATTGTTTACATTTAAATCAAACATGATTTAACAAAAATTTGACCACAGCGAGCGCTGCAATCGATTCAGCTATCCACATCATACACTTCGCTCCCTGCCAATAGTAAAATTTTAAACTGCCACTGTTTGACAATATAAATTTTTAAAATAATATTACAAGACAAGGTTTCGTTCTGTAGATTAGGACACTTTGTAAGTTTTTATTTTATAGTGTTTCTTGTAATTTTTGCTAGGAACAATGAAAAACATCGGCGATTGGGGCCACGAATATATCCGACAGCTAGAATCAGAAATAGTTCAACAATGGACAACAGCTCACTGCGATACAAGTGACAAAATCCTTATGCCTCTCATCAATGATATTATATGGTTTAACTGCAACCATCATGCTGAAATTCAAGCCTGTGATCTGCTTATGGAGATTGATCGATTGTCTTTACTGCCAAAGTATATCGCTCAAAACAGTTATCAGAGGTATGACGGTTCAGTTAAGTTTATAAAAGTATCATATAGCTATATGTTAGTTACCTAATATAAATCGTTTTTAAGCACCACCATTATTTTAAATGTAAATTTAGTTGTAAAAATGTTATGATCTTCAAGATCACTTTACGCTCAGAAAGGAGGTGGGTATAATTCGGCCTTTTTGGCCATCATATTCGTGAAAATTCAAAGTGTCAATTTGGACCATTTTATTATATTTATAATAAGTCTAAGTACCTATTTTTATTTACATTTACAATGAATTGGTAAAAACCATGCAAGTACCAAAAAATACGTTCAAACTCGCTAATTTTATTAAATTTTTGCCATTTTACACGTTTTTTGATTCTTTTTTTTGAAAAAAATTCATGATGCGCTCAACGTACCAAAATAAATAAATGCTAGTTTATAAACTTATTAAGTGTATTATTAAAAATAACAAAACATATGTTGGTGCACAAAGCGCATCATATAATTTTTTAAAATAAAAGATAAAAAAAACTGTAAAATGGTAAAAATTCAATAAAAATTGCAAGTTTGAAGATTTTTTTTGGTACTTGCCATTCTGATTTTTTACCAATTCATTGTAGATTTAAACAAAGGTACTTGGATTAATTATAAATATAATAAAATGACCCTAATTGAAACAATAAGTTTTCACGAATATGATGGGCGAAAAAAGGCCGAATTTTACCCACCTCCTTTGTTGTAGTTTTGTAGTATTGAGAAACTACTAGTTTCTCCCTGGGTAAACTTCTCAGTGTTCCTGGGCACTCGAAATAGAATGCAATAAGATAGCAAATAAACTAACAGGTGCTGGTTTATCTAAACGTTTTGAGATGGTCTAGAACCAATTCTTGGATTATTAAAACAGACGAAGAAAGCTACAATAGACAGATGGTGCCAAAAACAACATCTAGATCGTTGGCATGCGTCATCTGGTTATAGACAAGCAAAGGTCACGCTAGGTGCCCCTTCTAAGGAACTAACAGCTAAGGTCCTCCTTCTGGGGCATACTTAGATAAGACAAGTAACAGGACTGTTATTTAAAAAAAGAACTAAAGGTAAGTACAAACCGACCAACAAAATGTTGGCAACACTTGGCGTTTGGTCAACATATTTATTTTACAGCTTTTTGGGTACTTTTCATTTTCGAAAAAACTTCAATGGTAAGTACAAAATAAATAATGCTGTTTATAAACTTTTTAGTGTGCTTTTAAAAATAGCAAACATATTTGCTCCAAAGCGAAAGGAAGGTGGTGGAAAAAAGTAAAAATTGAACTGTCAAATGTCCACAATTCAAAGAAAAGCATTCAGATTTCAATTAGATTCTACCAGCTCTTTTGTCCATATCATGTTTACTATAAAAGATAGGCTTCTAATTACTAAAATACTAATAAAATATGCCGAAATAAAAAAAGTTTCACAACACTACTTGTTGACAAGTTGAAGTGGACAACACCGTACACACTGAGTGATGTTTTCCATTTGAGATGGAAAACACGAATACAAGCGACAGTCAACAAATTTCTTTGATATCTTGCCGCACGATGTTGCCGAGTATCCATCACCTTGTGGCTAGTTGACGGGATACATTGACAACACCAATATCAACAGGTTGCCAACGTTTTGTTGGCCGGTTTGTACTTACCTTTAGAAAATGGACAGACACGACGGTCCCACAATATACAGGGAGGGGAGGAGGATACAGCCTTACACGGGGAGGAGGAGGATACAGCCTTACACATAATATACAACTGCAAAGCACTGATATACAAAAGACACATACTTTTCGGAAATATACAGCTAGGGCAAAATGGGCAAGCCACCCAAGGGCGTAGCTAGGATTTTCAAAAATTTTTATCTATTAAGTGAGACATGGGACCCACACCAAACATATACTTTGGCTTTTGGCCTCAATGGAAACACTTTGGTAAAGAAAATTGTCATTTTTGAATTTGCCAAAAAAGTTAATTTTTTTCGCAAATTTATTCAAGCCGAGTTATTTTTTTATATGATAGTGCTAGCTGCCAATTTACACATTCTAATCATTTTTCACGTAAAATAAATAATAAAGTAATAATTATCGATTGATGGCATTTTTGAATAAAAAAAATTTGCCATTCAATATTAAATAGTTCCAAAGATCAGTAATTAAATAAAAAAAAAGCAGGGATTACTTTTTCAAAACTATTTTTTTTTAACTGAAATTTCAACACACAACACAATCACAATTTAACCTATTAAGGAAACTATAAATAATTTTATTAATTTCGTAGGCCTAGGTAAAATCAATTTTATATGTTCAATTATTCGATAGATCGACGTAACATTCAAAGATCTTAGAAATGTCTTGAAATGTCTGAAACATTTCTATCTGAATAAAAATTTGTGAAACTTTACACCGAGTGGAAACTATAATATTTTAATTATGATCGTAGGATGTGTTACTACTTGATATCATGTGCAAAGTACGTAGACGAAATGGAGATGAATAAAATTATGAAGTTGGTATATGACCAATACATAAAATATAGAGAGTATTCTAGGGCTCTTATATTAGCTTTACAAATGAATGATGAGGAACTAGTTAACTATACTTTCGCACAGTGTAAGGACAAGTAAGTTAAACGTTTATTAAATAACCATGCATGTCTTGCACCGTTTAGGATAAATTTTTTATCATCATATTAATCATAAAAATTTAAATTTTGCTCAAATAATACAAAATGAAATGGTTTTTCATAACATTTGTAGACATTTTGTCAAATAAAAAAAAACATACTACAATTTCTTCTTTGCTAACATAATCATCCTATATATTTAAGGGTGTAACTCTACATAGATCTTAAGATATTTTGCTTCATAAACTATGGTCCAAAAATCCTCTATTACGAAAATACTTACTATTAAAATTTTAGAAAAAAGAAATTAATTAATTAATGTTTCCGAAACTGCTTGAGATATTTCAGTGACATTTGATCCCACATATACATTTTAGCTTTAAAAGTTTTGAGCGAACAAGCACTGACTTTGATGTTTTTATAGACAAAGATGGTACGCCTCCCTCAATTTAAAAGATGAGAACTCTCTTGAGTTTTTTTCTGCAATGCACCACCAAAAACCATTACTAATATTCTTATTAATAAAAAATTACTTAACGGCATATGCATGTAATGAAAAACGACAACTAACAACAAACAGCATTACTATAGAAGTTGTTGCAGTCTCCGATAAATATTACATCATTTTTTTCGAACAATACAATGCCGTTTTTTTTTCAAGAACGACGCACTGCAAAAAATAAAATTAGGAATTTAAATACAATTTTTATTTGGGAAAAACCATTGGCGTATCACGCACGCCATTGTTAAAGCCAAAGAGCTGATAGCATAGATATAAATAGCATTTCATTCATAAACGCAATCGAGAGCTGCGCCCAACATGTTTGTGTTTATTATTGGCGATAGAATGGTAGAAGCATAGTTTGTACTTACTTGTGAAATGATAATCCAGGAATCATATCCGTCACTTTACACACTTGGCAGTGCCTTACCATATTAATTTATTAAAAGTACTTACATAAAACTGATATTTATACAACAATTGACACACAAATAACCCAAAAAACGAAAAACATTCAGACTAAAACGCCATATTCAATGCCCGAAGGTGGCTGAAGTACGCCTCTACGAAAAATGCACTGTTGTCACGTTTTTTAGCGCCTTTATTAGTAGCTGTTCAAAAACAAAATAGTATTTTGACATAATTACTTTTCTGTGTAATACTTTATAGTAATATATATAACAAATTTTATTCACAGTTTAAAATACAATAGTAGAGCTTAATTTGATGTAATTTTAAGAATAAATGAAGTAAAATTTAATCATAATATACTATTAAGTAAATTAAATAGAAAGATATTTGGCAGCCACGCTTTACGACAAAATAATATTTGTAGTAACCATATTCCCGGGTTTTAGTGGATTTTATTGTTTGAGTACAGAGGTTCATTCATCGCTCGGCAGAACCTTAGAATATACCTTTATGATGCCACGCTTAGGCCAAATCGATGCTTTCTCCAGTTAACCTAACAGCTCATTGGTTAAAGCTAATATTTATAGTTATTCAGAAAAATATGTACTTTTATTAAACGTCACTACAATACTAAAAACGTGGCTTGCAGGGACACTAGTTTTTGTGAAAGATTATCGAAATATATCAAGCGGCTTCGGAAATATTAATTAATTAATTTTTCCTAAATTTTAACACCTTGTAATTTCGCAACTAAATATTTTTCAGACTCTCTTAGTTTTTTCTTAAATATACGCATAATATTATTAAAGAACTCTATCTAATATTTTTATTTTTAGAATTATTTTATATCAGTTAGCGTTTATATGTGCAAGACATTTATATCCTGTTGAACTTGAGCCAGATATAGAAGAATATGAAGAACTAAACAATATTGTCAGCAACAGTTTATTGAGCTCATATTTCTTAACTTTAGCCCGAGAGGTAACGTATATTTTATGGTATTGTGTACAGTAACACTAGCTTGCTCATATTGTTATGAAATAAATTTTGAAATTGCTTAAAACACCTTAAAGTACCCAAAAAGGAAGTCAAAGGTACCTATCGGTTTTCTGGGGTTAAAAAAGTAATTATTAACACCTACCTTTTGGTGCGCTTTTCCTAAAATAAGTTTTTTCAGTTTCAAATAAGGATATTATTATATATTGCCACTTTTATTAAATTTTCTGTCACTTTCCCACAGTAGGTATGTTAACCTGCAATACTAATGTCAAGAAAATATTTCTTTAAATTTAGCTTGATGTCCTTGAACCCAAGCTACCGGAGGATGTCTACAAGACTTGGTTGGAGCCAATGCCACCCAGGCTACAAGTATTGGGTGAAAATATGGACAGTGCAAGGCAAAATCTGGCTTCTTCTTTCGTCAATGGTTTTGTGAATGCTGGTTTTGGATCTGATAAGCTTCTGTCAAATGATACTGGAAATAAGTGGATATATAGAAATAAAGGTATATGGCTTTTAAAAAATAGAGCTGGCATCAGTTAATAGTGTGTTGAAATATCAGTATGTTAATATCCAAATCTTGAAGTCTACGGTACGTTGATTCTGGTAAAGCTTTAAGCCTTCGAGGATTGTCTTCATTTAAATAAAAATAAGGGGTAACGAAATTTGCTTTGGAGTGTGTTTTACTTATCAGATTGTTGTAAAAACATAGTACTCGTATTTTACCAGCAATTGTCTTAGAAAATGTGCTCCTGAACTTTCCGAAAAGGTGAAAGGCTGCGCATCAGTAACTATCTCTTCTTTCAGTTATTTGCAAAGTCATGGAGAAACTCATTAATTCCCAAATTTTAAAGTTTATAAAAAAGCAAAAAATTATACATTAACCAAATCAATGCTCTTGATATATCAAAGGCTTTTGAGCATTTCAGGCATGATGTGTTCCCTTCTTACGCTCTTCCACCTAAACTTTGTTCTTGGCTCTCCAGTTTCCTTTCTAATCGAAAAATATCAGTCATTATAGATTGTCATTTTTCCAGCTTTCACCAAATTAATGCTGGGTAACCCAGAGCTCAGAACTGGCACCAACTATATTTCTACTTGACATTTACGATCTTCTCTCTTCCGCGATTAACCCAGGTCATACTTTTGCTGACGATAGTACCCTTCATTCCAGTAATGAGGTTCGCAAGCTGTTCTTTAGGCCTGACTTGGAAAGCAAACGCAGATGTCTTTTTTACATGACTTTTAACTAATTTTGGATTGGATTGGGGCTTCAAAAAATCTTGCTTAGTTTAATGCCTCAAGAACTCGATCATGTTCGTGGTCGCGAAACTAGTCTCCCAACTCTCCACTTTTGAGCAGCCAGGTTCTACAGAATTCGGACTCATTTACCCTTGTTGGTATTATCTTGAAGAACAAGCTTAAATGGTACAAGTTTATTATATTCATATATACAGCAGCTTTAAAAAAGCTTGGATTTCTCTTTCGACTCAGAGTCTTTCAGGAAAATTGCCTTCTTCTGCCCACCGACGAGTTGTGGGGAACTTGTCGCTATTTTAGAAGTATTTTCAGGACTTCTGCTTCAAAGCATCTACGGGCAAATACCCTGTAAAGAATACTAACCTAACTTATTGATGTTACTACACTCATCGAAAAAAATTACAACAAACAACCAAAATTTAGATCAAATTTAATGTATCATAACTTTTTTCCATAGTCCGATTTTAATCTTTCTTTTTTAAAATGTAGATAATTGTTTCGTTTTTAATTAATTTTATTTAATTTTCACAAATACAGTTTATATTTTTGTTAATTAATTTTATTTAATTTTCAAAAATACACATTTTACATATTGAAATATCCAAAAAAATAATAAAGTATATTTTTTCTCAGAAGTTTTTAACACTCTGCAGAGTAATTTTGCGATGTAAACTACACTAGATATGCTTTTCTGTAGAGTTTGATTTTTTTAAACATTTTGCTGTTTTGATCTTCTCGGTATCGTTATCGGTTTAAGAGATATGAATTTTTGAAATAAGCATTATTTTTTGCAACAATTAGTGAAAACACTGTTAATTTTTCTGAATGTTTAGGTTTTCTTGAAAACGTATTCTGCATTTGTAAAACAGTTTTATTAGAGCATTTAGAACGTTTCGTGAGTGAATTCCGAATTAATTTTTTTTCACGATTTCTTTGTCATCCATCTTTATGATGTTGGTTATTTCTATGGAGAAGTGATGGATATGCCAGGTTTACAAAATCTAGCATAAAAAGAGTCGTTGCAAGGTTTTGTGAGACTGAAAGTTATGGCAGAAGATCTGGATCTGGAAGAAATCGTGCTACTTCCTCCCTTGATGATCGCTCATTAGATTCTCTCAGGTAGCCGATCTCTTAGATTTTAGAGATCGGCATACCAGTGCAGTAGGATAAGAAATTAACTCCAAATAGTTCGACAAGTTGCTGTCAAGAAAATAACAGTAACAAGAAGACTTAATGAAGTCAATTTGGGGGCCAAAAAACCAGCAAGTGGATCAGACCTCCTCAGACAGTATTGAGTTAATAGACTTCTTTTTTCGCAAGAACATATAAACTGGAACCTTTAAGAGTTGAGGCAAGTTCTATTTCAGACGAGTCCAGATTTTGCCTAAGGTCTTCTGATGGACGAGAAAAAGTATGAAGACGACAAGGGCCCAATGTAATGTTAGCAAAAGCAAGCAAGCAAGCTTTGGTGGTGGATCGATTATGATGTGGGGCGGTATTTAAGTTGACGCTCGAACATAACGTTTTTATTGATAAAAGAACTTTAACTGCCCGAAGGTGCTTTATTGAAGAAATTCTGAAAGAACATGTTGTTTATGCACAATTTATCGGTAACGAATTCGTTTTCATGCATAACAATGCCCGTCCACATACTGCCAGAATAGTGGCTCAATATTTAGAAGAGCTGCTGGAATAAATGTTATGCGCTGGCTCGCTCGTAGTCTTAACATTAATCTGATAGTTATTTACTCTCCAACAGGTCTGAAATGCTCTGGAAGCTCTGCTGCTTAAGTAGCTGTTTTAAAAGCTAGAGGAAGTAACACGAGGTACTAACTTTTAAAATTCCTTCTTTTATGTTCCAATTAAAAACAGACATGATCAAAAAGTATAGTGTTTATTTAAAAAATTCATATCTCTTAAACCGATAACGATACCGAGGAGAATAAAATAGCGAAATGTTAAAATTGCAAAATTACTCTACAGACAAAAAACTTAGACAGGTTGAAATCGGACTATGAAAGAAAAAGTTACCATATATCCAATTTAATATAAATTCTGGTTGTCCCGAATTTTATGTCGGTGAGTGTATTATTAGTAGAGTCCCGCTAATCCAAACTAATTGGGACCGAACCCTGTTCGGATTAGCGAAAATTGTGATTAGGCGGAATTTTGTCACATAATGCCGTATTATTCTTTTTGAGGCATATTTAGCGTCATGCGTAAAATATTAAAGGTCAGACGCTAAATACACCTTTATTATTTAACAATAGATGGTGTAAAGCCAATTTAGTGCATTGCGTCAGAAGAAGATCATTGACTTTAAATTGTGCTAGTCAATAATTATGTTACTTGAAAAAACTTGTTTTTCTTTACTTTTCCTAGTTCTTAAATTTTATAAAAATTATTTTTTTTGTCCTGGCCCTGTTCGGATTAGGTGGATTTTCGGATAAGCGGGGATCGGATTAGCGGGACTCAAGTGTAATAAACAATAAATTTTTGGTTTAAATTTAAAGACTCAATTTATTCTTGTTTTTTTATTAAAAATGTTTTAAATTACTATTTTCAGATCACGGAATGCTAAGTGCTACCGCTTCTCTGGGACTAATTCATCTGTGGGATGTTGACGGTGGTCTAACCCCGATAGACAAATATCTTTATACTTCCGAAGACTACATTAAAGCCGGTGCTCTATTAGCGTTGGGCATTGTAAATTGTAGAGTAAGGAACGAATGTGACCCAGCACTGGCTCTCTTAGGCGATTATATTGGAAATAACAATGAAGTGTTGCAAGTTGGTGCCGTATTGGGTATTGGCTTAGCGTATGCAGGTCAGTTATGTGTAAATATATTAAAACGTCTGCTAACACAGTTTACCGAAATTTTTTGGTACCCAAAATTTAACAGTAAATCACCAGTGCTACCTTTTGAAAAGTGGTACATAGAACATCAAAAAACAAAAATCTTTAAAAAATTACTTTTCCTGCTTTTTATAATATGTAAAAATCTTAATTAAAAATAGCCATTTTTCTTTTTATAGTTAAAAATTTTGATTCAATTGTTTTTAATTTAAATACTGTCAATAGGACTTTTGTAAAGAAGGGAAAAACAAACACAATGCTTTTTTGTAAAACCTTATCGGAGAATTTTTCGCAGAGAAGAGTCCAAAAAACCGCTAAAATTGACCATTTTTTGAAAAATTCACAACTTGAATCATTTTAAAGTTGAAAAAACGATCCTCTGAAAGATGATTGTTTATGGTATGTTGTGTAGAAACGCTAAAAGCGGACGCTATCGGCTGAGTAGTTTTTTCGAAATCGCAGTTTAAAAATGTTGCAATGATATTTTGAACGATTCGACGGATTAACTGTCATTATCTGATTTAAATTTAGGAAACGGGTTATTAAACTTTAAATTTTATATAATTGATTTCCGCATTTAATTTTGGCAAAAAATGTGAAAAACTCCCAACTTTTTTTTTTATCTTGGGACAGTCCACGAAGGTCGAGGTCCAAGTACTAACGTACCGTGTGTGTCTGAAGTGTTGTAAGAGGAAGTTTATCCCCACAAGACTTAAATACTTTGAGATTTGGAGGAAAAGGGAAAACTTCTGCAGGTAGTAAGTTAGTTAGTCTAAACATTCTGGAAATGAAAGAACGGACAAAGTGGGAAATACTTGGCCTCTCAAGCTGGACTGTAATATTACGCATAAAAGTGGCGCCACGTGTTGCTCTGCTGGGTTTTGCCAGAGGATAAATTATACTGGCCAACTCATCGGAGCCGAAGCCGTGAAAATACCTATAGAAGAGCGAGCAAGAGAACAAAACTTTTCTGTAAGTGTGGGATCATATATATGAATAAAACAAACAGCTCTTCTTTGAATGGAGTCCAAAATTCTAAGTGATGTAGGAGACGCCAATCCCCAGACATGAGGACAATATTCTAAAGAGAGTCTGATCTTGGATACATACAGAGTATACCGATTAAAAGGAAAGAAATACTTTTTGGCTCAAAAAGGGAATCCAAGCATTTTTGAAGCTGATGAGGCTATAGATGTAATGTGTTTGTGCCAGTTAAGGTTATTCCAAAAGTAACACCTACAAGATTAAATGATTCTTTGTTCTGCAAAACCTGGCCGCTCATACGTAGCGGATGAGCATTGGCAGACTTTTTCGCGACAGCGAACATGACTGTTTTAGAGGCATTAAAATGGATAAGATTTTTGGCGCCTCAATCCAATCAATTAAGGTCTTGTAAAAGAGATATCTGCATTGACCTGCGCTTCTATTTCAAATCAGACTTATAGGGTGGCTTAAGAAATTGATTATTAGAGTGGAGGGTAATATGGTCAGCAAAACTATAAATAAAATTGATCATGGAAGAGAGAAGATCGTTCATGTGAAGAAGAAAGAGAGTTAGTGTCAGTACGAGCCCTGGGGTACCCCATTATTTTGGTAGAAACTGGGAGAATGACCTAACGCTTTGGATATGTCAAGAGCAACGATCTGGGATTGACGAAGACACTTAAGGGACTTGTTCCAGTTGTGTGAGACAAAGGGAAGAAGATCAGCTGTGGGTCTTTTGTGGTTAGTGGTCCATACTGTCTGGCATGTAAAATTTTGTGTTTTTTCAAATACTTTAAAATTTGGGAATTAATGAATTTTTCCATTACCTTACAAACAACAGAAAGAAGAGATATACATCTATAGTTAGAAGGGAGAGTTTGGCATCCTTTCTTGGGAACAGATTGTACACGTTCAGCTTTCCAGCTTTCCGGAAAAATGTCCGAGTCATAAGAGATTCGAAAGAGGCGAGTTAGGACGGGTGCAAGCTCAGAAGCACATTTTTTTTTAAGACGATTACTGGTATGTCATCCAGCCCAGACGATTTTTTGGTATTAAGAGAAGAAAGGATACGCTTGATCTGTTTAACTTTAAAAATAATATCGGACATTTTATTAGGAACAGGGGCAAAGATAAGGAAGATTAACGGGCGGATCAAGGGCAGAAGTGGCAGCAAATTGTTAGGCAAATAGTTCGCTTGTGTTGAACCCGCGATCATGCTCTTAGGGTACAGTAGTGGGGCCAAAGCAAGCTAGAAAAAATGTAGAAAAGTGAATGTCTAACGCTTTACTTTTTCCCTAGCTTACTTTGCTCCCACTATTCTGCTTCAAGAACGAGAACGCCCATTCAGCGCAATGTTCGGAGCTATTTTTCACACTTGTCGCCAAACTTATATGGTCGACCGAAGATTTACAACTTGTAAAATAAAATTTGATGTTTAATAATCCGTTTACTACATTCAATTCGGACGATAATTACGCTTAGTCCTCCAAAATATCAATGCAAAATCTTTAATATGCTATTTAAAAAAAATACTTGTCGAACAGCGTCCGCCTTTAGCCTTTCTCAACAACATATTATAAGCAATAATATTTTGTTTTTAATTATCAGTTTATCAATTGAAAAGGATCCAAGTTACAAATTTTGCAAAAAATTGCCATTTTAGCAACTTTTCTCTGCGAAAAATGCACCGATAAAGTTTTATAAAAAAAAATTATTTGGTTTGTTTTTCGATTCTTAAAAAGTCTTATTAACAGTATCACAAGCTAAATACAATTAAATAAAAAAAATATTCTAAAAGGTAACATGGCTTCTTTTTTTATAGATTTCCAAATAAAACAAGAAAAAGCCAACTTTTTGTACAAATTTTAGTTTTTTTCTGTTCTATGCACCACTTTTTAGAAGACGGTACCAAAACAGCTTCTATTTTGCTCTGTAAACTGTACTAAATTACGGTTCAGTTGAAAAGAACATTCAGCATACTTTCCTACATTATAAAATTTTACTTTCATCTTAAAAACAAATTATTAATAATTCGTTTTTAATATAAGGAAGCCAAAGGGACGATGTTTTAAATCTGATCCTTCCCATTATAAGCTCGTCAAAATCACCAGAAGTCTTGGCTATAGCCAGTATTTCGTGCGGCCTTGTATCCTTGGGTAAAAACGACACCGAAGTGCCATCAGCTATTTTAAATGTCATGATGGAATTAGGGGCACAAGATCCAGAATGTCTAAAATCATTTTTTATGAAACTCATGGGACTTGGTGTGGCTCTATGCTATTTTGGAACTAAAGACGGAATTGAAGTATCCAGTAATGCTATGGAGGTAATAGCCTTAAGTTTTTTTGTTATATACAGGGTGAAATAGTTTAATATATTAAAACCTTAAAATGTTTGGGTAATAAATAAAATGAATATTGTTAAATACAGCAGGTCTAATTTTAGATCTCAGTACTTTAGGAAGCCAAGATTTTACCATAGAAACTAGGTCCTTCTATTACTCGGGTATTTTTGGTAGGATTATAATTTGGACTGTCTTACTGTCTTTTTTTTAAACAATAATTTCAGGTATTTCCAGAACCGTTTCGAAGCACAATGCAAACAATGCTTCTAATGTGTTCCTATGCTGGGACTGGAGACGTTCTTATAATCCAAGAATTACTCGGAATGGTCGGAGAGAAAATCGAGGTTCCCGAAAAAGAAAAGCCCGTCAAGGATACTCAGAAGGGCAAAGAAGGAACTAAAATCAAAGGCAAGAAACCTGCTGAGTGGGACTATACCATGGGTCAAGCTATGGCTGCACTGGCAGTTGCATCGGTGTCGTTTGGAGAAGAAATAGGTATCTTTAGGGGTTTTGTAAAAATAGATTTATGTATTTAAACAACACTAAAATTAAAATAATTATTTTTTTTTTTTTTTTAAATGTGACCACAAAATCACGTTTCGCTTAATTTTTTAGGAATGGAAATGGTGCAGAGAATTTTTGGTCATATGGGCAGATATGGAGAACCGTCAGTAAGAAAAGCTATTCCGTTGGCAATAGCTTTGTCTTCCGTGTCGGATCCACAACTGTCTGTCCTTGACGTTTTAACTAAATACTCCCACGATTCAGATGATGATGTTGCTTCTAATGCCATATTTGGGTTAGGTATGTTTAGGGTATAAATGTCATGTTAAGGTTAGAGTGTTTTACTTTAAAATCCTTTAATACCTTCTACCCATGTAACCCTTACACTGATCTGTAAATTGTCATATCACGTACAAAATCGAAAGATCATCAACAAGATATTTCGGCCTTTCCTATAAACCTACCGAGTGGCAACTGTTTATTGACTTTTTGAAGACAAGTCTAGTCTAAAGGCAGTACTATTGTTTAATAAACACATACAACTATCTGTTCCCGTAATTCATGCTGTAAATATGAAAGAAACATAAGAGCACATGCATACATATATTACCTCAAAGCATAAAATACAAAGTTTGTTGACTCTTTGAAGGCAAGTCTCAAGGCAGTACTATTGTTTAATGGACACGAAAATTTATCCGTTCCCGTGGGTCCTGCTGTAAATCTAAAAGAAACATAAGAGAACATGCGTATATTACCTCAAAGCATAAAATACAAAGGTCATAAATAGAAAATCTGCGCCGATCTAAAAGTTGTTGCATTACTTATAGAACTGCAGAGTGGCTACACCAAATATTGTTTTTTTTATGCGAATGGGACACTATGTCGTTAACGAATGGGCGTTACGTGAAAACATTCTGCCCGGTTTGAAAATCGTCCCTTATAAATCCTTAGTAGAGCAGCTGAGCATTTATTTACCTCCTCTGCACATAAAACAATGGCTTATAATTTTAATTTTATTTTTTTTAAGCCCTAAATAAAGAATGAAATGCGGTTCTTTATTTGAGACGAAAAATCGCGCGTTTACATAAGGAAAAACCAAAAAGAGGAATGGTCTTTGAGACATAAATCCGAGAACTTTCTCAAGAGAAAAGCTTTGAAACTACACTTTTGGCAAAAGAAAATAGGGCTTGGGCTGCCTTTAAAAATGTATGCATCATCTTAAGCAACAAGAAATCGAAAAACTACACAGATCTAGTTAAAGAACATACCCAATCTTACAAGACGTTAGATTGCAACATATTACTTAAGCTGCATTTTTTTTCTTTTCTTTCACCAGCAACTTGCTCAAATGGAGAAGCGGTATAGTGGAAAATGGACTAAAAACATGTTAGAGCGCTACTCTTTGAACCTCAAACGAGAAACCGATCTTTATGAATACAAGCGAAAAAATACAACAAACTAATTTCTTTGAATAATTTTTTTTTTGGATACAAATTAAGTATATTTTGTAATGATTTACTAACCAACTTATGATATGGGTTTTCCATATTTTATATTCTTTTCTTTTCTTAAAATGTATGGGTATGAGAATCTGAGATAATCGAGATTCTGATAATGATCGGTTGTGGCGATAAAACTTTTTACTCTAGATGAAGTGTGTCAATTATTTAATGTTAAAAATTTAAATAATTTAATAAGTAACCAGTAAGCAAGATAAAAAAAAAATAGGAAAAATGGACATGTCAGAGACTTATCTAAAAGTGGCCATCCTAAGTTAGCAGATGATCGAAACTGGATTTTCTTGCACTTGGGGTGCAAGAAAATCCTTGTACAAGCACACGACAAGTTGCTTTGGATACTAATATGTCATGTCTCAGTTGAAAATGTGTTAAAAAAGGAGAAGTGGCATTCATTCAGGTAAGGGAAGATGACTATGCCATAGACTTTGATCGGAGGCTGGAATTTTACGGGCAATCAGAGAAATGTGTGATACTGACCCCATAGGTATTTGTGAAAAATATAATTTTCTCAAACGAAGCGACATTTTGTTTAAATAGAAATGTTAATCGACAAACCTTTTGACACTGGTTCCCTAACAATCCTTACTGAATAAAGACATCACACACTCGATAACCCCAAAAAATAAACGTTGAACGGTATTACCAGTTTCTGCATAATTAAATTAATTAATTCCGATATTATGCTTCCCAACAAAAATGTCCATTGGTTCCAGCAAGACGGTGGCACCCCATTACTACACGAACGTTCAAATGTATCTGGATCATCGGTGGTTCGGGCGTAGGGGTGAAATCGAGTGGCCACCTAGATCACCTGATCGAACCCCTTTGGATTTTTTCCTTTGTGTACCGAAATAAACCAGATCATGTAGACGATTTAAAGGAGCGTATAAGATATGAAATTACGAATATTAGACCTGAAATTATAAATTACGTCCAGCGGGAATTTGTTTATCGTTTAGGACATTGCCAGATAGAAAATGGCCACCAATTTGAACACCTTCTGTGAGCTATTTTAAAGTTATTAGTGCCATACAGTTTTTACAAAATAATAAATTTTCAATTTTTAAACCTTTATTTTTCAATATATTTAGCTATAGGGTGTATTCAGCGGTGTAGCGTCGGCCCACTTTTTGGGGACTCACTTTACCGTTTTCCCACTTTTAACATAAAATTGTAAAGTTTATTGGCAAACACCAAAATAGTACATCCATATAAATTTCACGCCCTCCCCCACTTTCACAGGTCACGCTACGCCGCTGGTTGTATTACATGAATTGTTCTTAGAATGTTCAGGGTATTCCATTTAAAAATACCGTCCATGTCTTAATATCTCTAACACCAATCACCCTGTATAATAGGTATTTGTGTATTATAAGTGCAAAGTGATAAATTGCCGCTCTGATCAAGAAGTTTGACGAGCGACACGTACCAGAGCTCGGCTATCTTGCGAGAGCGGCAATCTCACTTTGCACTCAAATTATACACAATATTTTTTCTACAACCGCAGATTTTATAAAAACATTTGGTAAAAAATAATAATTGTGAATAACTTTAAATTTGACAGTTAAAAAACACACACAGCTGTCAAAATCAACAATTAAAAACAGTTTTTCTATTATGGTTTCCATGGTAACTCAGTGAGCGGCAAAATAATAAAAGCTCCCTCCTCGGAAAAGTGCAACTTTACGCTTTCTTTTTAAAACGCAAACATGGTAGTTTTCGTTTTGTTATAGAAAAATAAATTTTATCTAAAAAGACGCCCAATTATAAATAATTTACGTCGTACCTATTGTTTTTCCCTCAAAATAATTACCTGAGTTTGTATCGAATTGTTTCCATACTTTATTTACATACTTACATGTATAGATGTTTTCTAAAGTAAGTTTTAATCGATTTATCCTACTTTTTGTCATTAAGGTTTTAAGTTAGAACTTAATAGATAAAGACCAAAATATCTACAAATAAAACTGAGATATACTGTTTAATATTTTATTCATCTAGGTCTTATTGGTTCCGGAACTAACAACGCACGCTTAGCAGCAGGCTTACGGCAGTTGGCAGTATTCCACGCAAAAAATCCGTCACAACTTTTTATGGTGCGGATAGCTCAAGGTTTGGTGCATATGGGCAAGGGAACTGTAACACTAAATCCGCTCCATACAGACCGAATGTTGCTTGATCCAGTTGGTATGGCAGGTAGAAAAATACTCAAGTTTCTTTTGCATACTATGCTAAGTATATTCTGTGTATCTGTCCAATACAAGGAAGTTTAAAGGTATATGGAAGGCCAATGCTGTAGAACAAAATTGTCTAGGCGTGCAGGGCAGCGGGAATAGGGGAATTGGCCCCGCGGATGTCAGGTCAGGTCTTCCATAATTCTTTGTTACTATGTATAAACTTGACATCAAATGTTAAATTCAAGCTAACTATCTTTTCTTCTTTATAATAGACCAGGTAATCAAGGAGTGTCTGCAGAACTGACACTAGTGTCGGTGTAGTCTTCTGTGATTGTGAATAGAGAAAATGGCTATAAAGCCTTCAAGTAAGTAAAGTACGTATTAGTGTTAGGTATTTTGGAAAAGCCCTTAACTCGTAAGTTTGTCAGGTGATTTTTTACTTATCTCTTTTCCGATTTTTATCGGAGTCCGCTAGTTTTTGAGTTATGACGCCCTACTGACATAACCTCAAAATTGCATAAAATTGCTGAAATAAATTAATTTTAATAAATATACTTTAACCAACGCTCGAAGTTTTTTTAGGTTCCGTTAATTTTTTCTTGCACAAAATTGTTGGTTATAGACTATTTAAAATTATTATGTAATATTAGATTTTATAACATCTGATTTAATATGGAAAGAATAGATGGCGCCACTTCACAGCTTTCTCTTTAAATGGTCGATATTTTTGAGAGTTTTGTATTTTTACCAAAAATCTTGGTAAAATAAATGACAACACGATTTTTTGAAATAAATTTCAAACATTGTATGATAGTTTCATGTACCTAACACCAGTTTTGGGATAAAAGAAAGGCGCCTCTGTAAGCAAAAAATCATCGAAATCGGCAAGGGTCAAGAAAAGTAAAAACTTACCATAATTTAAACCGGTTGTTTGTGTTTTAGGGTCATACAATATTTTATAAATGTATAATTTGTATAAAAGTACAATAAAATAGTGTCACCTTATGCAGGTAATCCACATCTACACCGAATTTAGTAAAAGATCCTAAGATTCTGGTTGTCCATAAAAAAGTAAAAATTTTTATAACTGCTTTTTAGGCATATAGTTTTCACTAATAACAAAAATTCATCAGACAGAATAACAGTGGTTAAAAATGTTTACTTACCTTTGGTAGGTATCCATTGTAACAGTATCCGTTAAAAATTATGTGCCTTTAGTATGTCGACCTTAAAAAGTTAATAATGTAAGTAAGAAACCAAAATCCAATTTCTTTATAAACAAATACAAAAGAAGCAAAAAGGAACTTTAACATAAAATTATTTTTTCTTTCATTTAATTAGTGGGACCTGTATATATTAAAATTTGCCTGGTCTGCCCAGTAATTGATAATTTTGATCCTTTAAAAAGATGTACTAAATTATTAAATGAAATATGAGTAGCTAAGAGTAAACCTAATTTCTTTTTAATCTAAAAGATAGTTAAGAGTACCTTACTTTTCTCACAGCTTTTGCCTTTAAAATTTTCCTTAAATTTATAATTGAAGTATTATTATTTATTCGGTTACCTAACGTTGCGTCTCATAAGAAGCACCTAATTTTAATTTAAAAAATGCTTACCTAAAATAACAAATTCCGGGTATGTTACCCTTGGATTTGCAAGACAAAACCATACAACCTCTAGTCATTTTGTTACGATATTATAAGTAACAAACAATAAACACAAAATTATATTCACAATTTAATAAACACTAATCAATGCAAAATATGAAGGTTTTTATCGATCCAAAAATTTCTGCAACCACAAAATAAAATAACATAAAGCAAAACAATCGAAATTAATACGGCGCAAACGACAACGAAACATGTAATTCGCTTGGAAGGGTTGATAGGACGCAACGGTACACAGTGGATATGGTTTCATACGCGCCGCACCTTCTACAGAAAACGGTACTAGGGCTCTGATAAAAGTATAATGTGTTGCTTACCTACACACTAATTTATGAGTGTGTAAGTCGGCAACACAATAAAATTTCGTGGAGTTTTGTTACTACGCACAATCGCGGGGGCTACTCATGACAATTATTTTTATAGTGGGCTGAACATTTTTTGATCGAATAGGCCAATGCTATGGCCTTCCTATACCATCAAACTTCCTTGGTCCAAAATAATTATTTTTTAACGTCTCAATATTTTTAGGTCTTTTAATAACAACAGTGTCTCTGTTAGAGCCTCATTCTTTAATACTAAGTAAATCGCACTATTTGCTATACTGCTTAGCTGTGTCGATACAACCAAGATGGTTGTTGACGCTGGACGAAAAATTAGAAGTTGTACCGACAACTGTTAGAGTAGGACAAGCTGTGGACGTAGTTGGAAAAGCAGGTAATTTAGTGATTTTATTTCCTTTCCTGCACTAATGATAACTTTTTTAGGTACCCCAAAAACAATTGCTGGAATACATACACATACAACACCCGTGTTGCTAGCTGTAGCTGAGAGAGCCGAACTAGCAACGGATCAATTTGAACAGTTTGCTCCTACGTTGAATGGAATTTGCGTTTTGAGAAGGAATCCTGATTCTCAACAATAAAAATAATTATTCTTAAAATACATTCAAAGTTTTGTTATTAGTTTTTAAATTTCTGATCAGTATTATATATTAGTTCTGCTCTTTAAACAATGTTTTATTTCAGTAAATGAACCAAATACAGGGTAACTAAAAACTTATGGCTAAAAATTGAAGGGGATGTACAAGGTCAACAAACGAGGACTCTACAGGACCATAATGGTGGCATTCCTCACATTACAAAAAAAAGTGAAATAGCCATTGTGTATTTTTTCCCACAGATTCTAAAAATATATTAAAAATATGTTTGGGCATTTCAGGTATCTATTGTTGCCTTTTTTATTTTTCAATTCGCAAATTTCTCATGAATTAATTCTGTTGTTAGTAAAAATGCATATGAAATGCTTATTATTGAAACGAGACGAAAAAGTGAGTACTGTTTTTTTTTTTAACGACCCAATAAATAAGGTTTCAGTTCAAATCAAATTTTTAGGTGTTTTTCAATATTCTACTGGAAAAAAAGCAAGATCGCTATTTCACAAAGAGTAAACACAGAGTTTGTGGTGGCTAAGAGGAAATTTCGGACATTACATTTAAGTTTTTAAAATTACCAGTATGGGGCGTAACAATTATGACAATGCTCAAAGTGGCGCATTTTTAATGTATTTTCAGGGTATTGGGAAAACTATAAAAGATCGAGCAAATCTAATGGCACGTTCGATTTTTGAAACGACTGCAACGGTAAAAAAAATCGCGTTTAACTTAATTCATCTCGGAGATACAGGGCATTTTTTTAAATTTTGACGATTTCAGTATTGGCAGGAAGCGGAGTGTATGGTGGGGATAGCTGAATCGATTGCAGCGCTCGCTGTGGTCAAGTTTTTGACAATATTAAGTAGCCTCTGTCTCCGTAAGACGCCTTCCGTACGGCTAACGGTAAAAAAACACTTTTTTGCTCCTATTTTTGTCCCGGGGGCGAAATTCAAAAAACATAACTTCAGAATCACGTGGACAGACAAATAAATATATATACCTACCTACATATAAATATATCCACATTAGTATATATATATATATATATATATATATATATATATATATATATATATATATATATATATATATATATATATAATATATATATATATATATATATATATATATATATAATATTATATATATATATATATATATATATATATAATATAATGAATTAATGTAGTAGCAGAATAGTAATAAATTCTATAATTTCCAAACACTTTTGGGTACCTTTTAAATTTAGTAAAGAAGAATAAACACTACATGTTAAATTCCATACCGTTAAGACTTCGTTTCCTAAGTTTTTTAAGATTTGATAACAAAGAAAAACTTCTTTTAATATACCATGTTATCTGTTCTGAGATTAATGTTTGCGAGTTAAAGAAATTCTTTTAATAGACTGGTGAATAAGAATGTCTTAAAGAATTGCATAGTGTTAGTCTTCTGTGATTGTGTAAAACTAGAAGTATAATACAATTTAGTATTTTGGAAAAGCCCTTAACTCGTAAGTTTGTCAGGTGATTTTTTACTTATCTCTTTTCCGATTTTTATCGGAGTCCGCTAGTTTTTGAGTTATGACGCCCTACTGACATAACCTCAAAATTGCATAAAATTCCTGAAATAAATTAATTTTAATAAATATACTTTAACCAACGCTCGAAGTTTTTTTAGGTTCCGTTAATTTTATACTGTCAAAGTATTTGAATGTTGGGTTATTAAAAAAATATTGAAATAAAGAACAAGGCATGCCGTACTCGTCTTGTATGAAACAAAAATTTACCACAAGAAAACTTTTAAACTATGAAAACTTAAAATATAATTTGTGTACTCTATTCCTAAATAAAAAAATTAAACTGAAAACACTTATAATTTATTACGTTTACAAACATTTAAAATTGGTCAAACATAAATAAAATATATAAATATATCACTAAAAATTTGAGGTTACCAGTTGATCCATCCATATACGTCGTCATATAAAATGGTGCCATAACACAGACATCTACTCCTAGCTAGAGTTGTCGCACATGGCGTTAAAGTCACAGCTTTCAATGCTTTGATTATAATAGTCATTTACTTTCTTATAATCACACAGGTCCGAATCTGGGCAGCTAGGAAGTCTGACTATGTTTTCTTGGTGTAGAACTAGGATTTTTTTAGTACCACCGCAACTTAAAAGAAAACATATACACATGTAGATATTCGTTACATAAGAAGATATAATGTATGTATGTATGTAACTAATATGAAATAAATATTTGAAAGTGGCTATGTTTATACCCTAATTTTTTGAAGTACTTACTTAAAAAGGACAAAAGCTAAATTTGTTCCAAAAGAGTCAATCAAACTAGTTCTCCATCGTCTATTTTTCATTTGATTAAAATTATCAGCCCTTAATGGATAATTATCCTTATGCAATCCCATATGTGCTAACATTTTTAATAGCGTTCCAGAGTGCGTAAAATAGATGGTAGCTTTTGGACGAGAATTGGTACTAAAATATTTATAAACCATTATTAAAAATAATAATATTGTTATCTTAAAAATCGTACTAAAACAATACATGCAACAAAGTGGAAGGTTGATAGTAACATTCAATCAAAAAAAAAAAAAACTGGTAAGTTTGTAAAAAAACTTTTCTTCGTGATGTTTAAAACTTGCATAACAGCTTTCTGCCTACAGCAACACTAATCAGACGGATATAATACAAGGTGGTCCCCGGGGGCGGGAAGTTTTGATAATGTTGTTATTCCGTAACTACGCATAGTTGGCTATAAATTGTTTTTTGAAATTATTTGTCACTATATGCCATATAGTAATCATGGAGCAGTGGTCTGGCGAGCAACGTGAATTTATGATTAAGTCGTACTATAAAAACAATAACTGTGTGGTTGCAAAGTTCCTTCGGCCCATGCTATAAAGGAATGGATTCGTTAATTTGAAAAAACAGGTTCAACTGTCAATGTCAAACATAAAGGACCAACTAAAAGTGTCCGAACGCCTAAAAACATCGATCGTGTAAGAGTATCTGTGGAACACAGTCCAAAACGTTCTACCCGGAAACGAGCCCAAACGTTAAGAATTTGTAAGACATCTTTACTTCGAATTTTGCATAAAGATCTCAATTTTCATCCATACATAATTAAAATTGTCCAAGCACTGAAACCAGCAGACATCCCAACTCGTTTACGTTTTGCTGAAACCCTGCTTGAGAATGAAATCGATATACACAATTTATGGATGTCTGACGAGGCGCACTTCCATTTATTCGGCTATGCTAACAAACAAAATTGTCGTTGTTGTCTGGAGTTCAGAAAATCCACAGGAGCTTCACGAACAACCATTACATAGCCCAAAAGTGACGATATGGTGTGCGATGCTTTCAGTGGGAATTATAGGGCCCTACTTTTTTAAGGATGAGAATGAGAATGCTGTTTCCAATAACTCTATGCGTTATACCGGTATGATAAACCTGTTTCTGCGTCACCGCTTGAACACATTTCCACATAACAATCAAACATGGTTCCAGCAGAATGGTGCTACTTCACACACTACGAGAGCGTCATTAAGTTCCTTGCAAATATTGTTTCCGCAACAAGTTATTTCCAGACGAGGAGACATTGACTGGCCGTCAAGGTCGCCAGACTTAACGGCTTGCGATTACTTTTTGTGGGGCCACCTAAAGCAAAATGTGTTCATTAATAAACCAATAACCATTTAGGGGCTTAAAAGAAACATTGGAGAAACTGCTAACATTCCTGTGAATATATTGCATCGTGTTATGGCGAATTTCCAGCTAATAATTCAAGAGTGCATACAGAGAAGGGGAAGACATTTACCCGGTATTATTTTTAAGAAATAAAAATGGCATACGACTAGTTTGCTAATGTTATATTGTATTTTATTTTAATTTAATTGCCTTTAGAATCATAAAGTATTTAAAACTTCCCGCTCCCGGGGACTACCTTGTACTTTAATGACAAAAAAATTTTTTTAAATATAAAAACAGTATTTTGAGGTTATGGTCTTCATGGACTAAAACGACAGTTTATTAAATTATACTTAATTGACAATATACAGGGTCAGACACAACGAAATTGGGAAAAATCGATACTAATTTTATCAGGATACCCAAATTGTGTAGGATTAAAATGTATATTATAACTAAAATTTTCGGGGTTTATGAAAATACTGACACTTTTACACTTTTTTTTATTAAAATAATAATTTACGACCTAAAAGCCAGATTATGACATACATTTCAATTTTAAAAAATGTATTTTGATAAAAATTGGTGCTAACTTTCAAATTAGGGGTACTTACTTCATTGGTGGCGATTTTCTCGGACACTATAAAATACCCACTATCGGTTTAGACTTTAGACCATGCAGACCATAACCCCAAAATACTGTTTTAAAATTATAAAATTTTTGGTTTATTCTTTGTTCTATTCGGCGACTTCTCCTAGGACAGGCCATATATATTTCGATATTACAAATTAAAAAAGAAGGTACGTGTGTCCGGAAAATACACATACAAATTATCGTCAATTTTCTAATCAATAAACCGCAGTAATCCCACAAAACCTAACAATATTGTACGATTGGCCCTTTTTTTCTACATAATTTTTTTAAAAATTGACACTACCTGCTAATAATTTCCGATATTGACAGGGAGCGGAGTGCATGGTAGGGACAGCTGAATCGCTTACAGCGCTCGCTGTGGTCAAATTTTAGTTAAATCTTGCTGGATATAAATGTAAACAATTAGATAAAGATACTAAAAATGGTGCATAATAGTTGTTAAGCCGTTGGATGTCAGAATACTGGCAGAAATAGTAACTGCAAATTTTATACATTTCCAACTGCTAGTTGGATATTAGAAAAAAGGAAAAAATGGATAAATGCACGCAGCCAAAGGTTTTGAGTTCAAATTTCCCGCTTAGCCGAACGACTTTCGGGTTTCGGGCTTAGCCGAACAACTTTCGAATTTGACGTAACAAGAAGAAAAGCTTACTCGTTTCTTGCCATGTACCGTTTGTTCCTGTCTTTTCCTAAAGTTTTTTAATGATTTGCGAGTTTTAAAAAGAAAAACGTTCTTTTTAATAGACTTAACGGCCGAGTGATGATCGCGTTGTTAAATTTAGCAATGGACTTAGCAATTGTTAAAAGTTAACAACGGTTTAGAATGTTTAACAAAACGTCATTGTCAGTGTTATTCAATGATTTTAGTAGGCAACCTGTCAAAATCTGACATTTTGTTAAACATTCTAAACCGTTGTTAACTTAGCAATTGTTAAAAGTTAGAATGTTTAACAAAATGTCAGATTTTGACAGGTTGCCTACTAAAATTATTGAATAACACTAACAATGACGTTGTTAACTTTTAACAATTGCTAAGTCCATCGCTAAATTTAACAACGCGACCATCACTCAGCCGTAAGTAAACAAGGAGTATCTGCAGAACTGATTTTAGTATCTGTGTAGTCTTCTGTGATTGTGAATAGAGAAAATGGCTATAAAGCCTTCAAGTAAGTAAAGTATATACGAGTGTTAAGTATATTGAAAAAGCCCTAGACTCGTAAGTGTGTCAGGTGATTTTTTACCTATCGGCCAATTGCTGATTTTTGTCGCAGCCCGCTGGGTTTTTGAGTTATGACGCTCCACTGACATAACCTCAAAATTACATAAACATTCCTAAAATTCCACCGATTTTCACCTAGGAGATTTAACCAGAAGTTATTCTGACATTCGTAATGTTATCTAACAGTCACTTACAGTGCTGACCCGGTGTATAATATATTTATTTACGAAAAATAAATACATTTTATTAATAATCTTACACCTTTTCCACGGCTTTCAAGCATGATTTTACGCAGACGTCTGATATCGTTTTCATCGCACACCGTGAGTTTAGTAAGTAAGTTAGCTTAAATCTACCTATTTTGACGTTAGAACAATCTTCCACGCGTATTTTCGGGCGCCCTGTATATGCGAAAGTTAAGAGAAAAACTTACGTGTCAAAATTACTTATCATATCACCAAACGCTGGACAAGCTTGTTTATAAGTTAACTCGTGTCCATAACCATCTTGCCAGTAATATTTTAAATCATCTCTATATTCAAAGACCTACAATATTAATAAGTTTATTTTAAAAAACCCTTTTTATTTTTATACCGTTAAAATCTCTCGGTCAATTAAATAATTATATCAGCACCTTTAAATTGTCTTCCGTGAAGGGTGAACACCATGGAGACTTGCTTTTTTTATTCCATGCAGTCTCGAAGCCACAAGCAATATACATAGTTAGCAGGTCAGCTAAAATTAAAAAAAACAACTTTACAGAGTGTCCCATGAAAAATGGATAAAGAGATATTTTGGTGTTAAACTATTAATATAAGGTTATGGGTCCGGTGTCGTTTAGCTCCATTCGATTTAAAAAAAAATGAATATTACAGATAAAAAGAACATATTTTGTTTAGTAGATTTCAATAAGAAAAAATGCATTTTTGCAGAGAAAAATGAAATTAAAAGTCGAGAAAACACTATGTTTTTAAGTTAAGTAAAAGATCAGAATTTGCGACGTCGTCGGATCAAAAATAAAGGATTTAAATTTAGTTTTCAGTATTATGGATTAAATAGAAATACACAAATTACAGAAAAATAATTTCTACCCTATTTTTTCTATAAAAAATCAAAAAATTAAGATATCAGCCTTTTTTTTATTTTGTTCGACGGCGCATTTATAATAAGAAAATTTTACAATTTAATGAGGAAAACCTAACGACCACTAACCAAAAACTAGCCAGAACTAAGTAATAGTTTGGAAGTTGATGTTTGTAAGTTCTGGTTAGATTTTTCTTTAAAAAAAAAACTTCATTTCTGGTAAATGGAAAAAAGCAACCTTCAATAATAACAAATCATTAAAAAACATCTGGCGACATTGCTTATTCAAGGAGAAAATCGCATCGTATTATCTCTTTTTGTAGGTATTTTTTCTCATTTTTTTTATGTTAGTCGGCCATATTACTTTAGTATATTTTATATGGGAAATAAAGAAATTATTTTATTTTGTGATAATTTGAGTGAAAAATTATTTTTTTCAGACCCTATGTGTTTTATTATGATGTAACAAATAAGTGAAAACAAAAATTATATCAAAATATTGCTGTTTAAAAATGGAGCTAAAGTTCACTGCAGCCTAAGGTTATTTTATTTATTTATTTTTTTTTTTGGATATACTTGACATATTTCTTCAGATATTTTAATGAAATTCGGCACTCCAGTCTTCTAAGGCCAATATCTATTAAATCTAATGCACTTTAAAATATTCTTTAGTGTGAATTTATTACAATGCCACTTGCTACTTTTATTTGTAAAATCTGATTATTCATTTAATTTCCTGTTTTTTTTTCCTTCGTATTTTCGATGTTTTATACACTTCAAAAAATATTTTAAGAGTATACAGGTTGTAAAAACTAAGATGCTTACGATTTTAATGGACTATAGTGGAGCTCAAAACAAATCAAAAACTTTATATGACATATGTGTCAAAACTTGACAGATTTTGTCTAAACGATATCAAAGTTACAAACTTTGGAAGCAAATATTTCTGAAAAGCTTAACAATTTAAAACTTTCGTCCTAATCGCTTATTAGTAGATTTATTTGCTAATAAAGTAAATTAGGTTTTAAATGTTTCAATCTATAAATAACAAAAATATAATTTTTCCCCCAGTTAAAAATTTAAAAGGACAATTGGCAACAGCGCTACCCAAAAGCCTCGGGTAGTCGTGCATTGTGCGTACTGGTGGCAATGTTTGTCCATTGTAGGTCAAAATGTTTTTAAATCGAGAAAACATGCCGATATGTTATTAATTTATGATGAGGCAAACCAAAATGCTAATCTATCAGCTCAAATTTACCGTGAAAGATTTCAATGACGGCTACATCCATTTAGGACAACCATAGTGCAGGCGTACCAAAGAGTTTTGAAAACGGGATGTGTGCAACCAAAAAATCTTATTCTTTAAGCAAAATAAAAAAGTGCTGTTTTAAAACATAATAATTTGTGTTCTTAAAATGGATATTCAGTTTAATTTTGTGATAAATACAAGTTTATTATTTCCTAATTACAAAATGTAAATAAATATTTCTTTAAAAAAGTGTAAATATGTAAAACCTCGCAAAAAACGTTCCACGTTCGAATCATGTGATAAAGTGGGCGCGGTGTTGCCAGATTTTTTAAACTTTGAAAACCCATATTTCGAAAATAATTAACTTTTGACCCATGTGTTTTTCGCTTTTTTGACTTGTTTTGAGCTTCACTATTGCCCATTAAAATCGTGAGCATCAAACATTTTACTGATATATTCTTCTTACTGAGTTTACTTACAAACATCTAGTTCGTTATTTAGACCAAGTCTTTCATTGACCTCCTTAACTACTTGAAGCATAGCAGGAGTGTTTCCAAACTTCTTGTGTTCCCCATTTGCCTTTACACTGCCTTTTACATCTCTATTCCATTTTTTGCAAAGTTTATAAAACTGAAAATAAAACATATTTTTGCTTGTAATAAAATATATATTATATTTTAATAAAAATAAAGAAAAACACTTAAAAGATAAAAATATCTTACTCTTAAAATTGGATCCATTTTACTCGGTTCAGGGAACCAAACATCTTTGGCAGTCTGTTTTCCAAATAGACCAGCGGCAAAATAATACGCGCTCTTTTTGGTTCTTTGTGAATATGTATATTTAAACTAAAAACAAAAATACAAATAATTATAGTTAGGACTCTAATATATTTTTGTCTAATTTACCAACATAAAAAAATAGAAGAAATACAGGGTGTCCTGATAAGGTCGTCCTCCGGTGATATCTCGAGAACCCTTCATCGCATAGCTTTCGGAAAAAATATTTATAGTAAAACCAGCCTTGAGAAAATGCTGAAAATTATTTTCAAGTTTCTAATTCCACTGCTAGAGGGCGTAAAACTAAAAACAAAATTGAAAACACTGATTATTTTAAAATATGCCATATTAACTTATATGTCGTGGATAGTTTTCTCACAACCTATGTAAAATAAGGAAACTTTTTTCCAAAAAACGTTTTTCCCTAACCTGTCAAATATAGAGATAGAGAGGGGAGGAGCGAATGAACAATTGAAAAAAATTAAATAACCTTCTGTCGTTTGAAAAATCTTTTACCAGGGCTTAAGATAAAATATTGGTATAGTTAATTTATTTTTTTGTTTTATTCCTAGAGACTGATTTGTGGCAAAGATATAAATTTTGTCAATTTTTTCGAAAAATTTAAATACAATGGTTTTATTATTATAAGCCCATTAAAGATCGCATAAAAAAGTCAAGAAACTGGCGAAAACAGCATTTCGATATCTTAATTAATTCTCGACTTATTGCCGAAAAACTGCATTACTCGTATCCTTTCCTATTTTAAGCTGTCAGATAAACAACGCAGCGTTTTTATCGAGAGTGCCGGGAAGTCAAAAATCACAGAAAACAGGGAAATTTAAGTTTATCAAAATCGGTTAAGCCGAAAAAAAGTTATTTAATTTTTTTCAAATGTACATTCGCTCCTTCCCATTGACAAGTTTGGAAAAACTTTAGAAAAAGTTTTTTTTTTAGCCATACTCGTGAGAAAACTATTCGACAAAGTTAAAAATTAAATAATCCGTGTTTAGTTTACCCTCTAGGTGGATTTCTTGAAATAATTTCAGTACAAGGCTGGTTTATAATATTTTTTTCCGAAAGCTATGCGAGATATCGCCGGAGGACGACCTTATCAGGACACCCTGTATAAAACACCTACCCTATACGTGGAGTTGCTATAAACATTATCGAACACACTAGGGAATCTACTCTGCATTCTTTCTGCCAAAAGCAACATCTCTTCTTCACCTTCATGGGTCAATTTTTTTTCGTCGTCTTTGTCGAGCGTGGGTTTCCATTTTCGAAATAGATCCAAGTCTCTATTTTTAATATATTCTAAAGAAATAAGAAAATATACTCCAAGTCCATCTGAGTGTTTTTTTTTAATACAGTTTAAATCGAACTTAGTTTAAATTTTATTAATATTACCCAGAGCTGGGACGGATCCTTCAAAAAAGGAATCGATTTACGGATCCGGATCCTCGTCAAGGAATCGAATCACCAAGACAAATCACGATTCCTTTTTTAAGGAAAAAAGAAATCGACTTCAGAGAATCGACAGCTACCCACTTGTAACTTATTACAAAAGATTCTATAATATTTTTCAACTTAAGCTAATATATTCACAATCAGCTTACCATTTGGAAGGCTTGCACTATTCAAAATACGTTCTCTTATTTCCGGCAATCGACCGTTAATACTTTCTAGATTTGAACTACTTGGGTTACGTGTGCCATGCCTCACAATGATCCAAACCTTCTTAGCTTCACAACCTTAACAAACACATATACATTTTTATATTTACAATGTAATTATTATAAGCAGTACAAAAAAACAATACAAATTCAAAAATAGTTAAAAAAAAAGCGCTATAGGTATAAGGTAATAAAATGAATTATTAAAACAGATAGAGTGTTCTATTTATAAGCCATTCTATCGATCAACAACACAGGGTAGCTATAATAATATATGAGCAAAAGAGATAGATAAAAAAGTGGGGTTACCATCATCCGGACCTTTTCGATTTCCGGGACCGGAGAGACATACCGCGTGTTTCTCAGAAATGTTTCACCCCTGTAAAACATTTTTTTGAAAAAAATGATACGTCGATGTTTGACATAAGTATGCATTGTTTTACCTATTTAACTGTTTTATTTGACCGTCGGTTTTATCATATGTCATTTTTTGACATTTCTGCCTTCAGACAGGGTTTTTCTACGAGAAATGAAAAGAGTTGGGGAAAAACTTTTAGCACGGTCATATGTGGGTCCATGAGAAGCATATTTCAAAATTATTTTAAAATATACAGGGTGACCCAAAAAGAAAGTACATATCAAAGTTATATTTTTTCTTATGGAACACCCCATATTTTTTGATATTTTTAGATATTATAGACCAAATAAAGGTGACTTATTTTAATATTTCCTATACCTAAAACTAACCGTTTTTGAGGAATTTGGAGAAATTTAAAAATACAGACCATAATTTAAAAATTGTTTACACCCTGTAACATATAACGAGCTGCTCGTAATTAAATTTATTTCTTAGCTCAAAGTTTAAGTTAACTATTACATAAAAGTTTTACCTTAATATTATACAGAGTGTTGAAAAAAATTGCCTTAAAGTTTGGACACACATTTTATTAAATAACTTCCTTAAGTTAAATGGAACACCCTGTATTTAGTGGCCTATTTTGACGCGAAACTAAATTCCCTTTAAAACCATATTAGGGTTTCCTATACCTATCTCTTCTGCTTTTTATGTAAACGGCGTTTTTATATTTGATTGCATTCTTAAAAATAAGGATCGAAATATGCTTTAATATTTTAGAAATGGCAATAAATTGGAGTTATTACTTTTGCCTGCATTTTGCTTGAGATACATCTTATTTTCAAATATTTGAACTTGTGCTTTTAGCGAATCTACGTGATCCTTAATAAAAAAGTTTTTTAATTACAATACAGGGTGTTCCATTTTTTAAGATAAAGGATAAGTCAAATATAAAAACGCCGTTTGCATAAAAAGCAGAAGAGATAGGTATAGGAAACCCTAATATGTTTTTAAAGGGAATTTAGTTCCGCGTCAAAATAGGCCACTAAATACAGGGTGTTCCATTTAACTTAAGGAAGTTATTTAATAAAATGTGTGTCCAAACTTTAAGGCATTTATTTTCAACACTCTGTTTAATATTAAGGTAAAACTTTTATGTAATAGTTAACTTAAACCTTAAGCTAAAAATAAGTTTAATTACGAGCAGCTCATTATATGTTACAGGGTGTAAACAATTTTTAAATTATGGTCTGTATTTTTAAATTTCTCCAAATATCTCAAAAACGGTTAGTTTTAGGTATAGGAAATATCACAATAACTCACCTTTACTTGGTCTATAGTATCTAAAAATATTAAAAAATATGGGGTGTTCCATAAGAAAAAATATAATTTTGATATGTACTTTCTTTTTGGGTCACCCTGTATATTTCAAAATAATTTTGAAATATACTTCTCATGGACCCACATATCACCGTCCTAAAAGTTTTTCCCCAACTCTTTTTATTTCTCGTAGAAAAACCGAGGCGAATGGGGTGGGCCACCCTGTATACATTTTTTAATTTAAATCTATAGTGCCGTAAAAACTTTAAAACGATTAGTTTTTATTCAGGTAGCTATAAAAAAATAAATTGAATAGTCTTCTTCTCCAGACGGAGTAAAACTTTGAAAAATCCCATTTATGGTCATAAGTAATTTTTTTCAAATGGAACGAGAATGGCAAGTTAGCGTAACCAAGACAAAGTCTAAGGATATTCTAATAAAGTCTGGTCACTCAAGGGTGCTGCGTAAAATTTCCCTCTTGTCTGCACCGATCCCTCGCCCATCGGCTACCCAGCGGCATCATTATTAGCGGATTCGTTTTTGCACGCTTTACGATATACACTATTTAAAAAATCTATTTGGTTGAGATAGCTAAGCGTAGTTTTTTCTTATTCTACAGTTGATGATTGTTGATGTTACTACACGTGATTATGTTCCATTTTGTAGTCCTAAGGATATAGAAAGGTTGGTATGTATGCATACATATAATGTTTTAACTCAATTTTTATGTTAACGTACATGTAACAAAAAACAATTTTGTAAGAAGGCAGTAAAATTTATCTATTGCTATTAATTCAAAATCAAAGCCAATCTGGTAATAAAGAATGCCAAAAACTTAAGATATTAAAAAATCTGTAAAATTTGTAATACATGTTTTCTTTTGTAATTTAACCTACTGTCTTTTATTTTCTTTGTTACCAAAGTAATTTATTTGTCAATAATGGTTTTGTAAAAAATAAATACATAATACAAACATTGATAATCACACTTATTATTATACAGGGTGTCCTGATAAGGTCGTCCTCCGGCGATATCTCGAGAACCCTCGAGAAGCTCTTCTAGGGCATAGTCTACGGATATTCTACTAAAGTCCTCTCACTCTTTTAGCGTCGCAAAAATACCGCCGTTGACCTTGAACAGACCGGGCAACGGATGGCCACGGTGTAGCAGACAAATAAGTGCGCCTACCGCGTACGTTTAATATGAATAGTCTAACTCCCGGTTGATTATATTTTTTTCGATAGGCGTTCTATAAGGAATATACAGGGTGTCCTAATAAGGTCGTCCTCCGGCGATATCTCAAAAACCTTTTATCGCATAGCTTTCGGCAAAAAATATTTATAATAAAATCGGCCTCGAGAAAATGCTGGAAATTATTTTCAAGTTTCCAATTCTGCCGCTAGAGGGCGTAAAACTAAGAACAATATTAAAAGCACGGATTATTTAATAATATGCCATATTAACTTATGACGTTGACAGTTTTCTTACAAACTATGTAAAATACGGAAACTTTTTTCTTTTAAGAGTATTTTCGTAACCTGTCAAATATAGGGAGGGAGGAAGAGCGAATATACATTTGAAAAAAATTGAATAACTCTGTTTCGGCTTAACCGATTTTGGTGAACTAGGTTTCGTTTAAAAGAGCTTTTACCAGGGCTTAAAATAAAATTTTGCCATAATAAATTTATTTTTTTGTTTTATCCCCAGAGACTAATTTGTGTCAAAGTTATAAATTTTGTATTTTTTTCTAAAAATTTAAATACAATGTTAATATTTTTATAAGCCCATTAAAGAAGAATAAATAGAGAGAGAATAAAAAAGTAAAGAAACTGGTGAAAACCGCATTTCGATATCTTAATTAGTTCTGGAGATATTGCCGAAAAACTGCATTACTGTATCCTTACCTATTTTAAGATGTCAGATAAACAACGCGGCGTTTTAATCGAGAGTGCCATGACGACAAAAACCATTTGTTTCTCTGCGAATATTAAATAATATCAATAATATCCTTATTATTTGTTTATTATCAATTTAATAACAGCATTCATAATTTCACGGCTCGTGAATAATAATAGCTGATTATTATCTACGGGCTTTGGCTAATCTGTATCTTCATTGTGCTGGAATAGAATGCACATTTCCAGTTCCTCCAACACGGGTTGTCAAACGACTAAACATTTTTTTATTAAAATGCCGTCTTTCGTAATACCTTATGGCATATTGTCTCACCGCAATGGAGGCATTTGAAAAATGTTCAAAATAAACGGCCAGCTGATCGTATGCCTCGGTGGTGGAATTAGACATAATTTAAAATTACTTAATAACGATTAACAACACTACTAGTAATAATAACGATAAACTGCGTAAAACAAAAACTAAATTTAAAATTATTAGGTTTGACAAACAATGCACTTGTCATTTTTTGACGTCTCTGTTTTCTGTAATTTTTGATGTCCCGGCACCCTCGATTAAAACGCCGCGTTGTTTATCTGACAGCTTAAAATAGATAGGGATACGAGTAATGCAGTTTTTCGGCACTAACTCGAGAACTAATTAAGATATCAAAATGCCGTTTTCACAAGTTTCTTTTCTTTTTGATTCTCTTTTTAATGGGCTTATAAAAATATTAACATTGTAGTTAAATTTTTAGAAAAAAATTACAAAGTTTATAACTTTGACACAAATCAGTCTCTGGATATAAAACAAAAAAATAAATTTATTAAGATAATATTTATCTTAAGCCTTGGTAAAAGCTCTTTTAAACGAGACCTAGTTTATTAAAATCGGTTAAGCCGAAACAAAGTTATTCAATTTTTTTCAAATGTATATGAGCTCTTCCCCTCCCTATATTTGACAGGTTACGGAAAAACGCTTAAAAGAAAAAAGTTTCCTAATTTTACATAGTTTGTAAGAAAACTATCAACGACATAAGTTAATATGGCATATTTTTAAATAATCCGTGTTTTCAATTTTGTTCTTAGTTTTACGCCCTCTAGCGGCAGAATTGGAAACTTGAAAATCATTTCCAGCATTTTCTCGAGGCCGATTTTATTATAAATATTTTTTCCCAAAGCTATGCGATAAAAGCTTTTTGAGATATCGCCGGAGGACGACCTTATTAGGACACCCTGTATATTCCTTATAGAACGCCCTCCGAATAAAAATATAATCAACCGGGAGTTAGACTATTCATATTAAACGTACGCGGTAAGCGCACTTATTTGTCTGCTACATCGGGCCATCCGTGGCCGGGTCTGTTCAAGGTCAACGGCGGTATTTTTGCGACATTAAAAGAGTGAGAGGACTTTAGTAGAGTATCCGTAGACTATGCCCTAGAAGAGCATTTCGTTCCAAAAAAATTGGTATCTCAATATCGGCCTTTAGGGTAAGACTGTTTTTAAAATATATCTAATAAATTATTTATTTTGTTACAAAACGGTATGAGTACCCATCGTTTCAGTGTCATTAAACCCCTCTAATCAAGCTGTAAAAAAGCAAAGGACTGTTAAATTTGTTTTTCCATATCCAAAATTAACTCTATACTGAAATTTAAAACATTAAATATTACGTCACAGAAGTATTAAAAAATGACATATGAGGCGTCATTGTATTCAGAATGTTAAATTCTATCAGAATAAAAGAATACATACTGGTGGACCCATTTATAACTTAAAATTACTAGTCATTTTCGGTATATCCGGAAGTCATACAAAATAAGTGCCAAGGTCAAACGAGCATATTTATGTCAAATACTGAAGTACCCAATTTTATTTTTTTACCTTATTCAATAAAAATTTAACAAGGGAGAACCACTTTTAAGAAACACCGGGTTTATATGCCAACGGCCTTTGCCGCCTCAAAATACCGCTTTCCGTAAGATCAGTGAAGTTAAGCGACGCCGAGCACAGTTAAACTGTAGATCCCATCTGGATGACATTACGCAGACGTTAATGGGGGCAGTTTAGAGATAGTAGTCCGTGGTGGCACTGCCGCGTTCTCTAAATAGTGCCGTGAAATGCATTATCTGCATATTTAGGTGCTGTGGCAGCGTTGACTGAAGTAGGGAATAAAATGGGTTATACATCTAAAAACCCGGCACCACGGTACCTACCTTCATATAAGCCTTCGTCGGCTGTCATAAAAATGTAAAAAAATCTTAAATAACGGTGACGTCAGATATAATCGGTGAAAACATATCCACATGCGTGGGAAATTAATTTTGGTTTTTACTTAAATTTTTAATATTTTAAACAAAAACAGTTTACCAGCGTTCACGTTTTACATAAAGTTCTAAATATTGTGTATCTTTTAACAAAAGAAAATTATTGTAAAGACAAAATTTAACAAGATTTTTAAACAATTAAGTCACTGGTAATGTGAGATTTAAGAAAACTGGTAAGTAATAATAACAATGTTATTTTTTTAAATTTATTTTTATCTACCAAAGCATACCTTACATGCTAATAAACAAAGAGAGGTCTATAATTTTAAGCAATAATTAAGTGATTTAGTATCCTTAGAACAGTAGTCTTTTATTACCAATCCAATAACTGAAGTTGAAGTATTTAATTGGTTTCTTTAATTCTCAGAAAATAAATTGTTCTTCATATTGAAGTATTTGCTATGTCAGCATAAAGTATATGAATAATTGTGAATCCCCGATTTTCTAGAACACTTAAATATCATTTAAACATTATTATTACTAATACTATATAAAGAATATTTTCTTGGAACCACTTAGAATAAAAGATATTTGTTCAAATTTTATGGTTACAGTATTTATTTATTTATTGTTAAGAAAACTTTTTACAAACTAATAAAACTTCAATTATTTAAATAAATACACTATAGGTATAACAAATAGTTGATAAGACACAAAAAAACACAAATACAATACCCTGTATAGTTGCCAAGGAAGTTTAAAGGTGTAGTTGCCTAAACAATTAACAAATTTTTGCGACGTAATCACAACATACCGGTATCACAGCATAACTAACAAAAGCAGCACGAATTAACGGGAAAGTACGGTCATCTTCCTCGCGTAGGTTCAGCCACCATTTTGCTGGGCTATTATCTATCTCTCTTTTTTTTTTTAATTGTAATTGTTTCGTGTGCGTTTTTTTCGTGTTTTGTGCTTAAATTATCCAAGGCACCGCCCGAGGGAGATCATACTGCCGGTTAGTTATGCGGTGCCACAAGTAAATATGTTACATGGTTACCTCACAAAAAATTGTTTAATGTGAGCTCTTTTAAAAACAGAGAGTCTAAAATTTAAGATAAAAATATTTGTATAGATTTATAGGAAGTTGTTTCATCTAATTTTTACTGGTAATTTTACCCTAGTGTTTTGCCATGGTGTTTCTAAATTTGCTTGTTTCCTTAATTTTTCTTCTCTTTTTCATAAGACTTTATTAGGCAACAAAATTCTTCACAAAATTAGTAATACTTGAATGTTACATTAAAGAAAATGACAACTCTTCCAAAATATGCTGGCAGTAAAAAGTTTTTTTGCTAGGTTACAAAAAAAATGTGAAAACCGACTGGAAATATCTTTTAATACCATATGTCATAGAAAGATTATATAAATCATAATTAAGTAATTCCTTGTAAATTTTTAATGAATATTGTTAAAAACAAGGAGCTTTCTCACTTATCCTTTTTTATACACATATTAAGCAGTGTTTAAAAAAAATATTGCAAAACATTGCAAGATCCTGCGATGCACTGCAAGACACTGCATCACTCTGCAAGGCCCTGCCACTTATACAACAAGTTGAAAAACCCTGCGGCACACTCTGAGACACCGTGTGGTATTGTGAGACATTGCAAAGTACTGCAAGACTCTACAGTGTCTTAAAAAAAAATTGTATACATATTACATTTTGACTTTCTAAGTATTTAGGTTCCCAAAGGAGTTAAAATAAAGGAAAAAACACTCTGACCACAAAAACCAAGAGATAAATTGTATATTTTATTAAATTGTCTGCTTTAAGAAAAAAATTCCCTTTAATACCTTTAAAAGGAACACTCTGTATGTTTGCATAAAGTTTTTTAGAACTTGCTGTATAAGACTTATAACTTCCATTATGAATAAATAGTTTTTTCATAAGTATTGGAAAAGTCTGCCACAAGCACAACACGATAGACAAAAAATATATAATGAAGCATGGTTCTTTCACTTCTTAAACCTGGGTTCACAAATAGATAAATTGATTTACTTAAGTAATGCATAAATGGAGTTAGACAATGGAATACAATTTGGGGTTTAAACAGGACAGTTTGGAAGTACTAACCAGTACTAACAAAATATTTTTTTTTGCTAGTGAGAAAATAAAGCTGTATTGCAGAAATAATAATATACCTTGAGAAAAAATTATAGTACCATCACAAATTTAAAAAAATACATATCCTTAAATTTATATAGGTAGGCAGCATCCTTGCTGACAAAATAAGAATGGTAACATTTAAGCACTTACGATACCTACAATTTTATTTCTGTGTTTAAAATTGTTGATATGTTTGAAAATTGGAATAAAACTATAAAATCCAATAATTAAATGTTAACATTACCTTCATATTGAACTTTATCAAAACTATTATTCGAGACAATCCTGTATGGGGTTCTGGTCCCCAAATAATTCTCAAAAGGGTACCCTGATGAGCATTGGTCACTCGATCTCACAAAGAAAAAAATGACAAAACACACCATGTATTGTATATGAAGATTCATTTTAGAATGTAACAATATATTTTACTAGTATTTGAAAAATCTAGTTCATTAAAGCCACATTAGTACTTTGGAATGCTGTAAATGAGGTTACACAACTGTTCTTTGAACTACTAAAATACCCGTATAAATATTCTTTCATACCGATTATCGTTACATCATTCTTGAACAAATAATTTTTTACTAAAGTGTAATTATGTATATTGTTATTTGATGTATAATAAAAACATGGCAATTTAAATTTTTTTAATGGCAACAAAATATTGTCAATATTGACCTTCCCAGTTTAATTGTAAATATTTTTTTTGTTTTGTTATGTCCTTAATCCATCTAGCGTTGAGTCCGAAAACTAAAATGTGTTGTCGTATCCTTCGAGCATCTGTCTGCTAAAGGCAGCCTTGCCGCTCAACCGTGCAAGAAAGGAAAAGCGTAATAAATTTACGATATTTCTCTCTCGCTCTGCTTGTTAATTTGTAGGTCCCTCCCCGTCGATCAATCAGCAAGAGGAGGAAGAGAGAAAGGATATACATTCTTCGCCCTCACACGGCGGACGGAAAGATTGCTTCTAGAAGGTGTATAAGGAAGAGAATTACAAAAAAGTAGAAATCTGTATTTTGTCTTGTTGCTTAATCTCATGAAGACTAAAGTTAGATTAATAGACTCTGGGCTGTCTGGCTCAAAAAGTGGCCCCAGAATAGCATTAAATAAAGAGGCGCTGGTGCCGCGGTGGGTTTGGTGAGAACTTCGCTGCAATATATAAAGTGAAGTTTAAAAACGGTCCTTTGGAACATAACGTCATCTTAATTTACTGCAATTTGTCAATTTGTAACACAGAGATGGTGATCCTTACCTCTAGAATCCATGCTAAAACCGGACGAAATGGATGACAGAAAAAAAAACAACCAACAAAATTTCACAAGTAGAGATAGCGAAGGCAGTTATCGGTAAAGTACCGGCTATCAATTCAAGTTGCTACAGAGTGGCGCAAAATAAGGGACCTATTTATGAAACATCATAAGTTTTTAGTCCTTTGTAGTTTTTATTAGGTACAGTTCGGCGTTTTGTCATTAGTTGGGCCTAGCGAACATCGTAGAATATTTTATATGCACGTTGGGTTTGAATTACTAATCAATTTATTTTCTAAAAACAAGGCGACCATTCTAGTTTGCTGAGCTATTGTGTACCTCTCCATTAAATTTTCTAACTTTTATCTGTAAAAAAAAAGAAAATTAGAAACCCTAAAAAACTAATGATTATTCAAAAAGCGTTTTTTCGCAAAGATACCGTTTGTCTTACTATTTCTTGTAGTTCTGCTGTGAAGAACAGTGACAGGGATACACGCTAATAAACGGTTACTACCTTGCAAAAAAATACCATAGGATTAGGGTTGCCAGGCGTCCTGGAATTCGCAAAATATCCTGGATTAGGGGCGACGCTATTTACAGTTCGCTTCACGATCCTCGAATCTGTTAATAAATTAAATGAAAATTCGACGGATCTGAAAGATGGATGACCAGAATAGTGCCGCTCATTCTTGGCCATTCGCTTCTTTCAAGATCCGTCAAATCGTTAATAAATTAAATGAAAATTCGCCGGATCCTGAAAGATACGAATGACCAGAATAGTGTCCCTGCATCCTGTGTCATGCCCAAAGTGTCCGCAGGATGCAAAATATCGCATTTTATAAAAATAGCAAAAGAATTGTCGATTGAAGTAGATTTTGACGACCTTAAAGAAGAGTTTTGTGTTTTAAAACCTACACTAGAAAAATTATATACAAGTGACAAAAATACCGTTCAAAAATGAAATAATTTCGACGACCTTAATGAAGAGTTTTGTGTTTTAAAACCTACACTAGAAAAATTATATACAAGTGACAAAAATACCGTTCAAAAATGGAATAATTTTTTTGGCCAATCCCAATCTAAAATGTTTCTAGAAAATAATATATATTTTTTTTTTATTTATGGGTCGAATGCTAACTCGGAAAAGTGTTTTTTATTTTTGGGTTATGTTTTTACAAGCTATTTGCCGTACTTTTAATGATATTACTATTATTAAAGGTTAATAAAAATGTTATGATTTTTTTATTATGTCCTGCAGACTTAATTTTTAAACTTGACAACTCTACATCGAACATACCTAATTTTTTTTTTTTACAATGGAACACCTATTATCCGGATCGGATTATCAAGAATGTACGTGTACCTAGTGAATTTGGGACCAGACACACATACATAATAAAAAACGTTATTATTGGAATTGCCTTCTAGTTTATTGTTATGTTTTTGACACAAATTGCACTTTTATACATTTTTGTTTTATAGATGGAATATGGTAAAAAATGCTGGAAATATTAAATGTATAAAAGTAAAAACAGTAAAAATATAGGGTTTACAGTAAACACAAAAGGTTTTTTGTTTATTTAAAGGTTTTTAACAATAAATATTATTGACACAGCGAGCCAAATACATTAATAAAAGCCAACCGACTCGGGCGTACAAAAAAGTAAAACTGTTAAAAAAATACAGATAAGTAAACCAATTGCAGTTTTCCAATATTAAATTAGGTGGGCTGAATTAAGTTAAGGGATTTACGGTCATTAGTTGTAAATTAGGGCCCCCAACATGCGTAAGCAAAAATTAATAAAAACTTTCCAAATTTTAAAACGATTAAAGAATATGACTAAATGTAGAGGACAGGGTTACGATGGAGCAAATGTTATGTCGGGTGTTTATAGAGGATTACAAACCCTAATAAAAGAGCATGCTCCGAATGCCGATTATGTTCATTGTGCTGCGCACGCATTAAATTTAGTTTAAAACGATGCTACGAAACATGTTGGTGAAGTGTCGATAATTTAGAAAAAATATATACTTTTTTGGCAATAGTATAAAACGCTGGGCAATGTTAAGTGACGATTCATCTGAAAAATATTTAATTACCCTTAAAAAGGTATGTCCTACCAGATGGTCTTCAAGGAACGACGCTTTATTAGCGGTAAAGAAAAATTATTTATTAATCATGAAAACTTTGTACCAACTAAATTTAATTTCGAATAAAAAGATGAACGTGAAGAATGTAAAAATATAATTAACATTTTAGAGAGTTATGATTTCTTAGTGCTTGTCACATTTTTTTCTTCACTATTTGAAATCATTAAGCCTGTTTTAAAGCTCTACAGCATGAAAATAATAACTTACAGAAAACTAGTATTTTATTAGATGCTTTTGAATAAACTGTGCGAATTAAGACATCAAAATTCATTCAATAGTTTGCTAAATGAGTCCAAAGATTTAGCAAAAGAGTGGGAAGTAACAACTGATGTTTTTAAAAACAAAAAGCAAAAGATAATAAAGCGTTTTTTTAATGGATTATCACAAGATGGGAGAATTTCAGACCCGGAATCCTATTTCAAAGTCAATGTATACTATCGCTGTTTAGATATATTAATTTCTCAAACTAAACAAAGATTTTAGAGCCTTTGCGACCTAAGTAGTATGTTCGAAATATTACAACCGGAGAAACTCCTGTCTTCTTCACACAGAGAGATATTCATCGCTTCCGGAAAACTGTCGGCTAAATACAGTAAAGACATCTCAGTTAATCTTTATGACCAATTAAAGGCTCTAAAAAAATGCTTACAATCTGAAATTCAAAAAATTCATTCCATTAAGGAACTTATTGAATTATTGCTTTCAATAGTCTTGTATCCAGTTTTGCGGAGGTAATAACAGCATGCTTTTTATTCTTGACCCTTCCAGTTACAACCGCAACTGCTGAAAGAAGTTTTCAAAATTAAAACTGATACAAAATTACCTACGAACTTCAATGGGACATGAACGCCGTCAGACCTGTCACTATTGTCCATAGAGGCAGAAACTTTAGAAAAACTAAAGTCATCATCAGCTATAAATGATTTAATAAATCAGTTTGCCGAAAAAAACGCAAGAAGAGTGTATATTTAGTTTGAATTGTTTGTAAAAATTTTGGAAGAAGTGACAGATAGGTAATGATGAATAAATATTTCTTTTAATTTTATACAAACATTTTTTTTTGTGAGAAAGCTTTACCCTTCATAAGGGCCCCCAAACACATTTTTATATGAGGCCCCGCCAAGGCACGGTACGCCACTGCCTTCAAGTGACCAAAACCACAGCACGAGGGCAAAACAGGAAATGGATCCGAAACAAACACGGGGAATACTGGGGAAGCCTCAGTAGAATAAGACATGGAAAAGGGTTCATAAAGGGCCCATCCAAAAGAACAAAGGAAGAACCACTCAGAAAAAGTAGGAAAAGACTTTGCATAACAGTAGGGCTGCTAACAGGGCACGATAACTAAGAGGACACCTACACAAGATAGGCTCATACAAGTTTCAGAATGTGGGACGAGGGGGAAGAAACAGCCTAACACATCCTGCGCGAATGTGAAGCGGTAAATCACTAAAAACAGGCATTATTTGGGCAACCGAAAATGAGCCCACAGGAATATATTAACCAACCAGTCTTTAGGGTTATACAGACTTGTAGAAGGAACAAGACTAGTGGGAGGATTGGTATAAAAAAAAATGGGAGATTAGGCACAAAAAGCCCAGGAGGTTGCGCTGCCTTCGGTAGTAAATTAAGACGGCTCCCAGAAAAAAAAAGGCCAACAATAATCAGTCAAATGCATCTTCCTGTCCTTTGGAGGGGAGGGGGAAACCCATTTTTCATAGGGATTGTGCATTTACACATCTCCTTTCAAAAGATGACGTCAGTAAATGCTGCGACAGTACCTCCTTCTTGGCTGTTAGATAGTGGTTAGGCCACATCCGCTCAAGGTGATGTAATATGAGCAAAATTACTCCAAAAATTATTTTCGTCTAGAAATAAATACATGTTGATTAATGCTTAAAAATTGGTTTTTGTTTTACACAAACCAATTATTTATTTGAATGCTTTGATCAATATTATATTAATAGGTGTTCTTAATGTAGCCTTAACAAAATCCATATTTAAAACTGACGATCAGTTGTTATGCATTTTAAAAACTGCTGACCAACCTCATTCACCCCACCATTTTACATAAAAATAATATTTTTAACTATTTTCTAATAAACACACAATTAATTAAAGCTTAAAACAACCACCTTCTAAAAAGTCTAGACATATTTTTCGTACAGATCTAAAAAAAAAATATACCCAAGGACGCAATAAGAATACAGAAAGCTTTTATTTACAGTTAAGTTGATTGACAACAATATAAATCAATCAGTACAAATATTTTCCCGATATGTATTTCTGCCAACTTTTGTTTGAACATGGCAATAGCGCACTCATCGCATAACTTTATGAATCTGACCGATTCGGAGAGTCGTGTGAGGTGCGGGTGACGCCTTTTCGATGGATTTCCATCCACACTATTAGGAAAACAACGAGATAGAGCAAATTTGATGGCAGATTCTTAAGTTTGAATTTCAAAACAACTGCAACGGTGAAAACTAATCGCGGCTGACTTGATTCATTTTGGAGGTACAGGGTGTTTTTAGAATATTGGCGATATCAGCACACATTAAATTCTTAGACGTTCATTGCCCAGTGAATCAAGTCGTAAAAAGATTTTCTCAGAAAGGAACAAATTTAGATAAGGTTTTTTACAATTTTTCCGTAACACAGGTAAAATATTTTTTTTGAGTCACGAAGGTTTACCTATGGCCAGGGAAAAAACTACCTTTTAGGCCCACTTTTACAATAAGTAGATTTCATTAACCTTGGGTTAATTACCTCGGCAACACCAATCGCGTTTCGGTAAGTTTAACCTAAGATTAATGATAACCACTTATTGTGAAAGTGGGTGTTTCAACAAGAGGTTTCACAAAATAAATTAAAAAATATATTTTTTAAATAAATTATTTAAGGATTGTATTGCGCCTAACAGTTTTTTTATATTCTTTTATAAGTAGCTACAAAAGTTTTAGTAGATACGTAGTTCTCTAGAATAACGATTGGATTTCGTTAAATACGTTTTTTACAAAAAAAAACAGTAAATTTGCATTAAATATACTTTTTTAAATATTTAATACTTCTATTATTTGCTCTTTTTAAGGGCAAATTCAAATGTGTCATGGAAACCCGAACACCCAGTTAAAATGATTTTATTTTAGTAATATTTTCCACAAATATCAGGATGGTCGTAGTAAGCAAATGATGAAAATTTCAATTCAATTTCTTAAAAATAGACTAAGTTTATTATTCGATTTGTTTAATAATGTGTTGATGCGCCATGGTGTCTTGCACATTCATTTATGCGTCTAGGCATACTCTAATTAGGTAATCAATACCCTCCTGGGGTATCTCATTCCAGGCCACCTTAACCTCGTGTCGAAGCGCAACCAGAGTTTCAGGTGGCTGTACATTGTTTAGTCTTTTACCGATCATGTCCCACACGTGTTCAATGGGGACAAATCGGGAGACCGTGGTGGCCATGGCAGCAAATTAATTTTGGCATGTTCAAAGTAGTCCAACGTTACTCTCCACATGTGGTCAGGCATTATCCTGTTGAAAAGTTGGGTTTTGGAAAGTCTCAAGATATGGAGTTCAATGTGGCTCCACTATTTCTTCAATGTAACTCTGAGCGGTCATGCTGTCCCTAATGTACACTAAAGGAGACCTAGAGCCGTAAGCAATGGCACCCCACACCATAATTTCAACAGTACGATGAACAGGCCTCTCAACAAAAAATTTGGGATCACGGCGTTCTCCACGTCACCTTCTTACTCTTGCCCGACCATCGTGTTTGGCTAAACAAAATTGGGATTCGATGCTCTTAAGTTAAACGTAAGACCCAGTGAGGACAGAATAAAAAAAAGAGCAAAACTTCTTATTCGACGATAAACCTTTTTGGGGCAACTGAAAACTTGTACAATGGTTCTTTTATAATACTGTCCCGTAAAACTCGTATAAAAATACAAATCTTCCTTTTACACCTTTTTATTGGTAATCAGGTTTACAAAGGTTTCTATGGTAACAACAATGCAATGTAACTAAGCTAAATATTTACTTGTCAATGTCATCAACTGAACCGTTTGACACTCGATTTAATAATAACCTTCGTGAAGCCTCCTATCGCCTTCTATAGTATCATTGAAAAGAATAGAAAAGTCTAAAATTAGCTGGAAGAATTCTTTTAATACTGAATGGAAGAAAACTACAAAATGGATGACTTCAACACTTCACAATGGCCGTCGGAATAGGGAAAAACTAAGGTAATTTATCTAAATCAATTATTACCCTAAATTATATAATTCTAACTTCCTACATCTTCATCTAATAATACAAAACAAATCGAAATATAAAAAAGCCAGATCATCTATTCGAGTCTAAAAGTTTGCCAGATCTTTGCAAAATAAACTGATCAACAAAAAGATCGTACCATTTAATTTTTAGACCCATTTTCAAACTGCTGTAACTTTTTTAAAAATTAACTTTTTTGAATATCTAAAACAAAAACCGCGTTTCTTCTACTTTAAGCTGTATTGCATTTAGCTTTAGTAAGATGAATTATCATAATGTACAGAATGATCAATAGAGTGCTGCAAAAAAACAAAAAATTCGAGTGTGTCCCATTTCAGTGGTAATTTTTTTTTGGTCGTTATAATATGGGTTGTTACCAAGGTCATATCAATATCTCTAGACGTTTATGCCAGTTTTTGAATTGAGGACCTCCTGCTTGCGACACACTTCTAAACGTCAGATTTTGGTAATCAATTCTTTAAAAAGCTATAACTGGAAAATAGATTGACGGATGTCAACGAGTGTTTCATATTCGGAAAGCTCATTTCATGTAGATTTTTTATGTCCTAAGCACTTTTTGATAGGTTATAATTTTATGAGTATACGGGGCCAACAAATACCAAAAACGTAGCTGATTTAGAAATCCTAAATATATGGTAAATTATTGAACGCCAAAGGGACCATATGTGTGTGTTTTGTTTTAAAAATGGCCAAGTTGAAGTTTGTGTCAATATCTCAAAAGGATTTCTACCGTTAATCGATTTATGCTGTTTAAGTGCCTGTAAACTTATTTAGCAAAAATGCGTCGTTATTATGGCATTAGGTCTGAATGGTAGGAATTCCAACAAAGTCTTAAAGTTGTAAACATTTTTAGACATAAATTAGGGTATTTGGTGTTGTACACCATAATATACGGAGTGATCAACAAAGTGCTTTCAAATTTATTATGGTATCCATAATTACAACATGTTTTAGATTAAAATTTTTAGGCTTGAAACTCTTTTTAGTACATTTCGGTGTCCAAAAACTTACCGCACTATATTTTTTAGTTCATTTTAGCTTAATTTTGCCATTTTTAACGAGTCAAATTACCTCTACAAAAAACAAAAAAATGTTTACTTGATACATTGAATTTATCTATACAGGCCCTTAAACAGCATAAATCGATTAATGGTAGAAATCGTTTCAAGATATTGACAAAAACTTCTACTTGGCCATTTTTAAAACAAAACACACACATATGGTCCCTTTGGCGTTCAATAATTTACCATATATTTAGGATTTCTAAATCAGCTACGTTTTTGGTATTTGTTGGCCCCGTATACTCATAAAATTATAACCTATCGAAAAGTGCTTAGGACATAAAAAATCTACATGAAATGAGCTTTCCGAATATGAAACATTTGAAAATCCGTCAATCCATTTTCCAGTTATAGCCTTTTAAAGAATTGATTAACAAAATTTGACGTTTAGAAGTGTATCGCAAGCCAGAGGTCCTCAATTCAAAAACTGGCATAAACGTCTAGAGAAATTAATATGACCTTGGTAACAACCCATATTATAACAACCAAAAAAAATTACTACTGAAATGGGACACAATCGAATTTTTTGTTTTTTTGCAGCACTCTATTGATCACCCTGTACATCATGATAATATTCATCTTACTAAAACTAAATGCAATACAGCTGAAAGTAGAAGAAACGCGGTTTGAAACTTCGTCTTAGATATTCAAAAAAGTTCATTTTTAAAAAAGTTACAGCAGTTTGAAAATGGGTCTAAAAATTAAATGGTACGATCTTTTTGTTAAGCAGTTTAATTCTTCAAAAAAATTTGGGATTCTAACACAGCAATATTAATATAAAAAGGGAACTACTGTCAAAGAGACGATCATTTCGCTGGACGTTCTACCTGCCAGGTGATCAAAAAACGTAATACAGTAATACATAAGTGCGGTAACAGTGGGATGGGGTAAGTTGAACGGCAAGTGAGAGCGTATATCTGCCCTGTCTCAGCTGAAAGATGTTGCGATGCGATTGGCTCCCGACAAACCAAGCTATTTACAGTACTCATACGGGCTTTACCAAGTATTTTGGAGTACATATAAATACTTGAATTTTTTTGATCATCTATATAGTTATAAATGACATAGGTTGTAGAATGTTGTATTTATCCTTTTATACTAAATATAAGTCAGTAAATTAAACATTTTTTCATGTATCCTCTGACGACCAATTTAATTAATTTTATATTAATTTTTAATTTAGATTAAATCACAAAAATAAATATAAAAATAAATATTTTTTATATAAATATTTTAGCTAAAATTTTAATCGTTTTTTTCTTTTAATTTTTTCCAAATAACAGAAATGTTGGTTCCTTGTTGCATAACAGGGTCCAATAATTCCTTTTATATATAAATATTGCTTGGATGAAATATCAAAGTGGATTCCTCAAAAATATTTTTTACAAAAGAAATACGAATTTAAAAATTTAGGGGTCAGTTTAGTATTTTACAAGTTTTCATGGTGCCTCGAATACCTACTTTAAAATGTCTACCAGGCCTCCTACTATTACTTCCAAGCTAGCAAAAATATAGAGTTTTAAATGAAAAAATAATTAAATTTAGTATAATTTTTTAGCTGGAAGACAAGCAACTCAGGGCTAACAAATAAACTATATTTATTTGCTGGCTCTGTTGCTATTTTTAATTTATTTCGAATAGTTAACACAATATGTTCAGAGTTCAAAAACTTTCTGGAAGCAATCAATTTCAATTTTAAAACACTTTATTATTTTCTATAGTATATAAATTATACATCTACAGGTAGTATGTTACGTTTTCTTGTCACGGGTAGGACTTCCAGCCGCTGACAAGAACAGGACCCGGCCAAGCCACAGGGGCGCAGTTGGAGGCGCCAGCAGCAGAATGCATCATTGCTATTTGAATCTTTTAGCATTATTCCGTGAGACTTTCATCAAATTTTGGCGACATACCGCGTTGAACCCATTTATCTGACTATTTCTTTTTAACCTGTGCTAAAGAACAGCGAGAGAGGATACGCGGTAGTTAACGGTTGTTCGCGAAAATGTTTTATTGCATTCTTGTTTTTGTTCTAAAATAGTTTGTTGCATATATGTTATAATGTTTAGAATTGCTTTATGTTTCTGTAGGAAAAATTTAGGCAAAAAACCTACTTGATACTGACAGCTACAGAGTAGACATAACTGCAATTTATGTGTTTTGTTTTTCATTTATTCTACATACATTCTTTTTCTCATTCACTCACACATTCGCAAGCTGCTTTCATACTTTAGTTATTTTATTGGCTTGTTCAATTTAAAGTTATTGATGATAGGGGGTTTGGTAGCTGGGAAGTAGGCGATAAATTGGTTTATGGGTGGGGTTGTCATTTAGTCTGGTCTTTTATTCTGCTTGCTTGTGGTTTGAAAGTAAAAAAATTGTTGGTCATTGTGAGTAAGTATTGTAAAATTGTGGGTGTATTTGTTGCCTTGTGCATGTCATCGATTCTGGCATATCTGCCAGAACCGGTGACCGCACGAAGAACTTTATTTTGGAACCTTTGTACATAGTCTTTGTAATTGTGTGTCGGATACGCAGAACCATGCAGGAGCGGCGTAGGTAATTGCAGGTTTTAGGACGGTGTTATATAAAATGAGTTTGTTGGTTGGAGAGAGAGGGGATCGGGGGGAAATAATTGAATAAAGGGCTTGCTGGGCTGTAAATGTCTTACGCAACGCGTGGTTCACATGAGCTACACATTTAAGTCTAGAGTCGATAACACTGGGGAACAAATTTCAACTTTTCGTTTGTTTCCTGAACAAACCCAAGTTTTTTAGATTCAACTACACCCAAGTAACTAAAAAATATCTGCTCGACTGTCCCATTCGCAGAGGAAGCAACAGTATTTGGTATAACCTAGCTGCATTCCAAGCAAAATCGCCACAACTTTCAAATCCCCACAAATTTGCCATTTATATTTTTCGTACTGTATAGTCTCCAGTAACAGTTTTAAATTACTATAAGTTTCTTTCATGTGGACTGCGTGACCAATTGGTACCGAAGGCAACTTGTTTCCATTATGGAGTAACACAGCTTTAAGACTTACTTTTGAGGAATCAATGAAAAGTCTCCAGTCTTTTGATTCATAGTCCACATCTAAAGCTGTCATTAGTCCCTCAATGTCCCTACAGGCTACCAAATTGTTTTCCATATTAAAAAATGGTGTTAAGTTTTTCTGGCGGCTTCGGTACACTGAAACTTTTACTTTATCTTGAAGTAAATTCCATTGTTGTAATCGTGAGGCTAATAGCTCTGCTTTTTTCTTGGGTAATTCCAAATCCCTTATAAGGTCACTTAATTCACTTTGGCTTATTTTGTGGGGTTGTTTAGTGGGAAGTTCACAGACAAAATCTGAATCTTGCGAAGTGGATGGACCGGCGACATTTTCCGGCACACTACCGTTTGATTCCGTTTCATCATCAGAGTCAAGCGTATATTCCTGAGGTGGATTGGGCACAGGCAACTCGTCATTATGGGGCACCGGGCGTATGGCGGATTGTAAATTTGGATACTTTATCGCAGACTTTTTCTTTTCGGAAAGGCCTTTTCTCATGGAAGGTGTCAAACAAAAGTAGCAGTCGGTAATGTGGTCTTTCGGTTCACGCCAAATCATAGGAATAGCGAAAGACATCTTACGCTTTTTTCCACTTAGCCAGCCTCGCATGTTTGACGCACATTTATTGCAGCAGATATGGGGAGCCCAATTTTTATCCTGGTCTCCAACTTTGCAGCCAAAATACAAGTGGTAAGCCTTCTTTATTAAAGGGCTAAGAGTACGTTTTTGTTTCACAAAAGTCACTTCACCACATATATAACAAAAATGGTCCGGCTTATTTACACAAACTCGCGACATGTTACTCAAAAACTTTTTAATTTCTCAAATACGAACACTTCTCGATCAACTGGTGGTTGAAACTCAACTAACTAACACTATAGGATTTATATTACATGTATTCATAACCCTTATAAAGTACACCTGATGTAATAAAACCAGGTACTTCTAATTTTATGGTCCCATACATTAAGGGTAGGTAGATAAAATTATATTTAGCAGGTATCTATAAAACCAGAGCCAACTGAGACTTTTGCCAGATAGATTTATTAATTAATATAATAAAGTAAATAAGATTTTGGTATTTTGGTCTCGGAAACATTTTTGCTGTTCCCCAGTGTAATCACCCCCAGGTATTTGATCTGCTTAGTGTCATCGATCCGTATTGGTATCGGTAGTCTGTTGTTTGTGAACTTGCGCGTTGCGATAAGGCATTCACATTTGTTTTTATTTATTTTGATTTTCCATTTTTCATAGTACGGAACAAGGGATTGGAGATGGTACTGGATATGGGTTTTGGCTACTATTGCCGAAAACGTGCTGGCATAAACCAGCGCGTCGTCGGCAAATAGAGCCAGGTTTGTGGGGGGATATTTCGGAATATCGGAAAGGTAGAGGTTGAAAATTTTGGGACTTAAAACGGAACCTTAAGGAACGCCAGAGTGTATGTATTTTGGGGTGGAGATTGAATTGCCAACTTTGACGGAGAAAGTTCTGCCGGATATGTAGGAATACAATAGGGTCACTGCATAAGTGGGAAGGCCATGAACGTACAGGAGCTTCCATATGAGACCGTTGTGCCAGACTGAATCGAAGGCCCTCTGGATGTCCAGTGATAATAATACGGTATTTTGTCCTTTATTAAATTTATTTAGGATGTGTTGGATAACACTGGATACCAGGAGGACTGTGTTCAGTCCCTTTCTGAAGCCAAAATGCTCGTCTGGCAATCCGGCCTCAAATTGGAAGCTTTCAAGCATGCCCATTATGGCCCTTTTAGCCACCTTACTCGGAGCGTTGAGCGAGCAACGCAATCGGTCTATAGGATTCAGGTGTCTTAGGATCTTTACCCGGTTTTAGTACCGGAACTACAATTGCGTGCTTCCAGCTCCGAGGAAAGTGTTGCAGTAACACTATTGCATTTATTATATATAGAAGTTATAATGTTTTGCGTAAATCTTTGTAGATATTGGCAATTCCATCTTCACCAGGTGCTTTGATATTTGGTAAGGATTGTATAATTTTTAAAAGGTTTTTAGGTTTAGTAAGGATTTTGGAAAGGACAGGAGGAGGAATGGGGTATTTTGCGGGAGACTACATCCTGCGCTTGTTTTGTTATGTCATTTTGTATGTTTGTAGTGTTTGGAGTGCCGCTACACACGCTGGCTAGAAAGTCAGCGAGTGTTTCGGCTTTTTCCAAGTCAGACTGGGGGTGATTTGGGGAAAGGGAGGAAATTTTGTTATGTTTATTTTCTAGTCTTCTGGTCAGCTACCAGAGAGAGTTATTTTGCGTTCATAACCCTCTCAGGACTTCTGACCAGGCTTTGTTTTTATGTTTGTTTAGTCTTTGTCTAATCGTATTTTGTAATTCTGTCAGTCTTATGTAATCGAGTCTTCGTCTGTACTTTTTCCATTTCTTTCCTATGTTATTTTTGAATGTTATTAGGTTCAATATGTCTTGCGGTAATCTGTCTTCTTTTGGCTTAAGCTTAATTTTTTGTCCGACTTTGTCTCTAGCGTACTGTATGTTTGTGGTGAATTCGTTTACTTGTTGTTCAAGTTCGTCAATTGTTTGTATGTTTGTATTAAGTATGGTCCTGTCCGAAATTAGGTTTTTGTATGTATTCCAGTTTGTATGTTTTTATGTCCATGTCATCGGACCACTTTCCTCAGTGATGTTATGCTTCCAGTTCAACATCAAAGGAAGATGGTCCGAAGAAAGCTCATTTAGCGTTAGCGGATCTGGTAGGTTAAGTACATTTTTGTTGAGTATTAGGTCAATGTATGTCGGGGACATTTGGTTGGTGGGACAGTGGGTAGGGGTGGTTGGGGATAAAATTTGTATGTTACGGATGGGGGAGAAATTATTAACCAGATGGCCGTTGCGGTTATTTCTACGATTTCTTCACAAGACATGTCTGGCATTTAAATCAAATAACAAAATTACTTGAGTGCCTTGTTGGAAAATTTGTTCAAGATCCGCATTTCCCATTCTTAGATATGGTTTGGCGTAGCTCGCTGTTATAATAATGTTGTTTTTTTAAGTTGATGCTTACATGTTCTATTAATGTTTGTACTTGTGGGAGGTCTGTATGTGTTATTTGGCTCCTTATCGCTATAGCCACGCCTCCTCCCCTGTTGTTTCTATCTTTTCTGTATATTGTGTAGTTGCGGATCTTGAACGAATCTGCCGGGCTCAATTTTGTTTCATTAATTGCAATTATGTCTACCCTGTATTTTTGTAAGAAGGTTATCAGTTCACCCATTTTGTTTTTAACGCTGTTGGCGTTCCATAAAGCAATTCTAAACATTATATTTTATATGAGTGAATTTTATCTGACATAAATTCCAAAAGAGCTGTAACTTTACTTATTTGGTCCTTGTGTCCACCAACATAGCTAGTAAAATCTTTCAAAAATCTTTTATTTAAATCGCCCAATGCACTATATAGTTCACTTACAGATGCTGCTGGCTCTTCCCCCCGCATCAAAGCAATCAATATGCAGTTTCCCTCATTCATCCACAATCAGACTATTAAGGTATCAATAGACTTAAATTTTAATTTTAATAATCAAAAAAGGAGTATTAAATAATGTAGGATGACTAGTATTAAATATACGATGATCACAATCAATACAAGTTCAAAAAAAACTTTTTTGATTTTACAAATTTCTAATTAGTTCCGAAAACAATAACACTATATTATTTCGAGTATTTTATTGCGAGAGTTCTTCATGTAACAAAAAAAAACACAGCCCATAAGAGGATCTGCCAATCGGATTAAAACTACTTTGTATTAAATATAGTATGTACACAAATGTATTGTTAATGGGGTGCCTGAAATACATGGAGACTAAAGACAAGGAGGAACATTTTTTATGGCTGTTTGGCTCAAAAAGTAGCCCCAGAATAGCATTAAATAAAGAGGCGCTGATGTAGGGTGGGTATGGTGTGAACCAATGAACTTGACCGCTATATGTAAAGTGAAATAAAACGGTCCTCTGGAACATAACGTCATCTTAATTTAATGTAATTGGAGGGCCATTTTTGTAACAAAGAGATGATTCTTCTTGTCTTTAGTCTTCATGCTAAAAATGAATGGTCAAGGGTATGATAAATAAAAAAAATAATACCCCCTGTTAAATGTCAATTCTTTTTTTATTCTACATGACGGGACAGATATACCAAAAAAATCTTAATTTCATAAATACAAATTTTAATAATAATTGCTTTAATTTGGAATTTTAAAAATTTTCATAGGCTTTATTTATAAAATTAAAAAGAAACAAGTGGTATATTAGTACTGTGATGTAGAATTAAAAAAAGAAGTTGACATTATACAGGGAGTATTAAAAATGTTTTTTTTAGCCTTGACAATATTTTTTTAGGCCACTCAATCGCAATACATTTGTTTATGCACTCTATTTGATAAAAAATAATTTTCATTCGGTTGGCAGATGGGTAAAGGTCGTCCCGAATGATCTTAGGAGCTATTCATTAATTACGTAAGGATGATATGATTTTTGGAACTCCCCCCCTTTTTCTCCTCTAACGTAAGATTCAATCTCGTTTTTCTAAATTATAAAACGTTGTTAGAAAAGTATCAGTTACACTTAAAATCACATTTTAACGAAAAGCAAAGATTTTTATTCTTTAGCACTTAATTTATGTTATACTCTTTTATTGCTATTAGATATAGATTATCTTTATATCAGTATTAAACAACTATCTAGTCTTTAGAGTAAAAGTAAGTTTTTAAATAACCTTAAAGTAAGCAAACATAAATCAGTTAAAAAATCTATAAACGAATAACACTTTGAAAATAACACTGGTCAACATTTGACCTCGAATGGTACACCGCACGCAAATAGGGTTTTAAAGGGTTTTTGGGGTCCCTGATTCCGAATCCGGGGTCAGTTAAGGTCCATCGCACCTGGTTCAAGGTCAGTTAATGGTCAAACTAAGAAAACACAGAAGGAAAAAAGTAAAAAAATATATATATATAGGTTTTTGAGGTCCTTGAGTCCAAATTTGGGCTTACTTAGACTTTTAAGAGCAACTCGAAGTCACTTTAAGGTCATCTGAAGGTCATACTGAGGTTAGATATGTAAATGACCTTAAAAAAATCTAAGAAAATTGGGCTATAGGTTTTTCGATTTGTTCCTCCAAATCTAACGACGGTCGACCTTTAAGGTCATTTAAAGGCCAAACTGAACAAACACGAAGGAAAATATTTGGAAAAAATTGTATGAACGTTTTTGGGGTCGTTAATCCCAAATTCGTGCTTTGTTTGACCTTCAGGGTCGCTCAGGAGCCATGTACAGATTTTCTTAAGCCCTCCTCCCCCTTGGGACCCTTAAGTAATTAATGAATGGCCCCTTAGACAGACATAAAAATTGTTATTTGTTGACATGCTGTCAAAATTCTAGCAATGTCAATTCCAAAACCCAGATGATTAACTAGTTTTAATGGCAACTGACATGTGAATACAATTCCTAAACTGAGCATATATAATATAATAATAATCTCCTGTAAAACAGTATTTTAACCAATTTATACAGAGCGTTTTGGCCAAACTACAGAGATAATACATCTCATAAAAGTACAGGGTTTACACAAATACAAACCGATAAAAATTTAAAATATGTTGATTTTCTAAAAATATAGGGTTTATTTGTTTAACCTTTTATCTTCTGCAGTTTCACTAAACTGAACCCTGTATAATATACAGTCTTACAAATCTTTAAATATCTTCACTCATACTTTAGGTAAAACTGCATATACTTACAATAAATAAACAAAAATATTTAATAAATATAAAAATATAAGAAAAATCACAGACTAAAAAATATTTCAAAAGGTTAGGTTCGAATACCCAGGGGATACAAATAATTTAAAATTGCATAGTAGTGGGCATAGGCAGCCATCGCTACAAAAAGATGCCAGATGGCATGGGCGAATGGGATCACCCCATCGCACTTGAAAAAAACCACCCCTGCGACGTAAAGGATTCCTCCTAGAGTAAGTTCCATCATCCCCATGAAGTAATGCTGAAAATATGTGTAGCAAATGTATAAATTCGACTAAAAAGCAGTATAATATTTTCAATTTTTACAGGTAGCATAAGGACAAGTAAACACAATTAGGCACAGTGACTCGGGGGGGCTATTTTAAAAAAGAATATTGGACAATACATTTTTCTGCTGTTTTTTTTTATTTTAATACAAAGCATTTTCTATTTTCAGTGTATAGAAATAAAAATATGTCTGTAAAACAATAAACACGAAAAACAAAATAAGGCGTATAATGTGTTTTAGCCGCATTTCCATTTATTTTTTTGTAAACTTAGCCAAGGCACAGAATACACAGAAGGAAGACTCAAATTAATTTAAGCAGTAAAGTTGGCTCAATATACCGACAAAAGGATACTGGGTTGATAGAGACAGGGTCGGCACAGTCGGAGCCGTCCATTAAATAGTTTCTACCTGTTCTGCAAATGAATGAATGTGGTGTAATAATAATATAAAAGCACTTACTGGTGGTAGGATGCGTTAGTTTGTATTTTTCATTTGCACCGTTAGCAAGTGTTAACTGGAATATATAGAGAACCCGCGTGACCTTGTGATTATGCACTAGCGCTCATGGTGGCAAAATTTAGCATTAAGTATGTGAGAGAATTTGAATTTTATACTTATCGCCATAGAAATTATAAATTTATTATTAAAAGAAAAAATGTCAAACATTGTAATTATAAAGGGTGGGTTTCACAAAATAAATGTTCCGGATTTACGGCTGTCATTTGATAAAAAAGGTGAGAATTTATTCTTAAGTAACCATGTAAAAAATGTTGAAGAAAGGAATTTTGAAATTACTAGTTTAATAAAAGCTCAAGCTATGTGTCAAACTAGTACTAAACAACATTTTGATGGTACACTTGATGTAAGTTTTAATTAGTTATTATTCTTGTTAACCATTAAAAATTAAAAAAAAAATACGATAAAAGTAGCCAACATTGTAAATTAATATCTCGATTAGTACAAACCCAAAAGACTTTTACCAAAATCATTTTAAAGTACATGATAACGGTTTTTTTTTCTGTAAAGCAATATCTATGCCTAAATTCACGTGGAAAAAAATTATGAGGTAAAAATTTTTTGTTTTTGTTTCGTTTTTTGAATATAGTTTTGCTTTTCGAATGTGAAATTTCGATAGGAAAGTTTATTTCAAACAATTTTGATATTTACATCTATTTACGAAAAGTGCCTAGAATTTGAGTTAAAATTAAAAAACTGAAAAGTAGGCAAAATCACCCTCATCTTAAAAATGCACTTCTGTAAATGGTAGCCCTCCGCAGTTTTTTAATATTTTAGGGTCAATTAAACATTTAAAATAACAAAACTATTTTAACGTTGTAGTTCGTTTAACTCCTTTTTTTTGACAAAGTCAATAAATAACCTAACAAATTGATTAAATTTTGTTCAAAAAATTATATATCTGTCAAATTTTAATGAAACTACATCCAGCAGGCTCATTTTAAAAAATTCATCGGAAAAAAGTTGTGGATTAAAACAAAAAAAAAATAAAATTAAGATTTAAAAAAATATATTAATTCGTTTTTTGCATTTATAATGCAAAAAAAGTTTTAACTTCAAAATATATTACTTTGATGGAAAATTTTATTCTTTATATTTTCGCTTAAAACGCAAAACGAATAAAATTTTATATTTGACTCAATTTTACTGTAAGCTGTAAGTATTACAATACAAGAACCGGTGTTACCAGATCTTGGTTTGTTCTTGTCCTTGTTTCCACTCATAATCACTTAATTATAACTTTCTTATTAATATTTATTGTTTTAATAAGTTATTGTAATATATTTATGTAATAAATTTGTAAAGATTACAAAGAAGTAATAAACAAAAAATTACACGGTTCGTGAGTCAGTATTGAAATGTATGTTATTTATTGTATTGTATTTTAAATTGTATGTAATTGAATTTTAAAAGTATTAAGATAAACCCAGTAGTGTAGTAGTTACAACGCATCAGTATGGTCTGCTGTGCAGAAAATAGTTCAAATAAAAGATATACATGCAACTTGTATTTTTTTCATTTTCATAGGAAAGACAAAGGCATACATATTATTTTATAAGCTGTTGGAGTAGGTAGCAAAAATGGACAAGTTTTGGATATTTTTAGTTATGGAAAAATTTAAATCATTTAAGCGATTAAAAATCAAATTAATTTTATATTTTATTTTATCTGTTTTAGAGATTTTCAGAAAGGTTTAGTTCATATGAGAAAAATTTTTGGAAAATCCAGTACTTATACATTTTACCATAAAACATATTTTATAAACTTCCAGATTTCCTTAGTTAAACTGACTAAAATTATTGGAAAAATATAAACAGCTTTAATTCAGACCTGTAAAATGGAAAGGATGCAAGTCGAGGTCACTGGAATTTGACTGCCAAATTTGTTTGGCGGTTTTTAAGCAGCGGCGTAGCATCGGAGGGGCCAGGGGGGCCCTGGCCCTCCCTCTTTTTTGGGACTCCCTATACTTTTACCCACTTTTAACATAAAACTGTAAAGATTTTTGGCAAACACCAAAATAGTACATCTATGCCTTTACTATTCTACGCTACTCATTACTAAACTTTATCTGACTCTAAAAATAAAGGACATTTTTTAGAACTTTTATATCTAAGATGCAGCGACAAAAATATTGACGCAATCAAAAATTTGCAACTATCTTTCTCCTTAAATTCAGAATAAGATGATCACCCTGCTTTTTGTAATTTTCATAAAAGACATAGTACGTAAAATCAACAATTCCATTAATGTTACTATTATTGTGGAAACCACAGACATAGAACATATGGAGCAAATTGCGATACGATTTTTAATATGTAAAAATTGTAGAAAATAAACCTGTAATCTGGAAAAGGTTTTTAGGCTTCTTTGATTGCCCTGATATCTCAGGTAAATCACTATTCAACTAACTGAATACTTGAGCAAAATTGACGTTTCTTTGGATTATCTTAGCGTAGCAGCTGATACTTCAGGAGCATTAAAAACCATTTTAAGTGAAGAATTTTTGTTCTGTCTTATTTTACTTGTGTTAGTACTGGGTGTAACTGTCATTTTGTCCAAAGAATTGCAGTCACCACAGCTCAGTATTCCGACAATGTTTCTAAAAGCAAAAGCAACTGTTCAGTCGCTTTTGAATTATTGAACCAACGCTTGTTTCAATGATCTTTACCATAAAATGAAGACTCATTCAACGGAAATTCAATCATGAGGGTATTCTGTAAATGAACTTTCTTTACCCAGACAGAGAAGGATTTCAAAAAAGTTAGATGAATGACGGTTTTTTTTTAATGTTGATGATTTTATGCGTACAATTTTTTTTCTGGCACTCGATGTCATGGCTGAAAATATTAAAATAAGAATTTCAGATAGTTCGGCGTCAGCGGAGATATTTTTTCTCGACGTTAAGAATTTTAAAAGATTTCCTCAGGAATACAATGGAGGAAGAAATGTTGACAGGGTTAGCTTTAATGTATTTGGAAACAAAATTCGTTGAAGTTAATGACAAAAGAAGGATTAGAAATGCTAACTGAAGTATTTGAATGATGTTTTATTAAAATATGTATATTTATTTGTAAGATAACTTTTGTATTCTTGAGGTTTTTTAAAGTTTAAATATAAAATTTGTGTATTTATACTTGTTATTATTTATGTTTGTTTAAAAATTTTACGGGCTCCCCCACTTTCACAGGTCACGCTACGCCGCTGTTTTTAAGAGTAGGATTTCTGTATATTCTGTGGCCCAAGTAAAAAGATTTTAAAGTCTAAAGCCAACCTGAATTTAGTAAATAAGGTAAGGAATTAAATAAACCTATAATTAATAAATCTATTGAATTTATATGCTTACAATTAAAGACAAAGCTACATAATAAATCGAAATAATACACCATCGAATTTAAAGGACTAGAATAAGTAGCACGTTGACTATGGACATTTTTAAACCAGATCTCTTTTTTTATTACTATTTATTTTTAATCAAATAAAAACAATCTGAGCTGCGATCGTCAAACTGGCCAAACTGGCAAAAATCGACACGTAGGCAGAAAATTGATCTTTAATCTTTAAGATATCAAAAAGTATTTTATTTCGTCATCAATTGTAATAAAAATGGTACACACATGTGTAGCGACTCGCATAGGTACTTTTGGAAATAACTAGGACTTAAGATGCCTTTACACCAAAGTCTTCCACTCAGTTTTCCACAAGTGGCGGCAATTTGTTGCTTTTTCTACAAAATACCGCAAATTTTTCTGTCTTCCACTTGTGGAGAGACAAATCTCCCACTAAAATTTGGTTAATTGCGGAGTGTCCGTAAAGATCAAGGAAAGTTGACAACTAAAAGTGAAAGATTTGTTGGTGCACGCTTTGAAAATTAGTGGAGAAGTGGAGAACCACCGCCAAAACCTTTCGCGCCAATTCTTTGGCAACAAGTTTTCCACTTGTTTCTTTAAATTTGAGAAGAGCAACTTTTAATTTTATACAAAAAATCTTTCACTTCTTGCTCTAATTTGAGAAGAACAACTTTTAGTTGACAACTTTTAGTTTTCTACAAACAATCTTTTGTCAACTTTGAGTTATCAAATTTGATCTAAACACGCCTTTATAGTGGCATCACAAAAAATATGGACAAATTTTATGTTAACTGTCAACTGTCATTGAGTGGATTTAGTCGATTTATTTTTATAAACAGCGATGTGATGTGCTTTTATCGTTGCCGGCTTATATTTTTTCCAAAAATGAATAGTTTTTGACTGTCTGGCGTGATATTTTGTGTATTTCTGCAATATCGTCAACCTAGATTTTTCAGGTTTGCCAAAATCGTCAAGAATAAATTATTTTGTGGCTGGCTACGTATAAGTGTACGATTTTTAATTCCTAGAAAGTTCTTTTTTGACATCTGTGGTTTAAAATAATCACCAACAAGAACTTGTGCATTAGAACTACTCAGTCAGCGGCGTAACACTGTTATTAAAAATAATTGCGTCTTTACTAATGGAGAATCGACCTCAAAATAGTTTCAGCGGGGGAAAACTTAATAATTTATAGATTTAAAAAAAAACCGTTACTGATAACCAATAAAAATTCAAAATAATTAACACGACGAACCTGAGTTGAGGTAGGCGTCCACTGGTCGGCATCAGACGGACGGTACGTATCGCACGGATCGGATTTTTGAATTAACTATATAGTTTCTTCAAATGCGATTGCATACCGTTGCGTAGTAGTTCAACTATATCAAATTAATAAAAATGCGGACAGTGGCGTTGCCCAACAGGTATAAATATAATCAGTGGCAGAAGCAATATTTACTCCCAAGCAATAATTCTAGTCTATTAAATTCGACATAATACACCTTACAATGTAACATACGCAAGTTTTGTAAAAACCATAATTTCTTGTATTTCATATAATCATTCTAGAATAGCCAGACCAGCACAAAAAGCATATCTGTAATTTTTATACCAAAATCTTTCAAACATTTATACAAAATGCCTTTTCTCCCACATTGCCAAAAATGTATCGGTAAAGTCAAAGAAAACAATTAGAATTGTGACTGAAGCAGTAAAAGCAAAGCGTTTTTTAAGATTTTAGGGTTACTAAATTTTTACCTTATATCTTAGATACAAGTACTGTAAAAAAAACTAATTTTTTGAAAATTATCTGCAAACCATGATAAATACGAAAACTACCAACCATGTGTCGTCCTTGTGAAATTATATCCTGGCTACAAGAAACGTAAAAATAAATATTTTTTGAAAATTATCTGCATAAAGGCATAAATCATAAAACTGACAACCAAGTAAAATATAAGCATTTCCAAGCGAAGGCTCCGGTTTTAACCGTGACGACATCAATTACGTCAGGGTTCAAATCGTGAGTAACCCTGCTCTGAAGCAAGGTTACCTGAAATTGACAGATGACGTTTTACTTGATTTTACACTTTGATGGTTTTTCAAGGAATTTGAGGGGCATCTTTAAGCCCATTTTAATCATTATATTAAAATGAATGAAAAAAAAAATACGATCAATTGTATGGGAGAGGCTGTAAATGAAGTGGCTGCCAATTTTTCGACAGCCAACTTGTTAAATAGTATGTCCATCTTTTATTTTATCCTTCTAATATATCTTTGTACTTTTGCCACCAATTAGAATATCCTTAATTTTAACCAGTGTAAAGTATAAAATAAATACGTAAACAAACTTTTAAATTTAAACCTGTAGATAAAAACAACTTGTCCAAGCGCACTGGTAACCGTGACGTCACTTGACATAACCACTAATTACCGGACGATTTAGGCCGGAGTCTCATGCGTCCGATTTCCGACGATCCGATCATCCGAAAGTATTTTGATTGGTCAGAACATTTTGGCGCCATTTTTCATCTGAATATTTTAACATTTTATCCGACGTCGGATGGAGTTAAATTAATTTTAATTTTGTACGATGTCGGACGTTTCTTTCTGGTCTTCTAACCTTACTTTATTTACTTTGTTGGGGAAATTTTAATTTATAATGAATTATAAAATAAACAGCTATAATTTAAAATCTTTAAAAAATTTTAACCTTAACCTGAATTTACCTCATACTCAACAACCACTTTCTCTTTTTCCATTAAATGATATTTTTGTTCCGTTAAGTTATTATTTCCTCCTTTTTTCATTACAGTTTCACAGGTTGACCTTTAAAATGCTTTTATTTTCTTTTCTTTTGACTGAATATCGGATCCGAAATTCGGATCAATGAGACATGCAAGTTTTCCGACAAATTTTTTTAAAAAATTTCGTACGTCGGATGGTCGGAAATCGGACGCATGAGACTCCGGCTTTATACCATCCATTCGCTTGGAAAGGTTTAATGTCAAAATAGGCAGCTCTGTTGATATGTGCTATGTGTCATTCTCTCATTTTTAATAATACAAGTGCCATTGAGAGAGTTATGAAGGTGTAGTTTCGGAGTCAGAGTTGACCAAGTGGCGGTCGAAGAACACAGGCTCGTGGGGACAAAAAATGGCACCAACAGAAACCGGTTATATCTGGATTTTGGGATAGCATTCTGCAGCTTCTAAATGTGCAATGAAATAGCTTCCTTTTTTGAATAAGTCGATGGCTTCGATACGGTTTCGAGCCGAACACCACGGAGTCTCTACCTAATGTGGCTAGCCCCGTTTATTAACCCGATTTATCGGGGGTGCAAGCAATGGGGAAGGGTTGCTCCAGCTCTTTTAAAGCTTTAGCGAGTTGAGGCCGACCTGGCTAATTGACTAGCATCAAAAGCTAATTCAGGGGTTGTTTTCACCCCTAAAATGAAAGATAATTTTTATCACAAATGTTTGTTTTTTGAATTAGGTAAAAATGGAATTTCGTTTCAAGACAGACGACATTAGAAGGAAAAATCGTAATTGTTATCCTCTCTGTACTATACTCTGGAAATGAAACATGGAAAGAAATTAATCAATTATTTTTACTGTAAATATGTTAAGTTATTTTTTTAAATTATTAAATATATAATATAAATATTATTCTGCTAACTCAATGTCAATCAAGGCTTAAATCCTTAATTTTTATCTTTTATTTTTTTCATTTATAGATTCAAATAACTTACAGTACTGGACTTACCTCTGATATAATTGGAAGCACAGGGCAAATGCCCATAATTAAATAAAAAGTAATCTCTAGTCTTTTGTACTTTTCATGGAAGAATTGCTGATATAATATACCTAAAACAGCCATAATCCAAATGATCCAGCGCATATGGGAAGCCCATCCGTGTAGAGGTAATTGTTCAATGGTCAGCCATGGAAAATATGAACCAGCTATAAAAATGTATATCATCGCTCTGTCACAGCGATGAAGAATATCTTTGAGGATACTAAAACATTAAAAACGTTTGACTAGCATATAAATAAAGAAGAATATATTTGTTTATCTAATTATTTAGAAAAAAAATATATTTTAAAAAATATCAAAAACTCACCAGTGGTTGGAGCAATAAAACACACAGTGAAATGAGGTAGAAACAGAGAAAAGAAATACCAGTGTTAGCCCATAGACAAACGCAGATAAGATCTGAACATTACTATGTGACCTATTGTATAGTTCTACAGCTCCTAAAATGCTAGGGAATATCCAAATTGCATGAGTTATTATATTTGCTATGTGTTCTATGTATGATGGTTGGTACTGTTCTTTCGGCAGTGCTTTGGGATTCATCCATTTTATTCTAAAAATATTAAATGAGAAGTTTACAGAATATATATTTTTATTAGTACCTTTTACAGCTTTTATTTCACAATAAAATGCAAACATAGTAATAAAAGTGTTTATGTGATTTATTAAAAGTCAACCTTTCCATCTACATAAAGAGCTCATATTTTAAAGTGACAGGCATATGAAACATATACAGAAAACGTGAAATAAGAAAGTCTTATTTCATCTTTTAGCTTCGATAGAACACCTAAATAAATTGATGAGTATAAAGCAATGAAAACTATCCTAAACTCGAGGCTTCAACGGGGGGAGACTGATCTGGCCATAAAGTATGTGAGCGGGTTCCCAAAGATTGTTAAAATTGGCAATTCTTTAAACTAACTACTTTGTCTAACAGTGTACTAACATCCTCAACTCTTGATGTAACGTGTCTTTATCAGAATGTTAGAGGTCTTAATACAAAAACCGACAGTTTTTATAATTCTGTGTGTTGTAGTGATTACGATATTGTTGCTATTACGGAGAGTTGGATCCAGGAAAATATCTCCTCATGCGAACTCTTTGATGATCGATACTCTGTTTTCCGATGTGACAGGGATCTGGGGGGAATGAGTGTATCAAGGGGCGGAGGTGTAGCATTGGCTGTGAAGAAACAATTTAAAGCAACTCTAATGGATCTCCAGGTCGTTCGCAACAATGTCACTAAGGTAGATATAGTAGGCTGTAAACTGAGTATAAGTTATTTGACATTATATGTTTTAGTTATCTACATACCTCCAAATACAAGTAATGATGAACTCCCAACTTTTTTTGAATATCTTGAATCTGTTTACTACTTATATGGCAGTAATATTATAATCTTGGGAGACTTCAACATTCCTAACTTCCATTTGGGGAATGTTGGTAGCCCGAGAGTTGATCTACTAAATGGTTTTACTCAGTTATTTGTTCTAGATCAGTATAACAACGTTTGTAATAACAACAATACAATTCTTGATTTGATCTTATCAAATATTAGTTGTAAGGTGGACAGGGAGCTAGTACCATTGGTGGATGAGGATAACCATCATCCGTCCCTTAATATTTCCCTCTCTCTGAATTCCGGTAAAGAAAGTACATTTCCTGTCAATCTGGCACAGCAAAAATATAATTTCAGAAAGGCAAACTTTCCAGTACTCTATGATAAAATATTAAATATTGATTGGTCTGACCTCTATGTTTCAAATGATGTAAATGAATCATGTAATAAACTCTATGAGACACTGTATAGGATAATCGAGGTTTGTGTACCTAAATCTATAAGCCGTAAACGAACATTCCCTGTTTGGTTTACATCGGAAATAATTAAATGCATAAAACGAAAACAAAGACTTTTTAAAAAACTCAAAAAATCCAATTCGCCATTTCATCGCACACAATATAACGAATTACGGACTGTAATTAAGACGAAAAATGATGCTGCATACAGGAATTACATTGTGAGGGCTGAGAATACCATCACAAGTGATCCTGCTAAATTCTGGTCATTCATCAACACAAAGAAAAATTCCTCTTCCTTGCCTGAGGTGCTTGTACATGGGGATAATCATTATTCTGACCCTAATGATGTGGTGAATGCATTTGCAAACTTCTTCGGCAGCATTTACAGCAGGCCCAGTAATCGTGTATATTCAAACGCAGACGTACATATTCCTCAAGCATTACTCTTAACCAACTATCGGATCAGGTTGTTTCAAGGGCATTAAAGAGATTAAAAAATAAAGCAACTTGTGGTCCTGACAATATACCTTGCTTTATTGTAAAGGACTGTGCCTCTGCTTTATTAAAACCGTTATGTTTTATTTTTAACTTGGCTCTCCGCACAAATACCTTTCCTGACATATGGAAGCAAGCGCGAATTACTCCGGTTTTTAAAAAGGGTAATGTCAATGCAATTGTCAACTATCGACCCGTTTTTTTTTTTTTTATCTTGGGACAGTCCACGAAGGCTGATGCCTAAGTACTAACGTACCGTGGGTGCCTTTAACCTGAAAAAATACATTCATACAATGACATTTCAAAAACCTTGGCAAATGCGCACAAGACCAGTCTCTATCTTGTGCGCATTTGCCAAGGTTTTTGAAATGTCGTATGAATGTATTTTTTCTCAGGTTAAAGGCATAATTTCGCCGAACCAGCATGGATTCTTTGACGGGCGTAGCACTATGAGCAATCTGGCTTGTTTTGCTCAGTTCACGGGCGCGGCTATTGATGGGCGTACGCAGGTCGATGCAATCTACAACGATTTTTCAAAGGCTTTGACCGCGTAGACCATTCCATATTATTGCATAAACTGGAGGATATGGGCTTAAGTGCTGATTTGCTATTCTTAAAATCTTACTTGAGTAATTAAAGGCAGTATGTCGAAATCCGTGGTCATAAATCTTATAACTTTAAAGCCACAAGTGGTGCTCCACAGGGTAGTAACCTGGCTCCTCTACTGTTCTCATTATTCATCAATAATATATGTTGTGATATCTCAAGTAACATATAGCTATTTGCGGATGATCGGAAGCTGTTCAGAGGTATTGGGGATCAGTCTGATTGCCTCACATTACAGGGTGATTTGGAAATAGTTCAGTCATGGTGTGATATCAACAATTTACCCCTACGTTATGTTTACGCATAGTTAGCTCCGTAAAATATTCAAATTTGAGCGGTAATTTTCGTGATTTTAAATCTAAATCTAAGTGTAAAATAGGTAGTTTTGTGCATACTCTGCTTTGTGTGTTATTGTTTACGTTTTTGGTCTTTGCTTAATAGTGAAAAACACGGAAATAATATGATTTAAATATCAACGATATTTAAAATTTATCCCGACATAAAAAAACAGTTAACAATAGACGATAATATGCAAAATAAATCAACAAAAAGTAGTGTGTTTATTTCATTCAATACCCCAACAACGAATGATCATACTGATAACGCAACTGGAATTGTCGACACTGGTAAGGCCAAGTGCATACACTGCAAAAATTGTGTGACTAGCGTGGAATGTCTAAAGTCTGGAGGGTTATTTCATCCAGCCTGTATGACCCAAGCAAACGAATCAAAACAAGACAGTGCCGACATGTTGATACAAAATCATTGATTAAGGAGGTTGAAATGCAAAGTAAGCTAATGCAAAGACTAACTAGCAAAGTGGACGCCATGGAAAATGATATACGTAAATCAAATCAAACACCAAAATGCTGATGAGAGCAATTATTCTGCAAATAAAATTTTGGAATTAACAAAGAAGATTGAAGAACTAGAAAAAGAAATTACTGTCTTAAAGAATCAGCAAAGCTCAACCGATGAAATCCCACAAGCAACAAAACTCATTAATGAATGTATCCGGACAAACTTGGATACGGGTAGGTTCAGTTCTTAGACAGGAATTAGAAAAAAGCTGACGTCATAGCTGATAAACTCGAAGGCGTTGTAGATGCGATCAAGAGTACAAATAAGGAATTGGTCCAGGCTTTCCTACAAGAATCCTGTGATGCCAAATCTCATTCATGTAAATAATGAGTCACCACATTCTAAACAACAGGGCTCATCTACAGTCGATTCCAATGCTGGTCAGACCAATCCGTGCAATTTCAAAAAATAAAGCATTTGTTAAATACAAATAGCACTATATCTAAAATTCCACAATTGAAAGAAAATGGTTCTATGTTGGTAATTTAAAACATGATTGTACCGTGGAACATCTCAAAAGCATTTAGAAGCCAATAGCATTCCTACGCTCACATGCGAAAAGCTTCCAGGTTCGAGGACCATAGAGCATCATTTAAGATCTCCATAGCGCACAATTACGAATCAGCCATTATGAACAGTGCTATATGGCCCACTACCGTGAGCAAAGGCCATTTGCTTTTCGAAATATATCAAGACCAAATGGCGCGCAGCGACCACAGAATTTTCAGAGACGGTTTACACAACGAGGACACTTGAATCGACATGCAGGTACTCAATGCATCAAAAATAGAAGGTTCATTATGTGTGGTATATCAAAATGTGAGAGGGATTAGTTCTAAAGTGGTGAGTTTAATGACAGTGTTTGGGCTACATCTGATGAATAGATGATATTGCTTTAACCGAAACTTGGTTCATGATTCTACTAATGATAGTGAATATTTTCCTAATGGTATGTTTAATGTTTTTAAAGTTAATCGTAACTATCAATTAAGCGGAAAGACGCGAGGAGGTGGAGTATTATTGGCTGCAAAAACAAAATTTAATTCATTTATTGATCTAAATTTTCAAGATAAAAAAGATTGATATATTGTGTGTTAGAATTAGCCTAAGTTCTTTTAATCATGTATACTTCATAGTTATATATGCCGCGCCCTCTTGTGATATTCATTCCTACGAAAGGTTGTATGATATGATTGAGCACCAGCAATGTTTTCTGGACTCAAAGTTTGTAATCTTGGGTGATCTTAATGTATCTAAATTAAATGATTATTATATGTTGGGCGAGTCTGACAATTATGTGGACAGCTTCAATCCGTTCTTAAGTTTTTATGATGCTCCACAAATCAATCATATTGTAAATTCGATGAATCGTCTTTTGGATATTGTTGTGACAAAAATCAATGGTAAGGTAACGAGAAGCGAATTTAGCTTTGACTGAAGATAAGTTCATCCCACATTAAGAATCACTCTGTCAATGGATGTCTCACGTATTAAGAATTAAATCAAAGCTCAGACATACAACTTTCGTAGGGCTGATTATGTATCTTGTACTGTGTATTTAATCAGGCAGACTGGAGCCTTCTCGAGTCATATGCTGATGTTAATGATCCACAGAAGCTTTTATGACAAAATTTATGAAATATTTGATCTATGTATTCCGAAAAGTGATGAATGTGTATCCGGAAGGTATCCTGTTTGGTTTACAAGGAGTATAATAGACAAAGTTAAAGTTAAGATAAACTGAGAAATAAACATAAAAAAACTAAAAATATGGAAACCTACACTCAATTTAAAATTCTAAGATCTGATATAAAAAAATATAAAACTTGCTCGTCAAAATTATATTAAAAGTGTGCAGGATAGCATTAGTGTTGACTCGCGATCTTTCTGGTCCTACAATAAACAAAAAAAGCTCAACTCATATTCCCAACAAAATGTATTGCAACAATGTAGCATATGATAATGGTGGGGATATATGTAATGCCTTTGGCAGTTATTTTGCGTGTATATGCGAAAGATGAAGACATAGTGCCTAATATTTACAATAGGATTAATGCCCCAGAGGTTGTTCTGAATAATGTCCGGGTGGAAGATGTAATAGAGGCTATTCAGGAATTAAAGGAGGGTAAGACAGTTGGACCGGATGGCATACCATCTTTTATATTTGGGGTTCATAGACAGTGGCGTAGCCAGGTGGGGAGCCAAGGGGGCGACTGCCCCCCCCTCAGACCAGCGCCCCTGCCCCAACACCTACCGTATATAAAACAGGTATTATTTACAACATACTATGCTGTGCTTTAAACATTTTTACTTGCTGGTGTAATTTTAGAAGTCATATTTTAAAATAATAATTGTACACACTTTTTGTTAATAATTTTCCCTTCCACAGTGTCAGCGTAGCGGTTATTCTCTTCAAAGCACTAACACCCGGAAAAAGCCGCTGAGCGCGGCGTCCGTTTGTGGCGGCATTTCTTTTAATTGTGTCGGTATTGGATATATTCCAGAATTGTTTATTTTATTTTTAATATTGCAAATCGGCAGATTTCAAACGTATGTTATTTATTTCTGGTACTCATATTCTCCTCTTTGTGGTGTTATTTAGTCGTTTATTGTCTATGCAAGGGTAAACTTGTTAAGAGTAAAAATGGATAAAAAGAAAAAAAAGTCAGGTGCTGAGTTCAGGAAGGAATATCGTGAAAAAAAAATGATGTTAGCGCAACACACAGCCAAAAATTACAAAATTTGTTTGTTTATTGTTGTGTGTTTTTTTTTTAATAAAAATGTTTTAAGAAATAGAGCGCCCCTTTAAACGTTGCCCCCCCGCCCTGAAAGGTTGACTACGCCACTGTTCATAGATATTATTTGTTACCCTCTATTATTCTTGTTTAATCTAAGTCTGAAAACAAAAACATTTCCAGATATTCTTAAAAGGGCAAAAATTTCCCCAAATTTTTTAAAAAAGGAGATAAATCACTTATTATTAACTACCGGAGAATTGCAGTGCTTTCCGTACTTGCTAAGATTTTCGAATCACTTATTTTTAAGTCTATCTTTCTTACTTTGAGACAGAGCATATCAGTATTTCAGCATGGTTTTTAACTGGTAAATCTACAATAACTAACTTAATGTCAATTACGCAAACTATATCAAATGTTTTAAATGTAAAAGGGCAAGTGGATGTTTTGTACGCAGATTTTGAAAAGGCATTTGATAGGTGTCATTTAAAATTTTACAAAAACTAGAATTAGAATTTGGCTTTCATAGCAATTTAGTAGATTTTTTAAAATCATATCTGTATGATCGAGAACACACAGTAAATTTGAAAGGCTACACTTCAAAATCATTTGTTCCTACTTCTGGAGTACCGGCTCCAACTTAGGTCCATTATTATTCCTAATTTATATTAATAGCATTACAACTGTAATTAAAATTCATCATGCCTATTATTTGCAGATGATTTAAAAATCTACCGTGAAATTAAAACAAATATTGTTGCCCTTCAAACTGATATAGATAATATTATGGAGTGGTCTGTAGAGAATAGATTATATTTTAATATAGATAAATGTAACATTGTGACATTTTCTAGAAGCAGACTCTCATCTTATACGAATATAAAATGCAAAATAATATAATAAGGCGTGTAAGTTAAATTAAAGATTTAGGCGTAACATTTGATCACAAATTAACATTTAATTCGCATGTTAAAGAGATATCAGCAGAGCTTGCAAAATGTATGAATTTATTGTGCGTAATACCAAGGAATTTACAAATGTTAAATGTCTGAGATCTTGTACAGTTTAATATGGAGTCTATTTTATGGCTGTTATAAGTATGCAGTTGAGCGGGTTCAAAACAAAATGATTCGGTATGTTTATTTTAAGGAAACTGGACTTTATGATCAACATGTGCAAATCGGTCCATTATACGGAAGATATGGTCTTGAATCGCTAGAAAAACGAAGACGTATATTTGGTATAGTATACTTATACAGAGCCATTAATGGACCTCTGGATGATGTGCATTTTATCTCTAGTATATATTTAAATGTGCCACCATACCCTACGAGGAACCCAATTACCTTCTACCTACCACAGGTAGCCCACAACAACAGACACGTGGGTTCCCCTTTGTGAATGAAGTATTGGCAGAATGCCCTTTTAATGTTATTGTTATTTGTCATTTGTTGTATTTTTTTGGTTATTTTGTCATGTTGGAATAGACAGTGTCAAATTGAATTTTGAAAATAAAGAAGTTGTCATTAAAACCCGGACTTTAAATACTGACTAAACCCAGACAAATAAACCCAGACCCCAATTTCTTTCATTGGTCCATCAAGGAAGACAAGCCCTATGGAAAACAGCAGAGATAAACGGGAACCAAGACAAAATCGTGGCACAAGAACCCTGGACGAATATTATGTTTGGCCGCCCAGTTTTGGTACACCTTTACCTAAAAAACCTGACACCAGCAGAAAACCATACAGAGGTAGGCTCAATTAGTTCTGGTAGTAAAATTGAGGAAGTGTCAAATGATTTAAGAGCTGACTTTACAAAAACTGTAGAGGAAAAGAATGATATAGAAAATAATAGTGTTGCAACCTCAAAGACAAATAAAACTGCAAAGTCAATGACAAATAAAACAAAGACGACCAAGTCAAAACGATCTACAACAGAAATTGAACTGGGTATGCACTAATCGCACTACAAGCGGAGGAAAGAAAACGACAAATTGAAGAGGAGTTTTGTGAAAAAGAACTTGAACGAGAGAGGAAACAAAAGAAACGAGAAAGGAAACAAGAGGAACGGGAAAAGAAACAAAAAAGGGAAAAGGCGTTAAAATTATTGGAACTAAAGCAGAAAGTGGAACAGCTAAAAATACGAACCAAATCGACGACAAAAAGCTGTAAAACTGGATCTGTAAGTAAACATTTTGATGTCTTATCACAAAATTCAGATGAAAGTTACACAAAAAAATGGATCAATAAAAATCAGGAACATTTTCTCGAAACATCTAAATCAACTGTTGATAGAAAACCGGATATTACAAAGTATGTGACAAGATTGCTAGTGCAATTCAAGCTGTAACAACTCCAAGACAGGCGGAGAATACACCGGACCGACGACATTTGGTAGAAAAGACTTTCCATTTTATGATGGTAAACCAGAAGAATGGCCAACCTTTATCTACCAATTCAGACAGATTTCCACCATCTGTTTAATATACAAACGAAGAATGCTTGATCAAATTGCAGAAATGTCTAAAGGTGATGCTAAAAAAGCAGTTTCAGGTTTATTAATGAGCCCTGGTAACTTGAATCAAGTAATTCATACCCTAGAGAAAAGATTTGGACGCCCTGATTTAATTCTGGATATTTTGATAAATAAGGCAAAGTTTTCTTCAAATTAGAGAATACGAGTTGGAAAATTTAATAAGTTTTTCAAGTTCATTAAAGTCAATGTAAGTACCATAACTTCTCTAAATTATGATCGACATTTGGAAAATCCAAGTTTACTGAAGGACCTGGTACAAAAACTACCAAACACTTTGAAATTGAGATGGGGAGAAAAGTTTCCAGAAATAATGGACAAGTAAACCTTCTAGACTTTTCTGAATGGGTAGCAGGAATAGCTGATTCCGTATGTTAGTCACTACACCAAAAATATCGCCACCAGCACCAAGTTTACCTCGAAAACATGAAAAATCCTTCATTATCAATGACCAAGTAGCAATTTGCGGATACTGTCATGAAAAACACCTAGTGGAGAATTGCAGAAAAATCAAAACCGATGACGTAGAGACAAGTGGCAAGTTGTCACCAAAAATAAGCTGTGCTTTTCATGCCTAAAAGGATCACACCAAACTAGGGATTGTAAGAAACGGCAGCAATGCAACGTACAAGGATGTAAGAGACAGCATAACAAAATGCTTCATAATGGGACCGCAACAGAAGAGACAACAGTTTAGTTACCACAACTGAATCCAGACCATCAGGATCAAGAACCGAACCAACCACCCAACCTGGACAAGGTTTCATTGCGCTTGGACAAAATAAAGAAAGCAAAAATGTTCTTTTAAGGATGGTTAATGTCAAAATCACTGGACCGGATAATTGCACAATTTACACAACCGCACTTTTTGATGAATGTTCTACAGTGACTCTAATAGACGAAAACTTCGACATCTTCCACACATACAGGGACTACCAATATCAGACATAACCTGCCCACCTATGTTGCTAATTGGACAAGACAATGCCAAGCTCACGGTACCACGAAAAGTCATAGAAGGCCCAAAGAAGGTTCACCGATAGCGACCAAGACCAAGTTAGGCTGGACGATACATGGTAAGATAGAAAATACGACCAATCAACACGGTACTACCTTTCATATTTGTGAAAAAGAAATAGAAGATGACCAATTACACCAACTGGTTAAAAGTCTTTCACCTTTGATGCATTTGGAACTACATTAGAATCGATAACTAAAGAGGAAGAGAGGCAGTTACCATTATGACAAACACAATAAAATATGTCAAAGATCGATACGAAATTGGACTAATTTGGAAATCTGAAGATGTGAAGTTACCACCAAGCAAAGCACCGCTATAAAACGACTGCAAATAGTGGAAAAACAAATACAAAAGACCGAGATTTTGCAGAAAGATACAATCAAAACATTCAAAAGTATCTGGATAAAGGCTATGCTGAAGAGGCGTTACAAGAAGGGCCAAAAACATGGTATTTTCCCTCATTTTGGCGTAACAAACCTCAATAAACCAGGGAAAGTACGACTGGTTTTTGACTGTGCAGCAAAATGTGGAGGTATGAGTTTAAATGATAATTTATTGGCTGGACCTGACTTGTGCTTCCTTAGTTGGGGTACTTTTGAGATTTGAAAGAAGGAAAAATTGGATTTTCTGCAGATATCAGGGTAATGTTCCACCAGGTGCAAGTCAGAGCAGAAGACCAAGGATCCCAAAGATTTTTATGGCGGGAAGGAAACATCCATCGACCATTTGACGTTTACCAAATGAATGTTATGACCTTTGGTGCCACATGCTCCCCGACTTGTGCACAATTTGTAAAAAATACCAATGTAAGTTGAAAGGAACATCCCCAAGAATTATTGAAGCAATCACACGGAAACACTATGTCGATGATTACCTTGACAGCTGTCAAACCGCAGAAGAAGCAATAAGAATAATATCCGAAAGTACGAGAAATTCAAAAACATGCCGGATTTGAATTAAATTTAACTGGACAACATCTTCAAAAGAACTGACTGAAATGATGAAAATGAATAAAGAAATAAAAAAAGATCTTAACCTTGACTGGACAACTCAATTCAGAGAGTTTTGGGAATGTTTTGGGATGCAAAAGATGACAAATTCGTTTTTAAAATTCCACCTAAATTCAATGATATTACAACAGAAAGACCAACCAAAAGGGAAGTACTTGAATAGTCATGTCAATTTTTGATCCACTGGGGCTGATAGTAAATTTTGCAATACGGGGACGGATGATAGTTCAAGATATTTGGCGCACTGGTATAAAATGGGACGATTTTGTTAACGAAGAGATTTGGAAAAACTGGAAATTATGGATAGAAGACCTTAAATCGATAAACAACCTCTCCATTCCTAGATGTTATTCAGAAAAAAATCCCCTTCGCCAAACAAGTACAACTTCATATCTTTTGCGATAGTAGCAAAAAAAGCATTTTCATCGTCGCCTATTTAAGAATAAGTTACGACGACAGCATCGATGTATCATTAATTTTTGGGAAAGCTCGAGTAACTCCAAATAAATCATTGACAATTCCCGTTTAGAACTTCAGGCAGCGCTGCTTGGTACTAGAATGGCAAAAATGTTGAAGAAAGAACTTGACATAAAAAATTGATAAAACTTATTACTGGACAGATTCGACAACAGTTTACCACTGGATTTACAACGATGCTAAAAAATTGGGACAATTTGAATCACATAGGATAGGAGAAATTCAAGAAAGCACTGAAGGAAGTCAGTGGAATTGGGTACCTTCAAATTAAATTCTGCTGATCTGGCAACAAGAACATTACGACGACACTGGGAAAAATGAAATAAATTTTGAATTTTGGATGAATGGCCCGCCGTTTCTGTACGAAGACACATCAAACTGGCCAGAACAAAATATTGTCGAAACAAAGACTAAATCAAAGTTTTATTAGTAATAAAGAATGAACCCGAACTAGTAGATGTCACAAAATTTTCCAACTGGAGTGACTTATTAGTTTTTATGGCAAGACTTCAAAAATATTAAAGAATTTGGATCTCTAAAACAAAAAACAGCGTATTTGCATTACACTGACATTCGAAGATTTAGAAAAAGCAAAAACATTTTGATAAAACAATGTCAGAAAGAAGCTTTTAGTGTCGAGTTTAGAAAATTAAAGAATAACATGTCACTGCATCAAAGATCAATAAGAAAATTAAACCCGATTTTAGACTCCAAAGACATGATAATTATCAATGGACGAACAAACATGGCTCCTACTCTATCACAATCTGCCAAAAATCCAATTATTTTACCCAAGAAACATCATATTACAAGACTTTATCTGAAACATTTACATGAAAAATTTGGACACCAGGGGAATCGAAACTGTACTGAATGAATCAAGAAAGAATTTTGGATTTTGGATGGGAGAACCGAAGTTAAATCTGTTTTCAGCCAATGTCAAAATGCAGGAGAGAAAAAATGCAAACCGGTGATTCCAATGATGGGGCAACTTCCAGCTGAAAGACTCACCCGAACATTACACCCTTCACTTACCACTGGGGACTATTTTGGACCATTTTTTGTATCTATAGGAAGAAGACAAGAAAAAGGTTGGGGAGTTTTTTCACCTGCTTGACCATTCGAGCAGTACACAGAAGTCGCACTCCCCTCAACAGATTCTATGATAATGGCACTAAGAAGATTTATCAGTAGAAGAAATCAACCAGCAAAAATTTTTCTGACAATGGTACAAACCTTCGAGGAGGCCTCTGAAGAATTGAAAAAGCTGTCAAAATTTAGATCAAACTAAAATTCCAGAACAATTTATCAAAAAAGGTATTGAATGGAGTTTCATTCCTCCAGCCTTACCCCATATGGAGGTGCGTGGGAACGCCTAATAAGAATCACGAAGACGTCCTTTTATTCATTGTTAGCAGGACAAAAACTTAGGATGAACTTTTGGGTACCTTGTTTGTAGAAATAGAGAATATTTTGAATTCAAGACCAATAACCAAAATTTCTGTTGACCCTGATGATCTAGAAGCTCTTACACCAAACCATTTTATTAAAGGCACTACAAAAACCAGTGAAATATGGAACGAAATTGGTAATGAAGAAGATTTACGCAAGAACTGGAGAAAAATTCAAATTTTAACAAACCAATTTTGGAAAATATGGACTAGAAATTATTTACCAACTTTGACGAGCGGAGTAAATGGAATGATGACCACCAATCGATCAAAATTGATGACATAGTTGTGGTTAACCAAGATAACCAGCCCAGAAACCTTTGGAAGCTTGGAAGAGTGACCGAACTATTTCCAGGACCTGATGGTAAAATTAGTTACCATTAAAACACAAACTGGAAATTTAACACGCCAGTAAGCAAATTAGCAAGAATTAATACGGAAATCGAAGCATAGCAATTAATTCACAATTGCAGATTCAAGGGGAAAGAAAATGTAAAACGTAACTTCTGAAAATTTTAAGGGGAAGAATGTGAATGAAGTTGGCAGAATGCCCTTTTAATGTTTTGTTATTTGTCATTTGTTGTATTTTTTGGTTATTTTGTCATGTTGGAATAGACAGTGTCAAATTGAATTTTGAAAATAAAGAAGTTGTCATTAAAACCCGGACTTTAAATACGACTAAACCCAGACAAAAAACCCAGACCCCAATTTCTTTCACCCTTTATATATTATATGCAAAACATATAACAGTGTTCAAGATAGGTTGGACATTTTTAATATTAGTTATAGAGGGTTAAGAAGTAAATTAAGCGAAATATTATAATATAGTTATTGTCTTTGCAATACTATATTATAATATAGCAATGAGAATGCTGGGTTTTATCATGCGTAATTCAAGTTACTTTAACAATATTCAAACATTAAAAACCTTGTATTTCTGCTATGTCGCTCGATACTTGAATATGGTTCTATTATTTGGCATCCTATTTACAACAAGTATATCAGTCAATTAGAAAATGTCTAAAGAAAATTTGTTAAATTTCTTGTATTTAAAAGCAGTAGACATTTTCCACCTAGAGGTGTCGATCAGGGTGTGCTCCTAAGACGGTTTCGGATTTCCTTTTTAAACGATCGTAGAAAATACATATCAAACCAATTTTTTTTTTAAAGTCTGCAGATGCCTTATTGACTGTCCTGAATTACTATCCCAGATAATGTTCCATGTTCCTTCTAGATCTGTCAGACTCTCTCCTACATTTCACTTACCTACACCTTCTGCTAATTTTTTGATTAAAACACCACTATTTCAAGCCATGCGCCTTTTTAATGAGACCTGTAACGACATTGATGCTTACGACCTGTCATCAGTTCATTTTGCAAAAATGTTGAAATGTAGGTTATTGTGGACTGCTTAGCCTTATTTTATAAGTTTTAAGTTGTCAAATACTTTTACTATTATAATTTGTGTTTAAATTGTTTTTTTCTTTTTTCATTATATTACTGCTATGTATAAAATAGTCTTATAAATGTATTACTGTTAGACAATAAAAATTATTATTATTATTATTATATGAAATGAAGGCCATGCTTTTTCTGATATTGTTGTCTGTTAAATAAACATGAAAAATAAAGGTTAACAAACCTTTTTAGGCCTTCCAATCCTAAAACTTGGTTACCAATATAGAAGCATTTCTTTATTGAAGCACTATTACTGATCATTCCTAAAAAAACACACAATTATGAATTAAACAAGGACTGAGATGTGCACCACAAATTATATTTTTTAAATGTTTTTTTCTTATCACAAATAAAAAGTAATTATTTTAAAAGTTACTATAATAAATGAACAAGAAATTTTATTTGTGACTGCCTTAAGAATTCTTGTTGACAATCAGCTGATCACCACCTGATCACGTTTGACGCTCAATTCATCAATTTGAAAGAATGAAATAGTTCAAATTCATATTTTGCGAAAAAGTTCTTATAAAATTACAAAAAGGGGGACAAACTTATAAACTATAAATACATAAAACATTGACTAAAACTTTGGCATTTTGACAATTACAAAACCTTAATTTTTTATTAAATCAATTTTACCTTGTTTATAACCTGAAAATTTTTAAAATTAAATAACAAGCTCTCATAGCTCTAATAATGTCTGATATATTGATTGTAACATTATAACTGAGGAAAATCCTTTTAATTGGAAAAACATGTACTACTTCAAAGGCAAATGCGCTTATAGAATTTTAAGGGTTTCTTATCAAAATAAGTATCTTGTTTGCAGAAACACAAACAGAGTATTAAAAGTAACAAAACCTTATTTCAGTTCAATAATTGTATTATTGTAGTTATTTTATTTAATTTATAAATGTTCTGGTATAGTTTTTCCTGGATAATAAATGAAATCTTGGAGAATATACCACTAGAATATGCTCGAAGATTGAAATTCCCGCTTCTTTCTTCGTCGTTTTTTTTTTAATAAAAAAGATATTGGTTATTTAAGCAACATGTTGCTAAAGAGGTATGAGCCAGCGGCAGTTCAGGCTATGTTTTCGTTGCCTAAAACATAGAACCAAATAAAAGTTTCAAAGAAGAAGAATCAATAGTTAACCCTTTAATATTCCGCGAGTTAACCTAAAAAAATGATCGTAAAAAAATTATTAAAAAACCGAAAATTACTATATTATTACAGAAATTTCTCAAATAGAAATATTTTAAAGCTAAAAGAACGTGGAATGTTTCAGGACATTTTTCCTGATAATGCTGCGTAAGATTTTTTAAATCATAAAATAGGTTTAAAAAAATTTTAATGCAAATTCTAATTTTTCAGGAATTCAGTTACAGATTTAATGAATGGGAGTCCCCAAACTGCTTACGCCGGATTTGATCCTACTGCCGATAGTTTACACGTAGGAAATCTTTTAGTCTTAATTAATTTATTACATTGGCAAAGAAGTGGACATCAAGCAATTGCACTGGTAAGCACGAAACATTTAATGTAAAAATAATATATGAATATAACAAAATTTTAGTTTTATATTGGCAGGTAGGAGGTGCCACAGCAAAAATTGGTGACCCCAGTGGCCGAAATACTGAACGAGAGGAGCTTAAAAAGGATTATATAGATGATAATGTCAGAGGAATTTATAGAAATATTGAATCTGTTTTTGAAAATCATCGAAAGTATTTGTGGACCGATAAACATGAACTTAAGCCTGTTAAGTAAGATATATTTCTAGGATTTTCTCTAGAATATAAAGTATAAATTTTTTCAGTATTTTCTAATGATTAATGCTTTATGGTATTAAAATGAAAAAAGTATTGGCATTGCTAGTTTTTTTGAAGTTTTCAGGGTTCCCCCTTTTTCTGGAAAGTCGGGGTTTGGAATGTCAGGGAATTAAAAAGTGGTCAGGGAAGTCAGGGAAGGGAAAAACTAGTTAAAAACCGGGAAAATTACAGTTTTAATAAAAAAATAATTCCATTTCCAAAAAACTAAAAATAATCCGTTTGGGCTTATCGAAAAATAACCTTTCATAACAAAATTGAAAATATTCGGGCCCGGGCTTACCTATGGGCCGTTGGGCCGGGCATCAAATGAATATTGAGAAACAAGGATAAATCCATTCGGTTTCATGCTTATAAGAGAGAGAGATAGTTTGGACCAGGTTATAAAATTAATAAAATTTGTGATTTGGGAAAAACCCCGTTCTAGTTCTATCTCTTTGTGGACTCTGATGTATTTAGCGTAAAAGGTCGGCAGTTTGGGTAGATCTGATTTTTTACAATGGAAAGTTTTAATTTCAGTGATGCTTTCCGCAGACATGCACGTTTATTTTTTAATAATTATTTTATATTTTTTTGATATTAATATCTAAATTTTTATTAACTGATTTTGGAAATGGACTTTTATTTTTGTGGAATTTGCGTTTTTTTTTGATTGAGCTCGAAAATTTTTCTTGGTAAGTTTTGTAATATTTTATAATATCTTGGCGTTGTTTGTAAATTTCCCAAAAACTGTTTTACAGATTGCAATTATCCCCCAAAAAAAATTATTTCCAAGACACCTGGTTATTGAAAAAGTTTTTAAAAATATAATAGTCAGTGTTCCTCAACCAAACCCAAAATTTTGATGCTTAATCTGCAAAAGAATTGAAATTAAGTAATATGGGACTATTATTAGTCACATAAAATCAATTTCTACAAAAAGCGTCAGTATTGGACAGTCTTCAATATTTCTTTATTGAACAAATTTTGTCACCCCATAGTAATGTTGAGTGCGAAACAAAGGTTCCTAATATCAGAACAGAATGCAACTACCTCCCGGTTTGGGCCCCCAAAATAAGACATCCCAAAATGCAGAAAGTTCACTTTTATTTTTTACAGAAGATCCAGCGTATTAAAAAACTGAAATTTTATGGACTTTTCAATAATTTAAACCACAATACAAAAAAGATTGATAAAACTGTACCATTATTTTCTATGTTTCCGGACTCGATGTTGCAAGGGGAATGAGATTGGGCTCTAAAGCTTCATATTTTATATATTTTTGGTCTGGCTGAAATTTTAAAAATGAGTTTTTAACATACTATAAAATCTAAATCATTTCTCGATTTCATTTGATGAATTTTCAACAAAATATCACAAAAAGGGCAAAAGGATCTTGCTATTCAGCTTTTTCAATGATATAACAAACCAAACAGAAACAAGATATTTGACTTCAGTTTTATAAAAGGTCGCCCTACGGCTGATAATTTACTTAAGCATTTGATTGGAGGACTGGAAACACTAGAATTAATCCAAAAAATGATTCATATTTCTATGGATGGTCCAAATGTCAATTTAAAAATAAATAGACTTTTAAAAGAACATTTAGGCGAAAAAAAGGAAGCTCTTCTTTTTTAAAGGGAACATGTGGACTTCATGTGGGACATGGAGCTTTTCAAAGGGCCACAAAACTAGTGGGTGGAATGAAAAAAGGGTTCTTAACGGGAATATATTTTCTTTTTTTTAAAGGGTTCACCAGCTAGGAGAAGTGACTTTATAGGTAATTTGAAATATTCCAATAAAATATCTATGTAATTGTTTAATTGTTTTTTTGTTTTTCCCAGGGTTAACTGGCGCCTCTTTTTCCTTTAAAAAATTTTGCCAGACCCGTTGGGTAGAAAGTTCTAAGGCAGCAAACAGGGCTTTACAAATATATGACCATTTAAAAAGCATATTATGGTGATCCATCTGTTCAGTTCCCTTAAACCAACTCGGTTAAGAATGTAGCCAGTGGATTACAAGATCCATTAATGCCAGAAAAAATAGCATTTTTGAAATGATTGCCACATTCTTGGAACCATTTTTAAAAAAATTTCCCAAAGCAATGAACCTCGGGTCCCTTTTTTGTATAGCGATTTGAATTTGCTTTTATTTTTTTATTAAAAAAACTATTAAAATTTCTGCATTCCTGATAATCTGAAAGAAGTGGCTAAAATAGATCTTAAGAATAAATTAATATGTTTACCTTTAGAACAATTGGACTGTGGTTTTGGCTCCTGAAAACTTTAAAAATTTTAAAAACAAAGAAGCGGACAAACTGATATTTTGTAAAGATTGTCAAAAATTTTGAACCCCACAATTTCAAAAATTATAGATAGGGAGGATTAAAAATTAAAAATGCTGAGGGCAGTTTTTCTTTAATCCAAATATAATAGCAATAAAAAAAGCATGGAAAATTTTAAAAATTTTTAGTTTTATATGATAAAAATATCATAAGTTCAAATGTGGCAGAAAAAGCTCGAGTGCAGTATTAAAATTTTTTAAAGGCCCGAACAGTTTGATTACAAAAACGAATTTAGGCCGGATTCCTATTTAGTGGGAAACTTAAGGAAAAAAGGAATTTGAATATTTATTTTCTGTAATAAAAATAGTTCTGTTTTTTATTCCATGGAAATGCATTTGTTGAAGGAGGGTTTTTCAATTAAAAAAACTTTATTAGTAGAAAATTTACAAGAAAAGTCATTGATTGCTCAAAGAACAGTTTTTTGAGCGCAATTTTAAAATGTTCCCAGGTGTCAAAACATAATAGTAAAAAAGGAAATGTTAAGCTATTGTCGTTGCTTTTAATCGAAAATACAAGCAAGCTCTAGAGGAAAAAATCACACTGGAAAATTTAAAAAAAAAAAATCCAAAAAACGAAACTTGAGGCCAAAAAGGAACGGGAAAATAAGAAAAAGATAATCAATCTTGATTGTGCTTCCAAACTCGCAGAAATTAATGCGAGGGTTGCCCTGTTAAAAAATACCTTAACCCCGCTAAAAAGGTTTTTTTATATGTGTTCAGTTAATGACAAAACACTTTCAAATTTTAGTGCTCTGTTATTTTAATTGTTTTTTTTTTTTAGTAATTTTGTGAGCTAAAAATCTTTTTGGGGAAAGGTTAATGCACGTTTTTAACTATACACGGTTCATATTTGTGACTGTAGAAATTTCAAGAATATTATGTTATTATTTAAATTTAAAGTTTTCAAATGTTTATGTTCTTGTTATTAACCATTACAAAGCTTAGTTGTTTGTGAACCTCTAATTTTTAAAGCAGGTAATAAACTGTGCTTTAATATTAAATGTATTTTTAATTATTCTTTAGAATGAGCATATGAAGATAGGACTTGAAAAAAAGAAGTTGTTTACGAAAAACTATTTCTCAAACCAGCGCGAGTTCGGGGCCCCTTTTCGACTAAGTAGCTACAATATTAAAATTTCATTCAGCACATGGTCAAAAAATAAATTTATTTTTCATTACCCCAAAATGGGACAAAAATCAAAGCACTTCAATTAAAAACCTTTTTAAAATTTTTTCAATGTGGTTTTTTGATTAGTTTTCCTTCCAATCCAGAGATCATTCCCGAAATATTTTAGATCATCTTTTTTATCGGGATCGATCAAAATTCCGAGAAAAATTCACACTATTATAATCAATTTACTTTTTACGGTAAGCTCTTTTTAGTCATGGAAATTTTGCTTAAGGAGACCTGGAAAGTCAGGGAATGTCAGGGAATTCGATTTAGGAATTTTAGTGGGAACCCTGGTTTTTTGTTTATACACTTTATTTATTTCAAAAATTAAAATTAATACATTACTTGCTGCTGTTGCAGGATAGTTAATAACGATGATTGGTACAACCAAATTTCCGCAGTAGACCTAATTGGCAAAATAGGTCGTCATCTAAGAATGGGAACATTGCTTTCAAGGCATAGTGTCCAAAGTAGGCTTAATTCTACAGCTGGAATGAGCTTCACTGAGTTTAGTTACCAGTTATTTCAGGCTTATGACTGGGTCCACTTATTTAAACATTATGACTGTAAATTTCAGGTAAGTTCCAGTTGGATGGGTTCATCCAAAACCGTAACCCATAAAAAATAAGAAATATTTAATACACAACTACAACCTAAGACAAATGTAATGTTTAAATGTCATTTTTGCACATTATATCGACTCATGCAACGAAGACTATAGTAACTAATTTTTTCTAGTTTTGAGAAAAAATGAGTTTAAAGCATTTGCCATATTATTTTCTATTATTATTTTTTTCACCAGACAAGATATCGCAATTTTGTTTTTCTGAGTTTTCTAGACTTGGTTTCTCTTTAATAAAAAACCGGAAATAATTTGTTTTTACCATTTTTTTGTTGTTTTTTTAACGAGTTACTATAGTATTCGTTGTAGTATACTAAGAAAAATTTGAATCAGTTTGTTTAACATACTATATTGTAAGCTGTTTTGAAAGCGAAAAATGAAGGCATTGCACCTAAATTTAAACAAATACATACTTTTATGCTCCTAAATATTATAAAAATAAAACATGATTATTCTGAATCGGTTAAATTTTTATTTTCATCATCACTTTTTGCACTGTTCTGAGTGCTTCTATTACTTCTTTTAGCTTCCTTGTCTTTTGCTTTTAAATAACTATAGAAATAATGATAGACGGAAGGAATGGCATTACTTTTATAGCAAACCCATTAACTTCTTAGTTTCGATTGGAAGGGGTTCAATGTAAAGAAAGGGAATATCTTTGATGGTGTTATCTGTCTTAAGTTTTTTTTTAAGCAGATAATGTGCGGTTTCTCTGTATAATGGTATTTAAATTCAACAACGTCTAATTGGCTTGTCAAAAATTCGATTTGCTTGACTTTGCTAATCATAAATTTATTTCCGCTCGCGTCTGTCGTCCAGTTGTAAGTTAAAGCAAAATTGCTTGAACTGTAAAAATCCTTTTGAGACATTTTCTTTACGTCATAGGGTTGTCCAATTACCTTAGCCATTTTAATTAACATGATCCATTGTGCTGAAGTAAATATACTGTATTGACGTTTTTTGGCACTCTCTACAACAGCGTGCATGTTGTCGCCTTCATTTTGAATATGGCCCCTTTCTAGAAAACGATCCAAAATTTGTATCTTAAGAGTTTTTAAAGCATAAGCAAACATACTGAAGACAAATAGGTTTCTATTTTATCCTCCACAGTTGTTTGAATAAAATATAATTTTCGTTACCCCATTTTCAATTTGCTTTTTTATAAAATCAAGCAAACAAGTTGATATCTCATTAGGTCCTCATCTTCTTGCTATCGATTTGTTTCATATATAATAGTGACCTTTGTTATTTCCCACATTATAGATGGTGAAATTGTATGTTGCTAATTTGCTTTTGTAATAAAAACTACTTATTTCACAAGCAGGTGTAATAAGAACCTTTCACAAATTAAAGCAAGCAACTCGACATACTATAGTTTTCGTGGAAATTGACTAACTGTGTAAGTAACGTAAATCGAGATAATATAGTATTCGTAGTATTTTATAGCCAAAACTGACTTACAATATTTTATGGCAGCATTTCTGCATGCCTAGCCTCTTCGTTTAGACATACTATATTTTGCCAGGTCAAAGCTTTTGTTAAATATATGCGCTGCATTATAGTAACTCAAAACCGCCCAAAAATGAGTTACTATAGTCTTCGTTGCATGAGTCGATATATAGATATCATCAATATTGTCAATATTATGACTTCACACATATTTTCTAGATTCTTATTGACTTTATATACAACATACCGAAAGGAATTTCTGTTCATAGAAACATTTTTTTATAATTTATTTCAAAGTAAGTCAGAGTAAAACTTCGTATTAAAAAAATATATATTTTATTTTAGATTGGTGGTAATGATCAAATGGGTAACATTATGTCTGGACATGAGTTAATTAGTAAAATGTATGATAAACCAGTTTATGGTAAGATTATATATTTTCAAAGTATACTGGTGTTCAGCAGAGCTGTCAAAGTACTCCTAAATAGTACTTCAAGTACAAGTACCAAGTTTATGATTTTTTAAAAAGTACTTCAAGTACAAGTAAAACTACTCGTTCAAATGTACTTGCTTTTTCAAGTAAATTCATAAAGTACTTGAAGTACTACCCAAGTATTTACTTGAAGTAAAACAAAGTATTTGAAGTAAAAAAACAGTACTTGAAGTAAACCAAAGTAACTGAAGTAAATAGAAGTACTGGAAGTAAAAGTAATTTTACTTGACTAGAATTTTTTTTAAATAACATTAAGTTAAATGTATTAGCGCAAAAGAAAATGTATACTTTAATAATTTAACGATTTACCTTACCTGCAAAGTCTGTTATTGTGATGTATGTATTAAGATTTTTAGCAAAGTTATTTTTTTGGAAAATTTTTTGGGTTTGGATGTCCAATATAATTTTTTAATTCGATCTGAATGCATTTTTTTATATATTTTGAAACCTTATGACCTTCCAAAACTAGTGATTAACCCAATATTTTCGGCAGTTTTACCGTTTTTAATAAATCATCATTGTGAAATAAAATTTTAAATACAGTTATCTTTAAGTGGTGTTAAAAACAAATTTCCGAAAAAATTTTAAACTAGTATTTATTAATTGTAATTTTACCATTCTTGGTGCCCTTAACAATTGAATTGAGAGATATAATGTATCAGAATCAGCAAAGGTCGGGCGATCTTCTTATTTTAATCTGTTTGCGCGATTATCTAACGTGAATAAATTGGCGTACTTGGTTGATTTCTTTTTACTTCAAGTACTTCTTATTTACTTGAAGTACTTTTTTACTTCAAGTACATCGTAATACTTCAAGTACTTAGAAAAATACTTCAAGTAATTTACTTGGTCAAATCAAGTAAAAGTTCAAGTATTTTGAGATAAATTAATCAAGTACAACTACAAGTACTTCCAAATAAAAAGTTCTTGAGGTAAATACTTCAAGTACAGAAAAGTACTTCAAGTAAACTTTTACTTCAAGTTTTGACAGCTCTAGTGTTCAGATAGCAAATTTTCCACATTTCATATTTATAGGTTTGACAGTTCCTTTAGTAACAACTGAAATTGGTGATAAGTTTGGCAAATCAGCTGGAAATGCTGTATGGCTGGCTCCAGAAAAAACATCTCCATTTACACTTTATCAATTCTGGATCCGGCAACCGGACTCAGAAGTGGAAAAGTTTTTAAAACTTTTTACTTTTGACACAGTCGGCAGTATTAGTGACCTCATGAGAAGGCATAAAGAGAAGCCAGAATTAAGGTTACCTCAGAAAAGATTGGCTGAGCAAGTAACTATTCTGGTTCATGGTGAAGAAGGTTTACAGAAAGCAAAAAGAGCTTCTGAAGCACTATATAGTGGCAGTGTTGAAGCTTTGGGTGAGATGAACATACCTGACGTAATTCAATTGTTTGAGGGAGCTACTGTTGTTGAAATTTTACCTGAAGCTGGACAAAGTATTTTAGATTTGTCTATGAGAGTTGGGTGCTTTCCCACTACACGTAAGTACATTATTTAATCACACTGTTCTGCATGAAAATCTTCCCTCACAAACTAATGTGTTATTTTGACAGTTTCTACCTATGTAACCCTTACACTGACTTGCAGATTGTCATATCACAGGCAATATTACATATTATGGCTTTTCTTATAAATCTATCAAGTGACGACTATTTATTGACTCTTTAAAGACAAGTCGTAAGGCAGTTATATTGTAAGAACCATCTGTTCTCATTGGTCATGCTATAAATATGAAAGAAACATACAGGAACATGTATATATCAGTTTAAAGCATAAAATACAAAGATTATAAATAAAATATTTGTGGCAACCTAAAAGTTGTTGCACTACTATCAAATATTGTTGTATTTAAGACACCCACAGTACATTAGTACTTAGGCATCAGCCTTCGTGGACTGTCCCAAGATAAAAAAAATATATATAAATGGAATAGCTGAGCCAGAAACTAACATTATGTCTTAAATAATTGCCGTTACATTAAAACATTTTGCCCAGCTTAAAAAACAACTTTAATAAAGTAGTAAAACAAAAAATTCATTTACCCCTCTGCACATAAAACTAGGGCATGTGAAAATTGTTAAAGCCTTAAATAGAGAAAGAAATGCTTTTCTTTATTTAAGACTGAAATTCGCGCCTATAAGTAAGGCCAAGCTTAAAAAATTATTTTTTTTGGGCTGCAAAAATGAGAACTTTTTAAAGACAATTTTGAAGTTACACTTTCAGCAAAATAAAGTTTGTGGACTGGCTTCAAAAGTGTAGATAATAACTTCCTAGGTAACAAGACATTGAAGAACTACACAGATCTAATCCCTCAAGACATTAGGTTAAAACATGTCACTTATCTAATCTGCATTTTTTAATTTGAAGTTCTTCTTTGACAATTTGGTGCAGTTTTAAATAAACACGACGGAGGATTTCTCCAGAAAATTGATGAAATGGTGGAGCAGTATAGTAACAAATGGATCCCAAACATGATAGAGAACTACATTCTGTGCCAAACCAAAAAAGACAAGAAACTAATTTCTTTGATTGTCTTATAATTTTTTTGATACAAAATGCGGTATTTTTGGAAAAAAATCTTTTGTTAGTCTTTGAAAATCCACTAGATTGCAGGGATGAAAGGACTTAAATCGGATGATTAAAATCAAGATTTTTAAAATCTAATATTTAAGGCAAAAAATAATCTAAATTAAAAAAATCAGTTTGTTTTTAAAAATCTGTAACATTTACAACAAACTCCTTTATACTATAGCTATATTCTTATAGCTACTGAATAGAGTACACTAAAAGATTTATTTAAAAATACTTTAGTGAAAAAAATATTTTCAAGAACAGTAGAAATAACAAAACAAAAAACTTTTTTTCTAAAAGAAACAAAAACAACTTTAAAAGAAAAATTAAAACTATTGGAATTCTTATATTTAAATACTGTAAAATTTGTTCAAACTAATTTAGTGGGTTTTTCGATTCTTGGTCGATTTCTGAGATTGGTGTGGACCATACCAAATATTAAAAATACTTTTTCAACTGATGTCGAAAAGAAGACCTTGCATTTCAACCTTACATTTTTTGCTTATACCTCTGGTACCAGTGTTTCCTTCAGGTTTGTTGGATTTTTCTAAATAATGTTGCCTTATTGCAGATTTTTGTTCACAAAAAAAAAATTAAATCACTCGTCATGTTCGGCAGCAAGATAGAATATAATGTCGGTTCGCACGTCGCGTTTTCTTTATATTGGTGTTGACTTCTTGTTTTAACATGAATTTGCAAAACAGCGCTGTCCGGATTTTGCACTTGGCGATTAAACCTGAACCATTGGGGCTGTTGGCGGAGACTTTTTTTTTCTGACAGGAATTTGAAAGACAGCGCCGCCTCGTATTTTGCATTTTCTCGAAATATGCATAAAAGTCCCTGTGACACGGTCAAATATTAGCAGATTTGAGCTTAAAAATAACAGGAATTTCACTAAATTTCTGTTTCCCACCATAACATTTTTTCCATAAAATATATTACACATGCAGGCGCATTGTCAAGTAATTTCTAGAGACTTGTATTTTTTAATAGAAAAAAAATCTTGCAGCACCGCTTACCTTATTATTAACCCCACCTATAAAGGCAGCGTACCCGCTTGGCCGTGCGAGAGAGAAAGAAGAATAGGTGTATAACCTTTCTCTCTCGATCCAAAGTGCTGAGTGAACGCACGTTAAAGCGAGTACTGCTGTACTGGTTTAAAAGTCACAACACTATCCCCTTGACCAAGAGATTTATAGAACTAATTGCAAGTAGCAAAAAAATATAGCTTGAATCTAAACACCTCTTTTTCACATATAATAAAAATATTGACAATTTTTTTAACAAGTTTTAAGGGTATACGTTCTGAAACCCAAATATTTGTTCTGCGCAATTTTACGCGTTTTTAAGATAAAAATTAGGACCTGTTATAAATTATTTGCTCTCATTTTTGCTATTAGTTATGTATGCAGAAATGTTGTCAAAAGCTAGCGTGTCACACAGGCTTAAATAAATTATGTAATTAAAATTTGTACCTGAAAGAATAAAGTAGGTTAAATAAACAACTTGTATTTTCTATGCAAAAAATTTTAAAAATTCAAAAAAATGAAATTTAGAAACAAATCATGATTTTTGTATTTTTCAAAAAACCATGATTTTTCCAACCCTGCTAGATTGCTTATACCTAATTTGAATTTCTCATATTTTATCTCCTTTCTCCATTCTCCAAAAATGATAAGCCTATATTTGAATTCAGCATATTACAGTAAATATAATGAACTAAATAAAAATATCAGAGAGCGACAGACAATTACACAATACAAAAGAGTGTTATTGAAGATTTTTTTTAATACTTTTTTTATACAAAAACTTTAAATGTTGTTTGTTTTATTTTGTAGAAGATGCACTAAGAATAATATCTGCTGGAGGATTTTATATCAACCAACAACGAGTTAACAACCCTAGTGAAGTTTTAAATTTTAATGTTCATATATTAAAAAATAATGTATCACTCATTAGAGTAGGTAAAAAAAACTACTATATTGTTAAGTGGCGATCATAGTTACAAATAAATAAATATAGGTATTCAGTTTTTTAAATTTTGGTTTTATTTCACAAAATACATTACTACTTCTAAGTGGTTACTTTTTATTATGAATTGAAAGAATGGAAAAGAGCTGCATATTTCAGCGATTTTATCAACAAAAATTAGGATGCAGGCTGCTAGAGGTTCAAAGGTACTAAAGTAGGGATCTCTATGACACACAAGTTATTAATAGAAAAGCAAACCCAATAAATAAAGGACTAATTTTATTTATTCGTTTTTAGAACTAAAATAATGAATTTTAATATGTACTTTGGTATAAAATAAATGAAACTGTTGAGTACATTTTTTAACATTTAGGTAATAGGTAACTATTTGTTGCAGCTAAACATAAAATAACTTAATCTTTTTATCAACACTAAGAATTCAACTAAAAAACCTTCCTATATTTTCATTACATCTAAAATAATTGCACTCAAAGCATAAATATGATCAGGATGAATCTTTGTAAAAAGTTTTAAGTCTTGCAGCAATCCATTAATGTCCAAAATAAACTGGTAATTTGTGGACTTAAATGCACTAATTAAAATACCAGCGGGTAAGTAAAGTTTCGAACAAATTAAATATTGAAAGGTGTTAAGTTCATTTTTGTATAAATTTTTAAGTTCTTCAAACCATTTTTTTCTGGTACATGACACTAGTACTAAAATTTCTATGCACAGAGGCCTAAGCACCATTTTTAATCGATATTCCCGCATAAACTTTTCGAAAAAGGTATCTAGATCATCCAAAATAGTCGTCAAGGAAGTTTATATTCTAGAAGCTGTAAAATCTCCTTTTCAGCGGCCATTATTGTCTTATAACTATACTTCTGTCCCGTGAGTCTAAAGAAAAACTTTTCTATAAGGGGAATCTTTAAATCGGCTCCACCGCCGAAATATTTGCTTGCTATAAAAATTGTAACTCCTACAGCAAGAAATGAGTCTTCTATTTTTTCTCTTCGTACGTTTTTAAGATATATATAATGTTCTACAATATCTATGCTCATAAAAAATACCTGTAGATCCTGTTTAAAAGTATCACAAGAGATTTTAATTATATTTACAGTATTTTCTTCCAGAGAGGGCTCTTTATAGAGGTCCATTTGATTTTGCATTTCCTCGGTCCAGTTTTCCAGCAGGGAGTTTTCGAAAGTTTTATCCATTGTGCGGAATAATTTAAATTAAATTTAATTTAATAAATTTATAGTTTTACAAAATCTGACTGTTTATACGGGCTTTAAAAGTGAGGACAACTTAAAGTCCGCCTGTTTAAAAAGTTTATAGTTTTGTTGCTATAAACTCGCCACCAGATGCCGGTATAAACTGAATTGACTGAATACACGATGCACCAAAAAATAATACATATGCGGGTATTCTGGCGCATCCATCATTGCGTGAAAATACTTCAAAATATTTAAATCTTTTAAAAACATTTAAATACTTACAAAGTATTTACATTTTTTATATAAAAAGCTTTATAATATTTAAATACTTTAATTTTAATTATTATTTTACGCTCAGCAGTCGGTGGTACCAAAGAATATAAACCTCAATAAAAAGCGACATTATTTGAAGTCCCAAAATTTTTAGGAGGGGGCAAAGCTGTTTAATTTCAACCCGCTGCCGGCAGCTATTAGTAAGGGATTACATATGTTTCGTTTCGTGCTTGGTTGAGTTTTATGTGCTGTTTCATTCGTTTCGTTAAGTTTTGTGGATATCTTAAAAAAAGCACTAAATGTGCATAGTAATTGTGATACTTGTAAAAATTTTACTTTTTGTGCATATACCTACTAGAGGCAGCCGAGTTACATCCTGTATAATTACCTTATAAGCATTAATTACCACTCCTAGAAATAGAGATAAGAAAGGTTATAAATATAGCTAGAAAATATATTTTTAGGATGACTTCTGTTAGTTGAGCTTAAACTGTTGTAACTTTAGTTTTCGTTCCCGTTCCTTCCAAAAAAAATGAATTTGTTACAATTTTCGAATTTGGTGAAAAATAAAGTGTTTTTCTCAAGAAAAATTGTTTTTTAAAAACATCATTCCTTCGGCCCGTATTGTAACTGCAGTGCCGCTCGGCTGTGCGGACAAGCGTGCGAGAGAGTAAGAAGAATAGCTGTATAACATGTCTTTCGCGCCTTGTGCTGATTAATTGGCAGAAGGGGTGTATACACCGCCGACAAATTAAGAGAGAGAGAAAGAGAGAGAGAGAGAGAGGGGGGGAGAGAGGTTATACACCTATTCTTGCTTCTCTCTCGCACTCTTGTTCCCAAGGCTGCCTCTAGTAGGTATATGCACAAAAAGTAACTTTCAAGAAAGTGGCAAGCATGCAAGCACAATACATCTAAAAGCACCTAATATTTCCAAAATAGTTAAAAATAGGTATAGGAAATTTTACATGAAGAATCCAAAAATTGACTAATGGCGTTGCATTTAAATTAGGAAAGTTAGTGTTGGCCACTATTACATGACACACCCTGTATAAAAAGTATTTACTGAAAAAAATGCGCAACCAAAAATACCGATACACGTGTCCGAGTGTGTTTTCGAACACGCCCCCGTTTATTTATTATTGAATTTATTCAATTTGGCTGATACACACTGTATTATAAAGCTTACGACACTACAAAAAACATTCATGTAGCGTTGCAGCACCCTCCCGATTTGTTTATTAAATATGTTTATGATTTGGAACATGCTTTTAAAACTAAGTTTGAAGATATTTGTATAAAACAGGAAGTTTCACATAAACTCTCAAATGAAATGGAAAGAATAGAATTTACCCATCCATGCAGTGATTTTCCAAAAATGTAAATTATAAAATAATTTATTAGGCTTAAAATACTTTATACCATGAAATATACCAATCGTGATCTAAAGTACCAGTCAAAAGATAAGAAAACTAAAAATTATATCACACATATAATTAATTTATAGTCACGGTAAGAAGTCGATGTAACTTTCAGATTTTGTAATTTCAATAAACTGTTTGCCTACTTTTTTTTTAAAAAGTCACTGTTTTTTATCTCACCTTGAACATTCAAGCTCTAGCCTTGGCATTTAGCCTTTAAAAAACTAAAATTGGTTATTTTAGTGATGTTTCGAGCCACCTTGATTATCAAGTTCTTCCACTCTATTCTTTCCAAAATATCTACTGAGATTTTTTTCCAAATCATAAACCTACTTTCAAATTTAATTAATTTAATGGGGAACCCTCTTTTTATTAAAGCATGCTGTATATTGTATATTAATATATTCTTACTAAAAAATTTTGTTGTTGTTACCAATATAGGAAATGCTAAATTATATGTTTATGTAATAAAAAATTAAAGTACATTGTAGTGTTTTTTTTTTAACAGTAAAAATATTGGGATATACATTTATAGTAAAGGTAAGTATTAAGGTGTATAGGTACCGTTGTAAAAAAAAAAACATCCCTCCACTGAATTTTTGACCCTAGAAACCCATAGAATCACATACCTTAAAACTTTTTTCTCTTTTTCTTTGAAATGGGAGATGTACATCAAGAGTAATTAGCGGAAGCAAAAAATTGTATACTATTCGTTTTTTTCCTAAATGTTATACAGTCAAATTAGTTAGACGTAAAATGGATTACAAAATTTATTTCTGCATAGGTACTCGAAGACCTCAAAAACCATATATTAACACTTACTTATTATTTTATTACAATTTTGAAATAAAGATTTCTTATAATTATTTTACATCTGTTCACACAAAAATTACATAGTATTAATTTTTTTAAGAAAAATTGCAACATTTAATCCCCTGTAAACATCGCTTTGCCCAAAACTAATTTTTCTCAAAAATAATCTAATCTTTTTTGAAAATAACCAACCCTAAAAAGACTGCAAAGAAAATTCCTTGAAACGGACGATTTTCCAGGAGTGCAATGTATACATAAACTTTTTTCCCGTGTTAAACTGAATTTTTACCGTTGACATTTCTCTCAGTGTACCCCCAAGCTGTTTACGTGTCATTTCGTCTACACGTGACGTCAGAAATTTGTTTCCCATATAAACAATGCTATTGGGAACTTTGTCGCTTCTTATTGAGGTTTATATTCTTTGGTGGAACTGTATGTTTCTCCAATATGATCTATTTTATTTTACATGCAAAAAGTTGTTTTAACGTAGAATATTGACAAGAGATATACTGACTGACACAATTTGCCATGCAAAATCAAGACCTACTAACTAAGATTTTTATCAAATGTGGTCGTTGCGTGCTAGTAATTCCTTTTTTTAACACCTAAAAAATCCGTTAACGAACAATTACACTATCTGATGGAGCGTTAAGCAAAATTTGGTTTAATTTGCATTCTTTTTTTATAGTGGGACAAACAAGGATAAGAATTACCGGGAACTAAAAGTAGAAATGGAAAAAAGATAACCCACTACAACAGAAAATAGGTAAAAATGAAGATTATCTTAAATAGAGTTAAAGATAAGTATAGTCAACGCATGTCTGCGACTACAATTTTTTTATATTCTCTAAAAATAATCATTAGATACTGTAAACCGGGGCGCATGGAGGTAAGTAACACGCGGCATCGCCATTCGGGATGTCCGTTCGTAGTTTTGAATGTAACACGCGGGCTGGCCACATGGAGGTATGTAACACCCATCATTTCCATTCTGAAAAGAGATACCTAAGTAATTTATTTATAAGGAGAAATAAAATCATTTTTTACTCGACTTCAAAAAAAGAGGAGGTTTTCAATTTGCCAGTATATATTTTTTTTGTATATTTGACGATTACTACGTAGTTCAGAGGTCAATTTTTCTGACTGTTTTTTTTTTCAACTCAGGAGAATCTAAGGTGGTCCCATTTAAACCTTGTTCGAAAATTCATCCCTTTAGGGATAGGGGGATGGTCTATCTTTTGGACGACTCTTATTTTTGGTTGCTTTCAAAAAATAAAGAAAGTTTATTCAAAAAACATATATTTTATTCTTAAAGGGGTAAAAAGAGGATGTTGTGTTGAAAGGTAATATTAAGAGGGATTTAGTTTTTACGCTTAATTAAAATAACATTTAAGTCAAATGGAGTCAAAAAAAAAATATATATATGTATACATTTCATAGTTATTAATCCCATTTTGTATGATTATGAAATGGACCAACATGACATTTAGTTTCCTTTATCGCTTTTCGAAAAGTAGATAAGATAAAGGATTACTATTTAGAAAAAAAATGTTTAATAATAACAAAAAAATGTAAGTATCATAATAAAGAAAATAGTTATTTCGCTATTTTTCTGTCACCCAATCCTTTATTGTTTCTCACATATTTGCCTTGAAGGGCCAATAAAGGGAGCGTTTCAATTGTTTGCTTTAGTGATACGCCACGGTCTCATATGGCAAACTGATATGAGACCGTGACGTATCGGTGTTGTTCTAACAGCGTTCGATCTCTAAAAGGTATAGTGCAAAGTAGCACTTTATATTACCAGTAATGTGCCAGTAAATTGGCCAGCTCGCGTGTTACTTTTTAAAAGTACGACCGGCTTGCCGAATGACGATGCCGCGTGTTACTTACCTCCATGCAACCGGGGCTACTTTGGACAGTTTTTGAGGTTTTTTGCTTTTTTGTTGGACTTATTGTTTTTAAAATTAACCAATATTTTTTTATGTAGGTTATTACATCCTTCCTCTATGGCGTGCTGAAAAAAAATTGTTTTTCCACCCTAAAATATGTATATATATTTTTTTGAAAAGTGTCCGAATTTACCCACATAGGTGGGGTAACTTCGAACATGCTTTTAAAATGCATAAAATTGAAGTAATAACCGTTAAAAGGCTACTTTTGGGAGATAATTTATATCGTTCTCTTCTTAAAGGCACTGGATTAAGGATCTTCAAAATATCAATATCCTCGATATAGCTCTGATCAGGGACATCTGGAAAATGGAGGTAGGAGTCTTTCTCACTCTTCCTTTTTCTTAAAAATCTTACACAAAATATGGCACTTTTCATATCTCCACCTAGCTTTTCTATGACTTTTGCCACGTAATATTTTAAATCTGAAGAATTTTCTATTGACACTTTTGCTATGACAAACATACCAGGTTCAACGTTCCGAGCTTCATGATTTTTGTTCAAATTGCGATCGGTTAAATTTTCTTGTTGAAAGTGCTCTATCGAAAAATCTTCTTTGTTAGAAGGACCAGCCTTTTTGTATTATTCTGTCCCTTATAATACTTAAGCGTTCATCGTCAGAGTCTGTTGTGTTCACTTGTTCGAATTGCGCTTCCGGTTCACTAAAATCTCTTACCTCCACAGCTTTTTCCGCTTTAACATCTATGCGCTTTTTTTTAGTCCTAGGCTCGGGCATCCTCGATGTTTTTAAAAAATCCAATAAACTTTCTGAGAGCAATGAAGCATTTGCCTCATTGTTTTCATCTTGTTGTTTTGGAATCCTCCTTAAAACTTGATCTCTATTTAACGGCCATATTCCAGTTGCCCTAAAACCTGAAAGAGTATTTTGTCTAGAAGTTGGTTCGATTTCATTTAAAGTTCTATTGAGCAATAATGGAAAATCGGATTTCTGAAAAGGCCCTCTTTTTTTTTAATTTCCATTCAGTTAGAATTCGTCTCCAACATTTCTTCAAAGGACCAAGAAAGCGACATCGAGCGGTTGGCAAACATGGGTTGAATTTGCAGGTAGTAGAACGAATATGATGTTATTTTCTTCACATCTTTCAATGATATCCAATGTAAGATAAGAAGACAAGTTATCACCAATCATGAACTTCTTTCCTTTTTTATTCCGGAAGTAAGGTAAAACAATTTCTTGGAACCACTCTACAAAAACTCGGGCATCAAACCAGCCAGATTGTGTGCATGAATATCGGCATCCTGGGGGTCCATTTTCCTCCCACTCTTGGTAACGATGCTTTGCCTTGTAAACAACAAAGGGCGGTAACAACGGAAGCAGAAGCTGCCATCATGACGGATATGCTGGTCTTTGTTGCGTCAATAATTCGATCACAATGCTTACTGCCCCTCTTGCAGACTATTTTGACTCGTCCAGGATCGTCACTAAAATTAGTTTCATCATAATTTATTACATTTTCAGGTGGCACACCTTCTAGTGAAACTTTTAATTCATCGAAATATTCTTGAACAGTAGCATGGGTTACTTGAGCCCTTTTTCTTTTAATATTCTGGGGAAGTCTTACGGACAACTCTTTATTTCTTTTTAGAAAATTCTTGACTAGATTGGCAAATTATTAGGAAAGCGGCCAATTTGAACTCCTTTTCGGTTAAGGTAGCTCTGCACAACTTTTCTTACATCATATTCCATCAGTGGAAAACCCCATATTGCTGCAGTGGATATTCCCTGAGCCAAATTTGCTTCTTCAACAGCGCTAAGCACTGGTTGCCGCCCTGGATTTTTATTATGAATGCCTGTACTTTGTCACCAATGGTCGATTTGGAAATCCCATAAAATTCACTCGCCTCTCTTAGTGATCTTTTCTTAGATTTAACATCTGCTACTGCCTGATTTAACTGCTCCTCCGAATAATTTCGGTAGGGCGACTCCCCAGTTGCCTTTTGTAATTTCTGACCTTGTCCGAAGTTACCATTTAAAATGTGAAATTTTTGATTGGGACTATCTGGAAAAAAAATTGAACAAATAAAAATCTACAAATTACACGATATATCTCCAATATAAATGCCTACTAAAAACAGGAGAAACCAAAACTCCATCATTAATAAGTTGAGTCAGCGCTAGTTACTTTTTCCACTTTAAAAAAAGTTGAAAAATTGCTTACTTACAAAAATCGACGTAAAAAAATTACGGAGCCAGAGAATACATCCTTACTTCACAAACGTCTGAAGGCAACTGTCACAGATTAGATATATTAAAGGAGAGGCAACTGTTACTGTTTTAAACCAGAGAAATAGAAGGAGGGAGAAAGCGCTTCGACCACTGCGCATCCAATTTTACGAGGACGGCATGTAAGCCGCCATGGTTGCTTCTACATGTCAAATCAAAATTGAAATTTGACATAAAGTTTTGTTTTCTTTGTTGTTCTAGTGGAATAAAAAAGGGTTGTCGTATAAACAAGATTTTTTCGTACATGTTTTGTTTACTTTTTGGATTAGATTACGCTTAGTAGGTATCTTTTGTTTTACTTTAGTTTAATGTTCCATTTATCATGCCTTAATTTAGTTTAATAAACTATGTTTTGTTGCGTGAGAGGGTGTTCCAATTCTAAAAGATATAGTACAGCAGAAGATATTGTTTTCGTTTGTGAGTACCCCATTTTATAAAGTGAAATTAGTTTATTGTGTAAATAAAGACCTAGAAAAATTAAAGCTAAAATAGTTTAATTGTAATTTTTTAAGATAACATACATTATAATAGTTTAAGTATCTTGATTTTTGCATACTTGCAAAACAAAATTTACATGTAATATTTTAATTTTAGATTTCCAAAAGAGGAAGTTTTGGTTAAAAAATGGTTTAGTGTACTGCAAATGAACAAATGGTCAGCTAGCAGATACATTTGTTCAAAACACTTCCTGGAAAGTGAACATATAGGACAAGGAAAGATTTTAAGACAAAATGTTATACCATTGCTTTTTGGATGGCATTTCCACCCAAGTACCCACCAATTATCACCAATT